>VXBC01011965.1:330064-383406 GCA_013399945.1 Ploceus nigricollis
ACGGAAAGAAGTATAAGTAAATTCCGTGGGTTTTTTTTTTTTTTTTTTTTTTTTTTTTTTTTGTTAAATAGGTACGTAAAAGAACTGAAATTGCAGTACTTTATTTTGGTTTCAGCTTAATTTTTAATGTCTGTGCTCGATGTTAGCAAACATGCTTTAAACTTCTCAGCAATCTTTTATTATGAAAGTTCAATCACCCAATAAAACCCAGGTGATTTTTTTCCCATCGTGGAATACTGCAGATTTATTTCAATTTGGCCTGTTCCTTGCCTATTTTTTTGGTGTTGATATTGCATTTTTAACTCATTCCTGAAATCTGGAGGAGATTTAAGTGTGATGATAGTCACAATGTCAGTATTTCTGTAAGAAATAGCTGTGGTGGGGCTGGCCCAAAAAAAGTTTTATTAATTGTAGAAGGCATCCTCATGTCTTCAAAAACCAGACTGGTCTTAAGATATTACTCTTTATTTGAGACAGTTACCATTACTTCATTAAAAAATGACAAAACAGCAATAAACATTTTAGCTCTTTAATGAGCAAAGATCAGGTCTCTTAACATTGGAATAATATTCGTTATCCAGATTATCTTTATTTCACTCAGTGACCAGTAATATGGCCAAGAAATACAAAGTAATTTTCCATCAAGTAGTATACAATTTTTGTGTGTAATAAGCTTTCATTCTTGAAAAAGAGTAACTGAAAAGAAATGTTTCTGTTACTGCAGTTAGTTTGTCAGAGAAAGTTCTTCGCATTATCTTACAAACTATCAAAATTGCTAGTAATTTGAAAAAATGTAAAAAAAAATCACATAACTTTAGTCTAATAGAAATATAGTACAGGTAAGAGAGAAAGTATTTATCAGGGATGTGCTCTTAAGTCCATCTCAATTATTTCTTTTATATAAATGTACATCTGATTACATATACAAACGTTTTGAAAGGACCATGATATAGAATTACTGGAAAGCAACAGGGGAATGAAAAATTTCTTGTGATTTTAGAACATTCACTTCAAATCACACAAACATATGTAGTATCCAGATTTTTAAATTTCCAGTTGTTGGCTCTCTCCCCGTTCTCTTATACCTTCTTTTTCTACACTCTTGCCATCTGGTCTAGAGAATTAATTGGAATGACAAAGCTAATGTATAGCAAAAAGGGAATTAACATTATATTAAAGTATTATAAGTAAACTTTGTAACATGCAACATGAGTTGAAACAATAAGCTGAAAGGTGTAATCAGAGCGGTAATATTGGGGCATTTTTAAATGGCAAAATATCATTGCAATTAAATTTTTGGACACACTTTACCTCATCAATTTGAACAAAATAATCTGTAACTAAATCACAGCAAATTATAAATCCTTCATCAAAGGAGATTCCATTAAAATTATAGTTATTTCAAAGTCAGAAATTATTTAGGTGGAAAGGAAAAAAAACTTTAATAGTATACATTTTTTTGTCTGGGATTCATATCAGTGAGGGTCCACCACTGCATACCTAGAATGCCATAAATACCTTTAAGAACTGTTGCAATCCCTTCTTTTTCAGAAGCTACCATGAGATATTTTACTGTAATTACTTTTGCCCCTTTAAAAAACTTCTTTAGGTTGTGCCAATTGATGGAGAAAGCTTCTATTAAAAACTCCAATGGGATGAGAAGAATTTTAATTACGGCTTAATCAGCAGCACAGCCACCAAGCATATAAATTATCATGCACATCGTGCTAAAAATATCCAGTTTCCTTTATTCCCACAACTTTTATACTGACAGCACTTATGTGATAATGTTGTACCTGCCAGGCTGTAAAACTTCTCTGACTGGCAGATTTCAGCATGAGCCCCTTTCTAAGGCCTTAACAGCATTGGTGCTTTGTGTACTTATTCAAATATGTAAATATGGTCTACACAAGAAAACAGGTCCAAATAAAAATTGGTGAAAATTATCTGACATTCCATTAGTGTGTCCCTTGTGCATATTTATAGGTTTTTAAAATTTTCAGTCATAGTTCTTTCCTGTTTGTGTTGCACATGCCTAATTCCATTATGTAACTTAAATCTTCAAAAAATTAATACTTGAATGTGAATGAAAAAGTATCATTCAGGACAACTGCTTCAAGCAATTGCAAACAGTTGGGTTTTTTGTTTTTTTGTTTCTTTTTTCTTTTGCTTTGTTTGTTTCTTAAGTTCATTTTGATATATGTACAATTCATTTTTTTCAAAACCCCAAATGTTCTTGATATGTATATTCACATAATATTCCTCCATATTTAAATAGTAAGAGTCTTGTAGGTTGAAAGCCAAGTAATCTTCAGTAATATCACCTACTGTAATCCATCAAAAAATAAAGTTTGTTTCGTCTTGTCTGGCTATACCCTGGTTGTTGAGTGTGAATGGGGGTGGGGATGAGGATGGGGCAGAGTATTGTTCTGTCCTCCAGTAAATGTGTTGAATGTGTGTAGGGGCTGAATCCCTGGTATAGTGTTGGGGATCATTGTGATGGTGTTGGGTGTCATTAAGGGGATATCATCAGGAGACCTCCTCATAGCTAGCGTGTAGTCTGGGGGACAGGCGGTCCTAAGAACCACCTCATGTGGATGGATGGACTCACATTCATGATCCAAGTCAGTGTGCTTCATTTGGAGGGACATTATCTCCTCTTCTTGTGCATGGGTGAGATCATTGGTAGTGGTACGTTGTGGGCTACATCTCCTGTGAACATCATGTCTCCGCTTGTCCTTTTTGTAGTACAACGCTGCAAAGGCCAGAATGTTCAGGAACAGCAAAGATGCGCCAACTGCGATAGTAACGCTCAATTCTGTTGAGTAGTCCCTTTGATCCACTGAAAATGGGCTTGGCTGCTGTTTGGGATCATCTTGTTTGGCTGTAGGAAAGGCTGAAGTAACTGAAACAGAATTTTTCCTTGTGGGTCTGAAAGTATTATCAGTCGATGGCACTTTAGTTGTGGTAGAGGTATACTGTGAAATGTCGTTAAGATTGTGCAGATGAGGTACCAGTTCCAACCAAAGGTTCACTTTATTGGCCCTATAGTGTTCTTTAACTCGTGGTTTTAATCCAATGTGAAGATACAGTTGGTCTTTCTGAGAATATCTGGTCCATGCTACTTCTTCAAAACGATTTGGTTTTGTGTGGATGAATTTTGTGTCTTGCGGCACTGGTTGATTTGGGTCACTGAAAGAAAAAGATATCTCCAATGTTACAAAGCATTTCAAATGGAATTATAAAATTAACATAATTAAGATTTTATACTAAACATTTAAGACTGCCTTTGGATGGAGCAGAGTGCTATTCCCTAAAATTATAGGCCTTAATAATATTGATTAGAAACAGCATTATGCAAAAGAACTCTTCTTTTACACAGACTTCAGCAACTTCCCTGGTTCTCCAAAATGTTGGCGTCTCACAGTGAAATCTTGTGCTGCTGAGGGAAGATTGCCTGGTGTGTGGTGATGTGGACAAATGTCTCTGAGAGACCAGTATGAGAGAACATTAAGATTTTCTTGTCGTTTTTAGCAGCAAAAAGTTCATACTGCTCTGCATTTCTGTTCCTGTGAATCATCTGTGTCCTTCCAGAGGGGAAGGATCATGGCAGAGCACAACGAAGTACAATGCATGGTCAAAAATAAGTTGTCAAATGTAACAAAGGTTTTTGAACTGCAGTGGAAAAAAAAAGAACTAATGAAAAGGGCAAAACTTTCCAAGTTTAAAGCCACATATTTTATGGTCAGAAGTGAGAATTTAAGACAAAATATGCTATTAAAATAAGCTGTATTATATTTGATGCAATATTTATGTAATTTTCTGTCTCATGGGATGAAAGTATCTGTGGTAAAGACAGGTACTAATGTAGCTGGTTTTAACTCTACATATATGTTAAATGCTTAGTTTTACACTTTTCCAGAATTTCCTTAATTAGCTTTGTGCATGTTTTAAAATTTCCTCGCAGAAAGTCTGCAAAGATATTTTTCCCTCTTTTTCCTAAAACATGTAAGTGAGCCAAGGGACATTACAGTAAACATAAATATCCAACTCAATTCTTAATTTCTTATTCATCCTAAAAGTACAGAGGAATTCCCAAGGGAGATAACAAATGGAAAACACCATTCTCTCCAAAGTTTGCATACAAGAACCATTCATTATCTGGTACTCACCCAGTTTTTGCAAAGTTTGTCCAGTACGTCATCACCACTGCACTTAGCATGACATCATTTTTGGAGAAATTACAAGGAAATAACTCAGTAGGACCAATCATGGGGATTCCTAGTACATAAGGAACCTCATCTCCATGGGCTGCATCTGCCCATGCAGGTACCTGATCTGTCTGGCAATGATGGTAGAAGGCATAGAAATACGTAGGCGATCCAAAATTCGAGTGAAGATCTGCTGTGGCCACTGCTGGTGCAACCCACTGGTGATCAGTAAACAAAGCCAGCAGTGTTTTCCTTCTGGTCTCGGGGTTGTGCCGGTCTGCCCAGTCTGTGTACATAAATTTAATAGTTTCCCTCAATATATCTTTGCCTTCAGGGTATCCGTATAAGTTATCGACGAAATTAGAAACTGCAAAGTCAAAATCACTGGCTGATATGCCATCTTCACTATCCACAATGTTTTCAACAAACTTCAGCCCTTCCCCCTGGTTAACTCCCAGCATGATGTCATAGTTGAGGAACTCTCCTTGTTCCATCAAGATCTGAGGGTCGTCTGGTATCACGTCGCCGTCGATTACTGGTCCAAAGGCTATGTGGTATCTTGCTGGTTGAATGTCCTGGTCGACAAGTTCTCTGTAAGGCTTCTTCTGTAGACATTCTACCAGTTCTACAGTGTCTGACATGTTGCAACCAACTTTTGTAGCCAACATCCTGGCATATTTTGCAGGCTGAAAGCTAACTGCCCAGCTGGAGAGAGCTGTTCCACTTTGAGCTATTGCTCTTTGAAAAAGTCCTGTGGGGAGAAATATTTGAAAACTACTGAAGCGACCTTGAAACAGCCACAGACTTTGAAAGATTCAAAGGAGTTCTTTGAAACAATAGAAAACTTTAACAGAAGAGATACCTGAATCTTAATAGTACTTAAATATACGGGGTGGTGAGATCTGACTGCTGTTGTACCTACAGGTAATGTGCATAAAATAAATGCAGTATGTGCTGAAGCAAATGATTCTCCCTCAATATAGTCCAGCTGAGGAACAGATTTTCTAAAGAAACTCAGAAAGAAAAAGGAGTGGCATTACCTTATGTAGGACAACACTATCAGGTTAAAAAAAAATTCTTAAAATTAAGTATAGGTTGGAGTAAAAACCATCAAGTCTCTGAAATGGGTTGAAGTTTTGGGTATTGTTCAAGCCATCAGCAGCATGCATGCATACAACTAGGTGTGAAATAAATCTATTACACTTTTTAATGTTTTCTGTGGGATTAAACTTGGTTTGAAAGGTGCAGTGCTTTTAAATTGTGTATCACTGCAAGAGTTTATATTCTGGAGTAATAGATGAGAAGATATCAGGCAGCTATTAAATTTATAAGTGTCTAAGTCAAAATCCTTTCTTGTAAGGAGCTTTTTTAAGGCAGGTTTATATTGATCACAATTACATAAAAAGGGAAATGATGTATTTTACACTGTTTAGCTTTGTAATTCAGAGATTTAAACATATGTTCAGGTATTCAGTTAAGGGAGAGAGAATGATCTGGCACTGCATATAAACTTGCAGTAAATCCCAAAGTCTTCAGTGCACTTAACTTGAATTTATGCTGATTTAATTATCACTCTGGACCAGGAATTCTACCCAAAGAAATAACAAAATGAGTTAAAATTTATGTTTTCCTCTCCCTTAGGATTTTAAAAACATGTAGTGGATGATAGCCTCACCCTCTTGTAGTCAGTGAATTAATGCAATTATTTTGCTATTGGATTTAGTGTAATCAGAACTCCATCCTTGTTTTGATACTTCTCGTGCTTCCTTTGTGTTTTTCCACTCCATTTGAGGAGGGTACTTTGGGTTCTGAAAGAGATTATAAGTCTGAACCTTGTGTAAAATATTGCTCAGAAACTATATTTAGGTAATTTAGGTTGTATTTAATAGGCGTTTAAACAATATTTAGGTAACAGTGGCCTTTCTGCTGTTTCATGAGGAGTTTGGTTTTTTCATTTTCACAGAAGTTCATTTCAGTATCATACCTTTTGCACAAACTACTGGAAAATATTTTATACTGGACCCTAACTCCTATATGTCACTCTGGGTAATACAAAATGGTCTGTAGTGTTCAAAAGTTATGCTGATTTAAGACATATTTTGTTACAAAAATTTTTTTGTTCTATATTTTGGTCTAAATTTTGTTTTACTTGTGCTGATGAGCACCTGGAGTCATTTCACCGTCTCTGGTGGAGTTACTTAGGGATTGAAAGTGACACCTGGCCTCACTCAGTTCCACCAGGAATCTTTGCTCCAATGCTTGATGAATAGCTGGATACTCCCACTAGAGGAACTGGAGTCAAGGCACTCAGCTCACCTCAGAAATTTATTCCAATTATGCACAAGATAGCTTTTGCTTTGATAATCAACATATTTCTATTGATAAAAAACCTCCCTAGCCTCTAAATCAAATCAGAGAAATGCTTTTACAGCTTCTATTGCAGCACCCGACCCTGTACACTCAAAAATAAGTTGGAATCTGTTGCTGGCAGGAAATGTTTTACAAGCTTCTCAGGAATTTTTAAATCATTCAGTGATTTAAATCATTGTATTAGGTCCCAATCAAAAAGTCTTCAAATTAGATAGGTATAGAGACTGAAACGTGTAAACTCAGGCCTCTTCTTAAACTTATGAGAAGTCATATCCAAGATATTATTTTATTGCAAGATATGAGTAAAAATGAGAATGAACTTGAGCTATAAACAGCTAAAAATATATTTGCATGTTTATAAGGTCAGATATTGAGCTAGTATAAATCAGCTCGAAGTCAGTAGAATTACCACAGAGGATCCAGGCATTGTAATAAATGTAACTGAATGACAAAGCTGAATTTTCACAAAGATGTATTTCATGATAATTCATAATGTGTGTGGGTTTTTGCATATTGTGTAAATCTAACTTGATTGCTTTATTAAATATGCCTGAACAAGGACAGAAAGTGTAAGCTATGTGTAAGAAAATGCTGATACAAACACTGTGGCTTGCTAAGTGCTACATAAACATCAGATGCTGGATTAAGTAAAAGTGGTCAAGTCCTTTGGCCATAAAACCATCTGAGGAAGTGAAACTAAACATCCCTCCTTGTGCTGAAGAATGCTGACAGAGCTATTCCTCCACTCAAACCATTTGGTGAAAAATGAACAGTATGAAAAATTATTTTCATCTGTCATTGAATTCGTGGCAGAAATTTGTACCTCACAGGATGGAGAAGTACATTTTTATCTGATAATGTGTATTATTATTACCATTATTGCTTATGCGCTTCAGACTGATGGAAAGAAGATTTAAATGTTCAATGGGCCACAGTGCTTTGTGACCCTTATTCAATGTCTCGCCACAGTAAATAATAATAATTTGCACATAGTCATCTGTATTTTGAGAGCACTTTGTGAAGATGGGTGCTGCTCTGCCTACTTGCAGGTGGGCGGCTGTGAACAGCTCCACCTTGAAATAGGCTGAATTCTTCCTCTCAGCTGCTGAGGGATTCTATCAGAGGGAAATGACAAAAGCAAAGAGAGCTTCTGAATTCATAGTTTATGAAAGAGACTGGTTGATAATCATAGAATCACAGAATTCCAGAATGGGTTGAGTTGGAAGGGACCTTGAAGCTCATCCTGTTCCACCCCCTGCCGTGGGCAGGGACACCTTCCACTATTCCAAGCCCCATCCAACTTGGCCCTGGACACTTCCAGGGATGGAGCAGCCACAGCTTCCCTGGGCAGTTGCGCCAGGGCTTCACCATCCTCAGAGGGAAGAATTTCTTCATAATACCTGATCTAACCCTGCCCTCTGTCAGTTTGAAGCCCTTCCTCCTCATCCTATCGCTACATGCTTTTGTAAGAAGTCCTTCTCCACCTCTCATGTGTGAATGTGAAGCAACATGAAACAAAAGGGTTTAGAAAATGTTAAGAAATAACTTTACTTATATGAACATGATCAATTTATATTTTCTTTTTTCTTTCTTTTTTTTTTTTAATGGCAGATCTAACTACCTCCAAATTAATGGTGGTGAGTTGTTCTGTTTAATCCAAATTTCATCAAAGCATGGGTTTGCTTCTAAAAGAAATCCTCAAAAATTTACTTTTACTGAACCTTCTTCAGGCCCCTCTAAAATGCCTTGATCTGCTGTGTTGGCAACATAGTGCCTCACTTTTCCCCAGACATTCTGGTCCTGGCAGAATTCTGGCCATGTGTTGGGATATGACAGGGTATTATTTGCTGATAAGAGGCAACACATGACTGTCCAAATATTGTCAATGTGGCATTTTGCATTGATGTCATGTTACTCCAAGAAGATTGATTTTAACACCAAGTAAAGAGTTAGGGGAAGGTAAACCAGGTGTCCTCATTCAACCTGGACTTAATCCTTGATGATAAAGTTGGTTTTTAGAGTTCTGATGAAAGAAGATGGTGCATTGAGACCCTCAGGTCACAGTCCAGTGAGATAATGCTTACATCTTGTTCTTACAAGCATCTTCTTTTAAATATCTCCTATGCAAGTTCAGGTAGTTATGGAAGAAAAAAAGATTACACTAAAAATCAAATTGTGAAAATAGACTAAAATTTAGACCACAGTCTTATTTTCCACTTGACTCTTCTTGTAGAAGTTATATTTTTCTCTCATTTAAAAAAGCATAATGGCATGGTCTAAAGAATCTCTCACTTCTATTGACCTCAGTGGTCTTTGTAACATGACTATGGGGAAATGCAGCTCTTTTAATGTCAGCAGAATTATGTTTTTATGACCAGCCAATTAGTCCCCCATGGAGCTACAGCAATATAAATTAGTGGAGGATTATATGCACAGGGCACAGTGTGGTGTCCCTGATAAAACTCATACAGATAAAAACATGGAGAACAGTTAGACAAAAGTAACATGATCAATAAGCAATAGCCATGCAAATGAGAGACACTGTGTGAAACTGTGGTGCAAAAATCATAGAAAGAATAAGTTGGGTGCCTCAAACAACATGATTTTAATTCCCTGCCACCTGCCTCAACTAGAGAGAAAAGGTGTTAGTTATGGAATAGGAAAAAACATATAGAAGGAAATCCATTTGCAACTTGGATGCTTTGACAATTTTGGATCATGCATGCAAAATGTTCAACCATTCTTTTATTAGATGACAGCAAGTGAAGTCCATGCAGCTTCAGACAAAAGATTTCTGAACTAGTTACTTGTTTCCTTCACACAAAATAATAGTTTTAAGCAATTCAGTTGTTAGCCTGAAAAGAGAAACTCTGTCATTTTAATTTTCTTTAAATTCTGCTCCTCAGGAGAAACTAAACATGCCTTTCACAACTGTCTGAATATAGTTGACCTCATCTACTGTGAGCATGACTGACTGATTTTCCAAAAAAGACACCCTTAGGTAGGAAAGAAAAGAGACAAAAATGATGCACCAAGAAAATGCTGTTCAGAAGTCTGCTATGAAGTGTTTCTACAAAGCTCCATAGGAAAAAAGAAGAAAGTGACCCAAAATTTAAACATGCACAGAAGAGCTGAGGGAGAAGGAGGCTTGTATAGCCTTTAAAAAGTTTCTTAATACTGAGCTGAACTCAACAGTTCATAGAAACAAAGAGAATATACAGAACATCACATAGTACTAATGGTGGTGGCATGCAGACACCAAAATTGTCAAAATTTGCAACCTGTATAATACCTTTGGTTGAATTGCTCCAACGGTTACCTTCAGAATAATGGGATAAAGTCAACAGATTGACGCATGAACCGCCTGCCCCAGATCCAAAAACAGTTATTCTTAATGGGTCACCACCAAAGAACCCAATATTTTCACTAGTCCATCGCAAAGCTTGAATTAGATCAAGGAGGCCATAGTTTCCTTTTGCTGCTTGGTCCCCAGTGCTCAGAAATCCTGTCAAAGGAAATGAAAAGAGAAGGGGTTAGCAAGGGTTCTTCTGAGTGATCCTGTTAAAATCTTCCAAGATTTCAGAAGTATAAGCTATTAAATATCGTGCAACTACATACTTTTCCATAGTCCCTGGGAACAACTTGTAATTTTTTACTTGTCCTGAAATAAAATATATTTGGTATCCACTCTTTTGGCCATGATAAATATATGTAGCAAAGATGAAGATACATCCCAGGAAAATACTCATCTAAATCTGAACAGGTCACAGCTTATTACTCCAAAGGACTTTCTGTTGATTGTACTGAATTTAAGAGTAAAAGTTGAGGAAACAGATAAGATGAGGTTGTTCTGTACATTATTTGATCAACTCTATTGCTTTTCTGTACTTGGATGCCTCCATGAGCTTTGCATGTGCCTGAGATGCAATGATTACACTTCCCTGTAGACTCTGTTTGATCCTGTCCTGGCAACTCATTGTTTTTTACTTTTTTCTCCACCCAAAAATGCAGCTTATGTCACAGGACAAGCCGGGCTGAACAGTGGGATCAGCTCTCCACTCCCTGAGCTCCATCCCATAGTCATTAACCTGAGTTAATTGAATCTACAGTAAATGGATAAAATCAATGTTTCCATGACCCCTTAACAGCAAAAAGGTAGGAGCTCAGGGGTAATCTGGAGAGCACTACAACTGCTCCCTTTTATTCCTGGACGAAAAGTGTTGGAATGTGTCAGGTGCTGGAATGACTGTTCCACACTTTACTTCCAGCAGTCCCTTCACATTTAGCATTGCAGTTACTCTTGTCATTAGAGCCTACTGACTCTAAAAGATGTACAGCAAAAACTCTGAAGAAAGTCTCTGTTGATAAAAGACATCGCTTTTGGACCCCATTTGCTGACATTTTGAATTTTCTCAGCTTAATAAACAAATGTTTAAATACTACCAGCATTATGAAGTAGTCCATACCTCCATTTGCATATCAAACTGATTTGATGCTCACTAAATCGTGTAACTGCTTTTCAGTACATGCTTTGTAGAGAAATGCAACGATTACAACAATTATTTCCACATTAATTAGATATCAGTGGGTCTTCTAGTCTCGTCAAAGTTCTACTGATTCAACTCTCTTGAGTGCAGACAGCCTACTCAAAGGAAGTTTACAGTAGTTTTGCAGACAAACGGCTCTCAAAGGAGTCCTGTTCTTTCATTATGACAATAAAAGCAGCTTTTAAGACATTTCTAAGAAGACATGTGTATATATCTATATAGCAAGGATTTAACAAGAATACAGATAGGTGCATGTGTATACCTATATTCATAGATATAATGAACGTGTCATTTGTTACTTTATTATTACTCTGATTTGGCTTCAAATGGCAAGCTTGCATTTGATGTTCTGCCCTATGTATAGAGACATTTAAACTAACAGCCCTTCTTTGCTGTAGAGGCACTGAAAGCTCGTTGGCCTCACTGCCTCAGCAGCTGAGCTCCGCTCCGTTTAGGGCGAGCAGCTTTGTTTGTGTAGGTCAATCCTGATTTTTGTAACCACAGAGAAGGAAGAGAAAAGTGACATAAGGTGCCAGGCCAGCAATTCTCCCACTTCTAGACCTAATGTACCAAGTCTAATAGACATACTTCATTCATTGTATCTGTAGTAAATTGTTACTCTATGCTAGACTTTAAAATAACCACTCTTCTACAACTGAAACCTGCCATATTTATTACCTAACTGCATAAAAAGCAAAGTAGCACCACTACCACATAGAAGAAAATACCCCCTTGGTATTCAGGAGAAGCCTAGAAAATAGAACATAGTTATAATTCATTTATTCATTCTCACTTTACTATTACAGCTCAGCACTGAGTTGAGATCATTATGATGTTATTTTACTTCACACTCCTTCACTTTGCTCCGTGTGGCCAGAGGGTTGGTGTGCATGGCTATGTGAAAACATGGCCCCAGCACAATCCTGCCTGCACAGGAACATACATTCTTAGCTTCATGCTCCAGTAAAATGTTGTCCCCCATAAATAATTTTTAAGGACATGGAGAGATGATGTCTTTGAATATCATGGCAAATCTAATCAAAGCTCCTAACCAGTGTCACTGCCTTTGTCAGCCTGCTTGGAGTTGAGGGATGGTACCAGGGACTGTGACAAAATTAAAACGTAGGAATTTATGGGAAATAACAGGATCCTGTGGCTGTACACACTGGGAAAGTCTTCCCCTTTCTTTGCATAAGTGTATGGCTGTGGAAATTCAGTGACAAATCAGTTCATCACATTAAGCACATAAGTGACTGCACTGATTCAAGGGATTAGAGGGACTGGCAGTCCCCGAGCACAGGCAGCAATGAGATGGGAGCAGTTTCAGCAGTTACCAAAACTGTGACATAAACACGTCCTTCTTTGCTTTTTTGCTTTCCCTGGCTTTCAGATTCCCTGGGCCTGGTCAGGATCTGCTCTCAGCAGAGCTGCAGCATTGCTTCAAAGAGATCCAAGAGATTTCTCAGAGTTATTCCAAGGCATTTTATTAGGAAACTAGATGGTGGGGTTATAGCTGAGCTACCTAGATCACTCTGAAGGAACACAAATGTGAACATTCAAACTTTCTGAAAATGTTGTTTTCTTTACTCTGTATAATATGCAGCCATAAGTCTTTGCCTGGAAAAGCAACAGATTAAAATTATAGACAAAGCCTTAGGTCAAACTCTTGGTGTCAAATCAGTTCATATCAAGTCCCATAGCTGGATGGGGAAATGGGAAATCTTTGGGAGTGTATAAATACACTACTTTTAATGAATCTTCATGAATCTCCTGTTGCTAAAAGGAGATGTCAGGAACCCTGCATTCAGTTCAGGGAATGTGCCAGGAGGGGGAGCTTTCAGTTTATTAAAAAAAAAAAAAAAAGGCAGTGTTAGTAATATTCTCCTCATTCATCTATATTAAACAAATTATGACTTGTGTCCAGAGCAACAGCTCTGATGCAAAAGAAATATCTCACACCTCCTCAGCAAGAGCCACACTGGCTGATTTCCATATCTGCACAAGATGGATGATGATTGATGTTGACTTTCATGACATGAAACATTTCTATCTCATTTTTCAGAACCATAAGAAGCCTGTTAATATCACCACCTGTTCATGCCTTTTTTTCTTGTACGCCGTGGTATCAGCATGGCTTAGGAGCATTCAGAATGTCATGAAATCAGAGATGGGACTGATAAAACAGATAAGGTTTTTCTTTCCAGTTTGTGGTTTTTTTTTTCCCTTTTCCTAGTGAGGAGTGCCTCAATACAGATAAATGCCTGGAACTAAACACCTGGAGGGAAGTGCTTTAACACCAGCATCACCCCCAGCCTGTTGGTCTGTGGGTGCAGATACTTATTCCTATTTATCACAGAGATAAAGCAGAGATTGGAACAATAGGTTTTGTCTTTATCCCAAGAGGAGCTTTCAGTGTGTAATGGATATAGCTACCATACATTTTGGTGCATTCCTATGACACAACCATTACACCATCTAGTTATTAAGCTCACAGTTTTGAGTCACTGAGGGAAACCTGTTCTTGCTGAAAAGGTCTTGTGTGTCTGAAAGCTTCTCTGTTTTTAAACTGTATCAGCTAGTCTATTAAAATATATTATCTCTTTCTGCACATACTGTCTTATTATTATCTTTGGATTGTCATCTCACCAAGAATGCTGCTATCATATTCTGCCACCTTTTGCTCTTGTAAAAAGAGGGAAGTAAATTATTCCTTATTTCAGTTATTCCAGGAAGACATTTGCAAAAAACTTAGTTTTGCATTAGTCTCTAAAAAGGTCAGATTGAGCTAATTTTGTTCCATAATTAAGTCCTTCTACTGGAAATATTCCAATCATCAGCTGAACAATGGCTATTTTATATTCTGAATGGAGAGGTTATCTCTTCTTTTATCTCCTCCAGAGGAGCAGACTCTAATAGAATTATGGAAGTGAGGATGTGGTCTTTTGTGAGTTTAAGAAAGAGATTTATTAAGCTCATTTGGACAATTTCTCTGTTACATGTCTGTTAGACAAATATGCAGAGTGCCACAACCAGGTCCTCTATTTTGTATTAAGATAAATTTTAATGCTTTATAGGCTTACCTGCCTGGGTAATTATTTCTGCTTGCCATTCAGATAAATCTTTTTCTAATATGATTCCAGCATTTTTGAAGAGTAAATAAAATAATGGACTTGGGAAACTTAAAACATTTAGCTGAAAACCTTAGGTAGTTTGAATTATTTTAAGCTCTGGCCTAATTTGAAGATTCAAATTAATGCAGAGAGGGAGGCCAAGACAGATTTTTTCCTAATGTAAGGGACTGCTACAACCCAGTGATGCAGTGAGAGACCAGGTGCAGGCTGGTGGGTATGAAAGTGCCATTTCACATCACAAGAGACCCAAACCAACTCTACCAAGTTCTGTCCCTCTGAGTGTTTGATGACCCCATGACCTTCATGGCTGGATGGAAGTAAGGGGCAGAATGTCTTGCTGGACACACACACACACAAAATATCTGCCTGTGAGAAAATGTGCAACAATAAATGCTACTCTAAAAATAAAGCACAAGAGCATATAGAAACTAGTCTGACATGTGTAAAGGGCTTTTTCTAAGAGTTCTGTTTCTGAAAGCAGTAACACTCAAGACTTTAATATTACCCACCTGTTTAGGCAAGTGTTATAATAATTTAGCTAGGTTTCCAGTTACAATTCCCTGTGCAGTCAAATGCCAGCTTTAATTTTGTTAAAAGCAAATGTTAGATTGTACAAGGATAAATGCACCAATGCATAGTGGAAGAATACAGAGTAGTTTTTGAGGAAAGAATTTGTATTCCCTCTGGATTCATTGCTTAGGACTTTAGTTCAACACCTTCTATTAATATTGAATGGTAATTGCCATGTACAGAAATTTTCCACTGCCCTTTAAACTATATCTACTCAGATAGGAATGTGAGCAAGATAAGCAAATTTTAAGAGAGATGGTTAAACTTAAAGAGCACATTTGTTTTCATCTTAGCCATCCCTCTAGAATTCACATCAGCTAACTAATCTGAATGATTTACATGGGCAGCAGCACTGTGAACATTAATGTACATGTGATATTCATGAAGCAGAGGATGCTGCTCCTTGCTTTGCTGACCAGCACTTCCTAATTTTAACAGCATATTTTAGTCATGGATAGGGGATACGGTGACTAAAAGCACTAGGAACTCCCATAAGAAAAATGTAGGAGAATATGAACTATTCAGTGCATGAAAAATATTCCTCTACAGACATCTGCAGTGTACCTCTGCTTGAGGATCAGACAAGCAAGTATTCTGAAAGTGCTGCTCAAGCAGGTGTTTTGTATGAAATTCATTTCATATACAGAAAAGTGATTGCAGCATTAGCAAAGTTCTTGTCTGTTTCTGTAGCTTTCTGCCACATACATATTAGTAATGAGATTAATGATTTCAGAAGTGCAAGATTTTAGCTTAACTCCATGAAATGTGTGCAGTACCATGCTGCATCATGATGCACTCTTTCCTGGCTGTTCCAGACCCCAGAATCACAGAATCATGGAATCATTCAGGTTGGAAAAGATCTTTAAGCCCATTAACCCAGCACTGCCAAGTCAGCCACTAAACCACGTTCCCAAGTGCCACATCTTTTAAATCCCTCCAGGGATGGTGACTTCCTTGGTCAGTGCTGCTGCCCCAGCAGTCAGCCTTCAGAAATTCCCAATCATTTCACCAAAGTAAACAATTTACAGGGCTGAATCAGTAAATACACAAGCTTGTCAATATATCATTTGGCATTTTTTAAGTATGCAAGGAAGAAAGTGTGTGATGGTCTATGAACTCTGGTGTGCTACTTCAGCATTGGTCTACTGTTACAATTTTTAACACTCCTCCCAGGGTACTAAATCCTTTGAATTGGTATTAGTGAAGTGGCTGGAGCCTACAAAGGAGTGGATATCTGAAAAAATTCTTGCCTGTGAGGGTGGTGAAGCCCTGGCACAGGGTGCCCAGAGAAGCTGTGGCTGCCCCATCCCTGGAATTGTCCAAGGCCAGGCTGGAAGGGACTTGGAACAACCTGGGATAGTGGAAGTTGTCCCTGCCCATGGCAGGGAGTTGGACTAGATAATCTTTAAGGTCTAACACATCCATTCTATGATTCTACAATTCTAAGCATCCTGTAGATGTTGAAACAGATTATAAATCCATCATTCTTTGAAGGCTGTGAGAAGAGGGTGACTCTGCCTTTAAGCTTCACTAAAGAGATGATAAAAGTCTGAGAGTGCTTTGAAAATCTGTATCTGCCTCTCCTTCCCATTGTCAATGCTTATATCCCACTCTGCCTTTTCTCTGTCATGTCAGGGCAGTTGTGGGGAGGCTCTCAAATTCTGGGTACTTTCTGTGTGCATGATATTTATATTTCAGCCTTGTCCTGTGACAATCCCATGGCTGCCCAGCACAGGGGGTTGTGGTGTGGGGCAGGCTTTGACAGAGGGGCTCTGCTTGCCAGCCCCTGCTCCAAGTACAGCACAGCCACATGAGAGATCAGCTCTGTACTAACTTATTACAGATGATCTTTACTGAAGTCAAAGGAAAGTCTGATAACAATCTCAGAGACACTTTGAGAGCTCTATAAGCAATGGGGCCAGTCCACTAGCTGAGATCTTTAATACAGATTTCTGGATATGCTGTAAAAGCAAAAAGAAAAATGAGGAGGCGAGCCCAGCCTCAGAAATACAGCTGCAGATACTAATTCTACAAGATTTTAAGTGATATGTGCTGACACATACTAGAAAGGAGAAGTGAGCCTTAAGAGCTGATGAATGACATTATGACATGGGTGGACACAAGAAGCAGCTGGAGTACCTTTGATTTAAATTTGTCCTCTTCTTTGAAAAATATAAGAAAAAAGATGGGGTTTCCTACAGAAAATAGCAGATATCTATAAATATTCTCATTTTGGAAAAAACAAGAAATTCTACTGCTATCAGAGAACATCTGCTTAAATGCCTTCCACAAGGTAAAAATCATAGTTACTAGTACATGGATGGGTCATGCTCTAGGGCAACTCAAATTTTGGTTTAAAGCATTTATAAGTTGCATATAAAGACTTCACAGGAAATGAACATTATATTATTAAGTAATTCATCAGCAGTGCTCTTATGAAATACCATCTGAGAACTTTTACAAAAATGTAAATAATATCATCCCTGAAAGACAGCCTGGACAAACCAAAATATTACAAGATAATGTGTGGAATAACAAAAAACCACAGACTGATCCTTTCAAAATACTCAGCCAAAGCCCAAACAAAAAGGAAAGGCTACATGGGAGAACAGAAAAGTCCACAGCCAAATCCAACACTTGACTGTCCTACTTGGCAGAAGAAAGCAATGTCCTGAGGGAGAGATTCTTATCTTCACCAGGATTGAGTGCAAGCTGTTCCAGTCCTACTTACTTCAAGTAGTGCAATATGCAAAATTAAGCAGCCCACAGCACATTGTACCAAATATCTGCCCTTTCCTGTGGTCTCCCAGCACCCCCATTTTCAGTAGCAAGCTCATAATGCTTTTCAGCCATTGAGATACGCTGGCCTTTCCTGTAATATTCCATAACTTTTCACTTTAGATGATACAACTCAAGGCAGCAGCTACAAACCCAGAAGAGATTTTATAGAGGAGAGTTAACAAATATCAATGTTCTTAATGTGCAAAGCTTTAAAGATGAAAACCGACCCCATGAAACTCTGCTTTCCATTTTCATTCAAGATTTGGGCAAAATGAGTTCCTTATTTGAAGATAGCCCAGATGGGGCTTGAAGATCTTTCTACCCAAGATATCTGAGAAATTTTTCCTGCGTAATAAGCTCTGTAATATGTGCAACTACTTAGAACTGCATGCAGACCACATCTTTTAGGTAATATATTTTAATTGATTATTACATGCCAGAGGACATTTTTTCTGACTTTAGCCTGAAAATCATCTTTACTTTATAATGGTCACTCTGGCTCCATATTAATGCTTTTTTTCCCCAATAATACCATGCAGTTTCTCAGAATTTTGACTATGTGGTAAAGGAGAGAAAGGATGGGTTTAATTTCACTAGAAGGGAAAAATTCATACCTTAGAAAAAAAAAAAAATTTAGAGTTCCATTGAGAGGGACAGCACCATAATTTTTGATTCTTCTTCCCAGGACTGAGATTTGCAATGAGTGTCCAATCGATGCTGATATATATTCCATGAGCAGATGAAAAGGAAGTTAGAAGACTTCATGTAAAACTGCATATGCAAATCACTAGTGAGAAGCCTAGCAGCTATTTGGAAGTGCAATCTTTCAATCAGAACGCAGAAATTATGGTGCTAATTTACTGTGAACTCAAATCTCCTTATTTGAAAATAAATAGAAAAGATGAACCATTGGACCAATTTATGAAGAACTCCATTCAGTATGTCATTGCTTGCATTCTTAAATCACAACTGGAGGCCTTTGGAATGTGTGACTGTTGAGATAAGATTCAGTTTAGGAAAGTTTTATGAACAGTAGAATACAGGTAGAGGTCACAAAAATCCTGCCTTGCTTTTGAATGTGTGAGTTAAACAACACATCAGACTTAAACAATCAAGAGCTGACTTGTGTGGCCTGCTCAGTGAAGACAGTACAGGGAATTTTAATAAGTTTTGAGAAAGCCTGAGAAATAAAACTTTTCTATCATCCTTCTTTCTCTCTTCCTCCGCCTTTCCTCTTCCCTTCTCTATTTGCAAACCTTAATGCTATTTAAGCAGCATCAACATCATTCTTGGAGTTCTGTTACTCATGTGGATTTCTATCAGTGTCCACCACGCTCCTTGAAATAAACCTGGGGCACAGCCTCCATTTATTACTTAACAAATCCTCGGGGACACGTGGCAATATTTGTACCCCAGTGATAACAACCTGCCACTGCTCTCTCCTATCTGCTCTGGGGGTGACAAACTCCCTGTCCTACCTGTGCCATCACCCCCACACCTGCTGCCCTGCTGCAACACCTTGGGCAGTGAGAGGGAGGCTGGGAATATTCTTACTCAGAGAAAAGGACTTTGGCCAACAGTGAGAAAGCTAAGAAATACAGCAGGCTTTCCACTTTATACCTGTTGACCTCTCAGTGTCTGTGGGCTTTTTACCAGTGGCAAAAGATCACTCAGAAGAGCAAACCAATTAAAAGCAAACACAAACATGCTTTTTGACCATCTGAGCCATGAGGGAAAACTTGGGGAGGTCTGTGACAAAAATGTGTTGTAAACAACTACTTTAATCCACAGGCTTGTGCTAGTGGGATTCTTATGCTGTTTTCATTGCTATTAGCTGAACACCAGAAACATTTGTAAGAGCATATATGCCCAGATAGAGGCATCAAATCTAATTTTCTGGTAAATATATATCACTTCTGGTAAAATATGAAGTAACTAAGAATTAACTGCATCACCATATGCCTGTTCTCTTCCTACACAGCATCCTGCCTCTCCTAGTATAATTTTTTCCTTTCTGCTGTTTGAATTTCCTATTCCAGACAGCAAGGTGCTTTATTTCTTCACTGTGATTTTACTCTGCTGCAACACACATCTTGTGTCTTAAAGGCAGGGAGCTGAAGAAAAGTCAAGGATGGGATGAGGATAGCTGTTACAGAGATGGCAACTGCCATTTACCCAAAAAATGATTGCTATTAAACTATTCCCCCCCAGCAGAATCCTGTGGGATTTGGCTACTGCTGATGGTACAGCTGTTAAACAAAACAGTAGGACATAAAAGATATGTATTAATTTATAAATCATACACACAACTCCTGCCTATGTCTTCAGAGTTGTCTTGTATAATACCTCATCACATGCGTATCCCCTAACTTTTCTAACAATAATTTAAGTAAATACAAGATGTCAAAGAATTATCCTTAGTCCATGGAAAAGGAAGGAAAAAAGACTCAAATCCACACAAAGTTAATTGAGGCTAGAATTACTGAAGCTCCATCTATTGCAGTCTCACATTGGTGCTCTTCAATTAAGGCATAATAGGAGTGAAAAGTAATTTATACTTATAGATTAGATGTCATCTGTGAAAAATCGCCAATTAACTCCCAGTGGGTTTCTGGAGTAGCAGAAGAACAAGCCTTGTAGTACTGTTGAGTTTCACTTGGTACCACAAAAGCAAGGCTGGAATACCTTTATTTTGAGGTATCAGTAAAAAATGCTTCAACACATGGGCACACACAGACTCGTACTATCAGTGTGTTGACATCCAGGCTTCACCAACTGAAATTCCATTCCCCAAAATAGTACTAGCACAAAAGCACCAGTTTGCAGTACCAGCCTAAAATCTTTATTTGCTCACATTTTTACTCTGTTTAATTACAATTAGAGAATTCTTTGAAAGGCTGCATATTGCAACCTCAACTAAATGCAGAGCTCCAGTTTTCTGTTGGATGTTGCATCCTGTCCTCCTACTCTGCAGGGAGCATCCTGTGCATTACCCCTACTTCATCTGAAAAATGATGGACCAGGGCCATTGCTCTGCTAAATCTAATTCTAACCAAGTCAATAAAACTTGCCAGTTCAAACCAAGGATGTAATTTCAGGCCTTCCATCTTTTGAGATATGTAAAAGCATCACATTAGTACCTACATTCATAGGCACAGCATCAAACATACAGCATCAACAAAGTGTCTCAACTAAGTAATATTTAATGGGTAGCATAAAATAATTGATGTTTCATAGAATTAAGTATGGGAGATGATTAAGTATGTCAAATGATTAAGTATGTGAGATGACTGGAAGCTGAAGTAAGAGCCTGGAAATCTCTGAAAAGAAAAATGTGTGTACATAGGCCATCCAGCCCACAATAACTGAGATTGCTCTACATTTAAAGATTTTTGCAACAAATAGAGAGGAAAAAAACGGAGTCCAGCTGAGGTAAATACACTGTTAAAGATGCTAACTTTGCATTTGCTGCCCCTATGTTTGGTACACAGCAGGAAGCATGGTGTTCAATATTGCCTACTTGGAGAGTATCACAACAGCCTCATTCAGCAGGGCTGGTTCCACCTGTTGGCCATCAGAACACAGAAATCTGGTAAGTGGCAAAGTGGGGAAAACTGAACCAAGAAAACCTAAATAATTTCATGTTTCTGTCATGTATTTTAAAATGTAACCCTTTTTTTCTCTTTTGAAAGCTATCCTGTAATTATAATGTAATTCTTTAATACAATACAATTACACAGTCTTTGAGTCTGAGGGTTATATTCTTCTGTTACTTTTGCATTAAATTAGATGTCTTTAAGCTTACAACACCCCCTTACAGCCAAAGTGAGAGCAGGAACACCAGTCAGAGGTCACAGCGAGCAGATTCGCAGCCCTGAGCAATAACTGGATTTATACAGAATGGTCACATCTAACAAAGCCGTGCTCAGAAGTGCACAAGAATGTCAAACGTATCCATAAAGCAGCTAAGAAACATTATGACAAGGAGGGGCTGGCTGAGAGGCATCACTTTGCTATTCTGCTGTTACAATTCTTCTGGCTTACTCCAAAGGGAGCTGATATGCACAGGATTCACATAGTAAGTAAAATGGTGCTAATTTGTTTTTAATACTTAAGCAAATACTACAGGTTCTAAAGGCACTTTCTTAGCCTCAGATGAGTTGGAAAATCTAATCTGTGCTAATTTTCCCAAAAACAGATGGTACATGAATTAAACTGTGTAGACCCTTTTAAGCTTCAATTCTCACTAGATCCCTTTTGGGATAACTAATGTTCATTTCTTAGGGCTCTATTCTCCTCCACTTATTTCTCTTAAGTAACTGAAAACAGCCTCCTTAATTGCACAGGAAGAGACACTCAAGGGGAGAAAAGTCACAGAATTTGGGCCTTCAAGGGATTTTATTATGTATTCAAAGCTTGTCACTAAACCCAGTATTTTTTGCATGGACAGCACAATGCTATCTGTGTTATTTACAATGGGAAAATATTTCATTCCCATCCAAGAAATGTCATTAGCTGTGGAAACAGGACTATGACAGGAAACCTCATTCAGGTCCTTGAATTGAAGGTAGGAGGTATGAACTCATAGGACTAAAGACCATCTCATCTGAAAACAAAGACTGCAGACAGTAACTATTAGCAGGTGATTTTAGATGTTTGTTACTGTAAAAGGCTTAAAACCTCACCACAGCCCTGGGCTTGACTATGCTAGTGAGGTAACAGAGAGTGTTCTTAGGGTTTGTGTAAAGGAAGTGAATCAACATGTGGAAAGGAGAAGCTGGGAAGAGGAAGTAGCATTAAAAGAGGACTTATTAAACCGATTCAATTCACAGCTTTTCAGTAGACTAAGGGGAGCAGATTTCTGCCAATTGCAGCATAATAATCTAAAAAAAAAAAAGAAAATCCAAAAATCCTGCAGTAGCCAGATAGAGGACACTGTGTTCTCCTGGAGCTGCTCCTTGCACAACACCTGCCACCTCTCCCTCCTCTCAGTCAGACATTCCCATATGGCACACACAAACCCAAGTCCCAAGACCTTCTTTGATTTCAGTCACGATCTGCTCCTTAAGGGAGAAAGTTGAGGGAGCAAAATATAAATGGTCTATTACTGTTCTTTTTTCTATGACATTTAAACACTGCCCTGAATTGCTCTGGAAATCAGGATGGTTTACAGAACATTATGTTTTTATCCTCACCTTGAATAATAAATTAACAGCAATACTCAATTTATAGGAGCAAGAAGACAGCACAAAGAGAGGAGTGACAGGCCAAGATTATAGAGGAAAGCTGTAGTGGAAGAAGGAGTTGAACCTGGCTCTGAATTACAAGGCCAGAAATAGGATCTGGTAGACCACAGCCATGAAAAACTCAATTATTGTGCCACTGAATTTTGAAGATTTTTTTCTCAGCCTCATGCCCACCTTTACAACTCCAGTGGGAATGCTCTTTGAACATACTGCATAATGTAAGCTGGGTGCTAACTGATGAAACAAATTGAGTTTTAATGGACTTTGCTCAACAACACACCCCAAATGACACATCAGCAATTACCATCAATCTAAAGCAACATCCTGACGAAGTTACTGAATGTAAAGCACATCTGCTGATTGCAAGGGATTGCATTCTTAGTCTGCTTGAGATTTGTCAGAAAGTGTATTTATACTCAACAGTAATTCTGCTGACTCTGAGGATTGCTGCAGTTAACAAAGGCATCTCTGATGCTGCAATATTGAATCACGTCCCATTTCTGGCAGAGTACTTCTAGCAAAATACCAGCTGTTTTCAGAGGAGGATCAGTGGGATACAATGAGCTGATGTGCTGGCTTGATTAATCTTTATATGATTTCCCAGCTTCTAACATAACTTTAGCATGTTACCATGTGCATAACTTTATACTTGTAGTCACCAGTGTAGAACATCACTTGGCAGTAAAAGTACTTGTGTTCTTGTGCTTTACTCAGGAGAGAGGTACTGAAGAAGGAAAGTTCACCTCTTTCCATTTGTTAACTTCTGGAAACAGCAATGTTGGGTTGACTGCAGACTGTAGAAAGGGAGTGGCTCAATGACTTGCCATTTCATTTAGTGTTATTTTGTGCACCACTGCTGTTTTCCTCCATCAGAACAAAAGTTACCACATGGTTTTTGCTTTTCAATGGTCCATCAGTCAAATGCAAGGAACATATGAATCATTTTGCTAGTTCTAATGGAAAAATCACATGTGATTTTAAAAAAACCCATAGAATAAGTCCCTAAATATTTAGAATTAATCTCAATAGTTTTAAGACAATGTATTTCTTTCTAGGGTGGAAATCAGAACTTCTGCTGTATCCTTCTTTCTTCTCAAAATTGTAATTATTTTCTGTAGGTTTGAAAGACTAACAGCATTATGGAAGACACTTAAAAGCATTTCAGTGGCTGGAATACTGTGCTCCCCTCTGCTGTCAATAACTCAATGCCCAGCTATGACAGTCTCTATGAGGGTGGATCTAATCTAACCTTGAACTGATTTTTTTCCCCAATCCTCTCCATACTTTTTGAATTCTGTATTTGCTGCTTCATTCTAAACCCTTTTTAAATACTGCTGTGCTTTGCCCAGCTATTGTTTCCCAGTGTGTATTCATCACAGTCAACAATGTGTTATACCTCACACTAAGAGTGGCTAAACACAAACACTGCTGTGCAAGCTATGAAAAATATTTACTTTAATACTGTAAATCACTGCCTGATAGCTGCTGGGAGCAGGCCATGTAGGAGAGTTTATGCCTCCTTCTACCTTTGTCCCTCTTCCCAGAGCTATGCCAAAATAGATATAGAAAATGGGGAAAAGGCTCGATGCACTAAAAAATCTGTTGACTGAAAAATGCTATGGCTGGACAGGCAAAATCTTGCTGCTGCTTGGGACCTCCAGGCTTCTTACATCTTAAATATGTATAATTTGAATCCCTTCTCTGTTCAAAGCATAGGAGGAGATGTAGATCTAGAAAGGTGTTCTCTGCTTTCAAAATGTAGTGGTGAGTTAATTTTTTTTTGTAATATATATATACACTTATATATCAGGATCAATGATTTTCATTGTTGACAGATAAAGATCAGAGAGCCTTCTGCACCCCACAGTATCCATACAGGCACTCTCTCCCCACACAGGGCAGGTATTGACCAGTGAACAAACCAGAGAGAATAAGGAGGCACAGTTATTACATAAATGATGAGAGATCAGATAAAAGTAACAGAGCTGGGGCATAAGAGTGAACACATCCAAGACCTGTATGGAAAAGCCATGCAAAATGGAAATCCTTACCTATGAATTTGCTCATGGGGATTCTACAATGCTTTCCAGAACAAATTATTGTTTTCTGAAGCAGCAAAGCCCGTGAATTCAATGAAGATATTTCCATTAATTTCATAGACTCAGCATTCCTAATTTAAAACAGGGACTGCACATTGGGACATTTCCTACTCTTTGTTGCTATTGTAACAAAATCTCACATAGAGGTTCTGAAATCAAAACCTGAAGCTATTCCAAAGTGATTAATTGATTGGGGAAGATGCTTATTATAAAATAATGTAAAATTTGCTTCACAGCTCAATTATTGCATCTATTTACCATTTCCAATAACACAAAGGGCAGAAATGGAAGTAGAAGTTATTTCATCACTATATTGGTTCCTTTCATCTGTTTTCAAATTAGGAATCAGATTACTTTTGTCTATACTCTCCCTATGGAGGGGTGAACTGAATGAACTTTTCACCCCTAGAATCTTTTATATTCAAAGCATTTGGTTTCCCACAAGCTAAAGAAAAAATAATTACGCAATCTTTGTTCCCACTGCAGTTACCTAGCAGGTTTTAAATATAATAAATGCATTCTGGCAAAGTTAATGTACCATAAAATCAAGCAGACTGTATCACTCTTTGATACATATACCTGGTAAGCTACCACTGAAAATAACAGTAATTTATGCTAACGGATTATTCATCCATGGCAAACCCACCCTCTCTGTCAGGAAAGGTATTTTAAGACACAAAAACATAATCCCCTCCTCCTATATGTTTTCCCTGAGCCGATTATTTACCCAGGATGCAGTGCCTGGTTTAAGTCCTGCTTTTAGTCAATTTTATAGCACAGCTGAAACACTGGAAGTCAAGTGACTCAATGCAAGGTCACACAATGAATCTGCACCTCTGTGCAAACCAGGGCTCGAATGCAGGCAGCACCTGCTCCCTCATCCTAGATCATCCTGCCTCTCCTTTGGAAAGGATTAGCCTCAAAAAGAAGTTGGTCTTGCAAATTCTGTCATGAAGGGCAGGTGAGGCTCTCCAGACTGGGAGGCAGAGCAGACTGCACTGGTGAAGGCAGCTTTAATCCTTGCACGGCTCCTCTGTCACAGTTGTACTTATCTTTCATGCGACAAAACAGTGCAGATGCCAAGGTCATAAAAAGTTTTATATGGCTGTGCCTGCCGTCTCCTCAAGGTGGGTTGGCAGGGAGAAGGGCTACAGACAGAAAAATGGAGTAATAAAGTTTAAGTAGTGGGCAATAATATCCATCTGCAGTGCTGCAATGCCGATTAAGAGATTGAAAAACTCCCTGTGGCTCTAATTGGATTTTCCTGTGTTGTGCACAACCCTTGGGGGCTGAACGCTGATAAAGCCTCCTTGTGCTGGCTGTTCATCCCACGTGTGACTCCATGTAATGGACTTATCCACAAAACACGGATTCTTGTGGTGCTGTTGAGCTGAGCTGTTGCAGTGACCTTTAGACACCACTGTAGATTAGAAAATCACAATCTCATCACTTAGCATGGCACACTACAACACTAATGGCCACCTCATACTGTCATAGTAGCTCTATATTAAGAACAGCAAAAGAGCCAGAACGCAGAAGTCTATGTGTGGTTAAATAACTTAAATAAAACCCTCTGAGATCTTATCGATTGCTAGCCATAAATGTAGACACATATGAAGAAAAATGTAAGTAGATTTGAGGAACAAATTTTAAAAACACTTGATAAAAAGTAACTTTTGAAAAACAATAATCTGGGGGGAAAAAAGCTTTAGCATTTCAACAGCATTGCCTTCTGCTGAACTGAATCTGTTTTCATTGACTAAGCTCTTTACATGTACTCTAAATAAAAAGCAACATGAAGACCCTTCCTGAGTTTGCAGACAGCCTTTGCAAGTGTTTCCTTTCCTTCTCACAGATTTCCTAAACTACAGACCAAAGCCATGGACTATTCTCATTCAATGCTAATTTTCCAACTCATTAAACAGGAGAGAAAGCTGAAACCATTTCATTAAATGGAAAGAAGACTGCAACTATTTAGTGAGAAGAATAATCCAAAACAGAAGAAATATTAGAAGACTGGGAATGCATTTATATTTTTGTTAGGAATAGAAGGAAGCTGGAAAGATAAAGTAACAACCTCACTCTCCCAATAATTAGAGTGCTGAGAGTCAGGAAGGGGAAATCGAGAAGCTGGAACACGTCTATGATTCATCAACACAGGGCTGACAGTTGTATTTGTCTGAGATTATTGGATGCTGTTTATTGAATTTTGCTCCTTGCTTATGATTGTCTGCTTCTCTCATCAGACAGTTCCTTCATGACCTGAAGATTTCAAAAGTTCACAGCAAATGAGCTCTTGATTTTGGGGATCACATTGGTGATAGAGTATTGAAGTGAACACCACAGAAAATGGGGTCAGCACCTCATTTAAAACCCTGACAAGTAATGGGGAAGAGAATGAGTTAAATTAACCAATAGACTAAAAAGGAAAGGGACTTGTGAGCAGCAATAAAACAGAGGCTGAGAGTATAAAAACATGATGAAGAAAGATTAGCTTCAGAAAAAAATGAAGCCTGCTAAACCTGTGAAGAAATGGGAGAAGATGGGATAACAATGTCTAAGATTTCTCCACTTCCACCCCAGTTAAATCCATCACAGGTTTGCATTGCCACAGAGAGCCAAAAGTGATCCTTCTGCAAATGGGCTCAGCACTTGCTTAGCATGTGAAAGGTGCTACACAACACAGGTGCCACAGTGTGTCCTTCTTATCTGGAACACAAAGGAATAACAAATGGGAATAAGCTCACAAGAGAAGTGAAAATGATAAGTTGTTCAAAGGGAGAGTGTTCAGAAGAGATTAAAAAGTGGGTAAACGACACAAGGTAAAATGAATATAGTTTGGTCAAAGCCACCCCAGGGACAGCAGGTACATTTCAGTATGAATTATTCAGATTACCACATAAGGTTTATCCCTAGACATGATAGCACCAAAATAAGGACAAGAAGCAAATACACATGGTTATGACCACTGCTAAAAATGAGGGAAATGGTGGCATACTTCATTGACTTGAAATTTGTAAACAAAGAGACACAAAGCACCAGAATTTTTTTGTGTTGGTGAAAATAGGGAGATGAAGATGAAAGAAATAGAGCTCTTTGCTGTCTAATTTCTCTAGTTCTGTGTTTCTGCAGCTTTGCTGATAGTGTGGTTGATAAATGAGCCCTACAGTACTTTACCATCACTGTGCTCATGCTTTCCAGTAATGAGAAGACTTTCCTTAAAAGGGCAGCATATGGGAGACTTTCTGTGCTTTATAAATTTCATCCTGAAGCAGGCTAGCTGCCAATTACTGCAGAAGGTTAGAGAACCTGGAACGTGAGTGCACAATATGCTTCAGATCCTCTGAATGGCTCTCTAGAAAAAGGAATTTTTTATAAAGGATGTCGATGTGATTTCAATAAAGCTTTAGAAGCAAGGGTCAGGCTTTTCTGAAGAATTTTGCATTTTCTGTCATGAACTGCCCTCTAGGAAAACTCCCCTTCGTGCCTACTTTTTTTTTCCAGGGACAGCAAAATTGACAACCCATTACACAACCAGACCAAGTTACCAGATTTAACTCTGATTAGTAGCTCTTGTCCATTCCTACTGACATTTATATATCAACTGTTCTTCATTCACTGAAAGTAAAACAGATATCCTCCAGGGGTCACATAACCATTAGAGCAGGGATCAGACCTGCAAGTTTTCCCAAACCAGGAGAGGAAATGGCTCCCAACCTTTTGCGAAAGCAAGCAAACATCCAAACAAGCTTCAGGCTGAAACAGTATCTGACCTGATTGATTTTCCTTTTTCAGTGCAAACTTTGATGCATTATGTACTTTGGCAGCATCTTTTGAGAGTGGCTACAGAAGCATATGAAGCATTTGTGCTGTTTACCAGTCAGAATTTGGCAAAGAACTCCTATTTGCAGGCATTCAGGATTAAAAATACGTTATTGAAAATACCTCTAATGAAACTTTTTTTTTGTTGGATGTTTAGGTAAAATCCTTGACAGATTAAAACAGTAATCATGATAGTTACGCTTATAATGCTACAAAAAAAAAAAAAAGCTCTATTTGTAATACAATTGAATAGTTCTGCAGTCAGTTAAAGAGCTCTAGAAAACTAAAAGCTGAAAGAAAAAAGGGTAGTTTTTCAGCACCTGCTATTCAACCCCCAGTTGCCATGTTCATCAATCCTGTGCAGCCATGAATGCCTGCAAGTATACTTCAACACAACTGACACCTGCACACACACATCAGCAATGCCATTAGAGCCTGAAAAGAGCATTTATGAAAGCTCAAGGGGATAAAATCTAAAACCCACATGCACTTTACTACTGTGGTTGTTAACCTGCACAAGTGTAGCTGCAAAAACATCTGTTTGCAGCAGTGAGGGAGCACATTTTAGAGGGAAACATGGTAGGAAATTTGGTTTTGAGCACACAGAGACTGAATACAAAACTGCTGAAGTGGGTGTGAAGGTCAGCTCTAGTCAGAAGAGCAAGCTGCTGTCACTCTTAACACACTGAATTTTCATCACTGAAGGCCAGGGTTCAATATCTGAACTGTATCTGCTAGACTACATCCAGCTCACACACAAGTCAGTCCAAAGTCCTTAACACTTCTCAGTGCTTGGCAGCTTTTTTGGCAAGTCCTTGTCAATGGAACACGCTGCTTCAGCTTGGAAATAGATGGAACTTCCAGTCTGTTTTCTGTGCCCACTGAAGTCAAAGTGAATTGGATCGAGATGCCATGTGGAGTATTTGGACGGTGTGCTTGACACTGTCAAAATACTCTTAAGTTTTCAATTTGCAGTCATGAATAAGACATTTTGAGATCTGAAGTGGAAAGTGGTTTCAAACAGCTTAGGAGAACTGTATTTAGCCCGTGTAAGTACAGAATAAAATCTAGAGGCTAGATGGTGCCATTAAAGTGGCACAAGCAGGGAGGTCCCTGAGATCAAGAGAGACTCTGGCTTCTGCTGCTCCAATGGTACTGCCAGACACATCCAGGGCCCCAGTTTAGTGCTCATCTGCTAAATAGCTTCAAAATTATGCCTGTTCACAGGGCTGCACATCCACTTTCTTTAAAAACCTGAGGCAACCAAGAATTCAGCACTTAGTCCTCAGTCCCGATTCAGCAAGGAGCTGGAGCACCCAAGTGCTTAGATTTAAGTGCTTTGCCCAATCAGGGGCTAAATGTTGAAAGTGATTAAAAACCCCTCATAGTCTGAAGGAGAAGTCATTACAGTGTTCCTGCATAAATTTAGATTAACTACATCTCCAAAAAAAAAAAAAAAAAAGAAAAACTTCAGAGCTTTGGAGCCAATTTGTAAGAACCAAATGGCAGCACAATTAGTGAATCATGTAAGTCTAAACATCATTATTTTTGTTTTTATAACCCCCAGGCTAATTTTATTTTGAAATGGGTTAGATGACAGAAACAAAGCAAAATGCTTCATGGCTATGTTTGGAATCTCAAGGCTCTGCTCAGAGGGAAATGGAGTTGCTGCAGCTGAGAACTGTGAGGGACATGCACTGCGGCTGTTGTCTTTTCTCTCTGCACTCTCAGCACGGGTGAGTCAAGGGTGACTTTCTTTGCCACGAATAACTCAGAGGTTATGAAATGCACTCCTAAACAACACCATGATCCACAAGGCATGCTTGCATGTCTTATTCATTACTGCAAATGAGAAACTTGAAAAATTCCTAAAAGGTAAATCTATATCACTAGATCAAGCATAATAATATGAATAATTTTCAGCATATTCTTCCTGCTGGCCTTTTCCCAGCTAACTCATTTAAATCTGTCCTTAATGAACCCCTAAGAAATGATGTCCGGAGGCAGGTAATCCAAAAGGATTTTGCAGGAGCCATCTGCAATAAATCTGTTTGAAGTTTAGTTAATCTGCATTTTAATAGTTCACCAGCCAGGAAATTCGAGATCTGGAAAGTTGGAGGCTGGTAATGCACTGAGCTCTATCAGATGGAAGTCTGTAAACATGAACAACTTGGAAGTCTTAGTCACTGTAAATAATCTTTCTATGGACTTCCAGCTGAGGAGATGGTGCTGAGCATGGATAACTGCATGCACAGTGCCTGATTAGGGTGACTGAATTATTCCCATGCCAGAAGTGCAGTTTATCACTTTGGGCCTTCTGCCTTCATCTGCTGGACCATCAGGGCCTATTTACTCTCCCTCTGCATTAACCTACAGCAGCAATTGGTAGAACTTTGCTGGCTCTGTAGGAGAATCATTTGTTGTTGAAGGTGGAGAGGCACATTCTGTCTCTGGCTGGCACTGAGCCATCTGCCAGCAGCTGGGGAGCTCCAAACAGGCCTGGAGGTTATAGACTGCTGTCCTGGTTTGGGACACTTTCTGGACACTGTAACAGTTACCTTTTGTCATGTGGTTTTTGGTTTTTTGGGTTTTTTTTATAAAGGCAAACTATTTTGTCGTTAAATAAGCTGATATTTGCAAGTTTTCATATATGAAATATCTGAAGAGTCATTTTGTCTAAATCTGCCTTCATAAAGGAAAGCACCAAGGACATCACATTAATCGTATCGACAGGTAATGATGCCAAAGCACAAAGAAATCAAGGATTTGGTATGTGGGTATTTCTTTTACTCCTTATTTTCCTGGGTTGGTAAACTTTAGGAGAAGGACTGTTAAAAACTCTTCTGAAGCATCCAGCACAGGCTGCAGTGTTTGGATCCAATTAGATGAAGGTCAGAAATGTTACCAGAGGCACCTCCAGGCCATGTTTCAGCTCTGTTTTAACCAGTGATTTTTTCCCCTGTATTATAACCTGGTTGCTCCTGCTTGGTCTTCAGTCCTGGGTGCCTTGTTTTGTGACAGACACAAACACATGGACCATATTTTTGTGCAGGCCAATTCAGACTTTGTGTGACTAAATAATAATCCCTGGAGTTAAAGGCAGCTGTGGCTTTTACAGCAGCTCTGAACTGGTCACGTAACAGGACTACACAAGCAGCTTCAACAACACAGTGCAAAGAACTCCCCCAGAATCTGGCATATATATTAATCCCCTTATTGGAAGGTAAGAAAAATCACCCAAAAGAGAAGGCAAATACGTATTTCTGAGTTTGAACTGTGTTTTTATCAATAGTCAAACTAGGGCTAAATTCCTATCTAGCAAGTGCAAGCTGTCTGCATACCTGTACATGGATTGAATTTGGATTTTCCTCGTCTGTTGTTTCAATTAGTCCATGACTGAGAAATAAGTAGCTGTTCCAGAGCCCTGCCTGAGCATGTTTGGATACACAGCATCTCTCCAGCAGCAGGTGGAAAACCTCTCTTGGTTTGTCAGCTGCATCCTCTCCCCCGAGCCTCAGGCAGATCACAGCTCCAAGTCTCATCATTCCCACATAAGAGATGAGGATTACAGTTCTCTCTTCTGAGGATTATTTTGATGTCTACTGGTATAAAATGATGTACATATCATTAACAACATGTGTTTGTAAAAATCTTTGAGGTTGTTGTAAGACACTTACATCGAGGTCCTTTGAAAGGAAGAAAAAACAACCTTAAACCCCCAGAAGTTCTAAAATGACAGTAACAAGAGATAATGCAGACTCCAAAATTGCCCTTAAGAAACATTACAGATTATAATAACTAAAAACCCTGTCATTAGCATGGCTATCCTAGGGCTTCTGTAAATCCACACCTGATAGCTGCAGTCAGTCATTAGCAGATTGCTGATGAATGATTCATTATGTCTCAAACAGGTATTTTTGAGGCTAGATTTTAATATTTCAGCATTGTATTAACCCAGAGATAGATACTGCTTCAGTCTCATTGCTGCACAATCTGTGCCTGCTCATCAGCTGCACTTGTAACACTTCTTGTTTGCTCACCAAAGCAGCACAGCAGCCTGTCAGCAGAGATGAAGCTTTGAAAAGAGTGTCACTAGATAGCATCTGTTCTCAACTGCCTGGGTTTTAAACTACCTTAGAAATGGCAGGTTATTTCTCATGTATCAGATATTTTCATGTCACATTCTCACACTGTTGGAAACCTCCTCCTCTGTCAATTACTGCACCATTAAAAGAATGGGCTGCATCAAATTGCAATTTTTTCCCTGGGTTTAGAGATTGGCTGGGCAGGCACGTCTTACCCATCATGAGAGTAGAGGCTGGAAAAACACAGACTTAAGCTGGAGCTGGAGGATTCCCTTCTTTATGCACAGACAGATAATATTCCCTTTTATTAAAAAAGAGTGACAGCCTCATTTAAATTCATTCTGTAGGTGCTCAATATGGAAAGGAAATTATTGTTGCTAGAGAGAAAATCAATGGGCCATATTTTGGTTACCATCTACCAGCCAATGAAATACTGTTGATTCAGATTTGGGGTTAACTTCCACGGTTTTGTAAAATAATAATAGTTTAAAAAAATAAAAATCAGATCTTGGATTATTTTGTGCTGGGAAAACACAGTGAAGAGATCTGATCTATCCTAAAGGGGTGGCTACATCACCAGGCACTTCCCACAGTGACAGCTGCCCCGTGCCCTCCTCCTGGAAGCTTGGGATGTGCAGGGGGCAGAGCGGCTGTCACTCTGTGGCTCCTGATATCCAGGTGTCCCATGGGAAGGGGCTGGTTTGTACCACAGCTCCTTCCTGGGAACAGCTGTCACACCCAGGGTCACAGGTGCACAGGTATTGGCTACTTTTCAGAACAAGCCCAGTGTCTACATCTCTTATCACAGCTGCACTTTGAGATGGTGAAGGTGATTTGTGGTGTGGTCAGAATAAATGTCTCAAATACCACAGTGGAACCTGTGGTATATTTAAATAACACACCCTTCTGTGTGTTATTTAAAGTGACCACTGACATGTCAATTAACTGACATCCACATGCTCTAAAAGAACAATCTGTTTTTTCTTTTCTTCAAAAACTAGCTTCAGTTTTAGGCTTATCTTTACCTCACAACAGTATTATGCTTATCACATTCAGGTTTTTGTCTTAAAAAAATCTTTTTTATACAAAGCCAACGTAGTGTTTCATTAAAGAAATGTAAATAGGCTCTGTAGATAATTTTTTTTTTCTTCTGAGTTGGTTCAGACCTTGCTGTAATCTAAATAACCTGATTTAGCTGTGAAAGATGGAAATGAGGGTGCTGAATATAAAAGAGAAAGCATTATAAGAAGGTTTTATTCTAATTCTGATTCAAAAGCAACTGTGTAGCTCTTGGTATTTTTGGAAAAGCCATAGATGGTTAATCTTAGACTTGATGAATGGAGGTTACAGTGCTTTTGGGAGGAAAAATAACAGGGGAACAGAATATTGAATCAAATGAACAGATACATCCTCATTAATAAGCCTGACAATGGAGGCCTGGATCCAGCATACAGGAAACCCACTTCTCAGTACCTGAGTACCTATCTGGCTCATTTATTTTCAGGTCAAAAACCAAATTAAAAGTAACATGCACAAATCCCATCTCAAAACCAATGCATTGTTTTAGAATATGCCCATTTCTTTTTAATACAATGGGAGCCAAAACAACTGAAGAGTAGGAGAGTACTCACTCCACCAGTGCTGTTCTCTGACCTGAGATGAACATTATGGAGAAATAGACAGATTGACAAAATCTGCTGCTGACATTTTCTGTGAGTTAGAGAGGAAGGTGCAGCTTTGCCTAGTAAGGTATTTAAAGGCCACACAGAGTGTCCTTCAAACTCTTCATGTAAAAGAGACTCATATTCAAGCAACCCTTACAGAGGTAACAATAGACCAGGTCCTTCCAGATAATTTGAAATCCCTTGTAAATGCCTTGTTTAACTGGGCCAGCAAAAGTTCCGTATCTCTACAAATCAGGTAATGTAAACTGGGGTTAAGACAGACCCACACACGTGAGAACAACAGAAATTACTGATTTGAAAAGAAGCAGAACACCATGCAAGAAGCTGAGAATTACACATGCCTGACAGCTGTGCAGGAAGGCCAACATCAAATTGTGGAGCTGGCATCTTACCCAGCTTGCCCACAGGTAGACACACCACACCTGGATGTACCCATGCAGTGATTGAATTTTAAAGTGAATGCATGAAGTGCCATAATTTAGGTCACACACACACACACACTTCTTTCTTGTCTCGAAAGGTAAGAGATTTCAAACGCAAATCTCCCAATATTTAAACGTTAAAAGTTAAGGTTTATATCATTCAATAATTTAATTGCAAAACTGAGTTACAATGCCACAGTTGGCAGTGTGACACCTTTTCACCCTGACTCTGTCCCAAGTGTTGTTATGTTCCCATTTATTGAACCCCCTGGATATTGATGTCACGGTTGCAAATTGGCTTCCCTCCCAACCTAATAACTTGGAGACTCTCTGTAAAACAGATGTAATATTAAAATGCAGACAAGTGACCTAAAAATGGCCCTTGAGGGCAGGCCTGCAATTTCCTGAATCACACTTTCCTTATTCCCTCATTTGTTAAGTTTCGCAACATCAATTTTTATACTGTTGCTGTTTTATTCTGTCCAAATGATTGCTGAATACTAATGAACTGTCTCTCTTTGACAAATGAGTTATTGTTTGATATATTACATTAGGGACATTGAGACTAAACTACTTACAGATACTAGACATTTATAGAAAATACATTTACATAATAGTATACTATTAGCCTAATGAGGTCCCATATCTGGAAATAAATAGGGGTCTCAATAAACACAAATGTTGGCAGTTATATTGTAGTAGTATTTAATGAAATAAATGTAGGGAAACCATAGAAAATTACCTTCTTTCCAAATACTTTTTCATTTTGATTGTTTTATCCTACACTAGCTGGCTGTGCAAACACAGTGGCCACAGCAAGTACAGTACTATAAGCAGGTTTTATCATGGTTCACCACTACAATTTTGATTTATAACGTAAAGATATAACTTTAGAGCCTGAGACCAAATGTATCCAAATTATTCACCAGAGGCATATTTAGTTTGGAGACTCTTAACCACCTTCTATAGGAAAACAGAGGGAACTTATACAAAAACATCTCGGGTGGACAAGCCTCATTTATATAACTCTGTGCAGAGCACCTGCTCAATACTGGAACTTCTGCACTGCTCACGGTTAATTGCATTTTCAAAGGAAGTAACAAAATTCTGCAGAGAAATCCCATCTCCCTCATTAATTGCTATAGGATGAGTACCTTCAGAGCACATAGAGGGAGCCACTGACCCTCCTTGAAGACTGACTTCACTTGTGGCTACATTTTCTTTCAGCAAATAAAGTATTTTCTCTTTTTTTCCGAAGTTAATTTTTTTTTTCCAGATGGAGCACCTAGAAGACTTTACATTCCTGCTAATTGAAGAATTTTATCTGCAAAGCCTTTCTGTAATCAAAGAGTCTTTTCCCTACAGTTCATTCTGACCACATATAAAAAAACCCCCAATAGTTTAAAATACTGCAGTCCATCCTGGCTTCAGTATTTTGTGGCAGGATTTTCCAGTTCTAGTTCCTGTGGAAGAGCACACAGTCCTGAGCTGTCAGAGGCTGCTGTAACAGAGCTGGTCACAAAGCTTCCTCTTCAACATACGTAGAAATTTGAGATCATATAAACACACTATGTCTTTTCTTTGATTTTTAAGATTTTTGCTCTTACACTGAGGCATCAATATTTTTCTTTTATTCAGCATGGCTTGCTGTAGGCAGTTTGGTTTTCCTTTCATAAGCCACTTCTGCACAAAATCTATCTTTGCTTAGATTTACTTCACTAATATTGGCTGGCATTTCCATTTGAACCTCTCAGCTAAATAAATGTATTTCTATTTTGTGGTCTGTGGAGAACAAGGCACCTCCTGAAAGCATGAATGGAGCTGTCTGTGTGCAGCAGCAAATACTTTTCCCAGGTTTGGATCACAGACTATAATTCAAAAAAGGGGAAGAGATCTTTGATTTTTCCAATCTTTCAGATTAAAAAAATGGAGAAGGAGATAGATGTTCCTCTCCCATTTGCCTCAGTATTTGTAGTCATCAGGATTTATTTACAAGATTAATTTTTCAGAATTTCTTTCTACTCAGTGACTAGACGTACAATGTGAAAACGAACATCAAAAATTAATTTATACACTTTATTCCTGTTTAATTACATATTCTTGGTTATTTTTGTGTTTTATGTATGGTCATTAAGCTGGAGGAACACTTCAATTCAGTAATGCAAATATTTTTCTTCTTTTGACACTTCCCTTTGATAAAATGCTGAGCTCAAGCTTTTTTTCTTTATGTTTCTTCCACCCAGTTGAGTCAAGCAGCACTACAGATCCTGAATTAAGCCATCAGCAGTGTGTTATGGTGCTCACTGGGACCTAAACATTTGGCCTAGAAATTTTACAAAGCAGTAAAGATGATGCTCAGGGATGGCTCAGGAAATCACTTAATCATCAGCAGAGTCAGCGACACTTCTAAGAACATGATATTGCTGTTTTTCAAGTTCTGGGCTAACTCAGCAGTGAATGGAGGCATTTAAATGTAAATTAATTTATAATTTATAAGAAATTTATAAAGAAATCTCCCAAAGAACCAATTAAAACCAACACCTTGTAGAAGTTATCCTTCACTTTAAAGCCACAGAAGTTGCTTAGGATAGTGTGTTTACTTTGAAGTGATTGCTGTCTTTTATGTCAGTTTTATTTCATTTGTTACAATTAAGTGCTATCCCCCCACAGAGTTCACTAAAGCAATTCACACAGAAATTATCTTCCATTTATTATATGCAAGCAGATGTATCTGATTGAATGGGTAAATCCACACACAGAGAAATAAATGGGGAAAAAATGGATCCATAAATAAACATTTAGTATAGTGCACCTCAGCAACTGAACAAGAACTCTGTAAAACTACATTTTGATTCCTTCCCAATTCTCTTGTCAGATGTGCTGATCTCAAGCTCTCATTTATCAAATCCTTCAGTCGTCAGCACTTCTTTTTCTTTTGCTATTTCATCTTTGTCACTGCTCTTCTCCCAAAAGCTAAATGCTCTTCTACTCCTGATTCAATGTCTTCATTAAATCTCATTAAGAAATACCCACCTAGGAAACCCATTTGTGAAAGTAATATGTATTTTATGCCCAAATCACTATGAAACATGAATATTACCTGGCAAATAAGCCAGGCTGCTGCACTGCTTTCTTAAAAAAAATTAAAAATCCCCAGATAATTATGTTTCTAAGGAAATTTCCCATCCATAAAGGATGGCCAAGACATTGGCAAAGTACCACAAAGCTCATAAACTACATCTTTGCCTCCCCCAGTGAATACAGGACCAACAATATACCACTGCACTTGATATTTTTGACACATTCACCAATTCCTGCATTTGTAAGTTAGGAAAGTACAAACATCACTGAAAAACATGCAGCATGTCTGGGCAGCTATAGCAAGAATTATTACCATTACTGTGAGCATTCAAGAAGTTACTACCAGTAAGGAAACATTATCTGTCTTCCTTCCTTTCTGTTCTCATTTTCACCACACAATATTTCTAATTAAGCATCCTGTTACAATGGTACTTTATGAACAACATTTTTTAAAGGCATTTCTGCTTTCTCATTTATTTTGTAAAGGTTACTAAGTTAATGCAAATGTCACTTTTGAAGTTGTGAGGAAATAAGCCCAAGGAGTATTATAATTAAAATCAAACAGAAATTAGAGGTTGATATACTATGTATGAATTAATACTGAATGAATGAGTCATTTATTGAGTGCAATTAAGCCTTGTGGATTTTTTAAAGTCCCTTCTAACGCCCTAACTAAAATAAACAACTAAAATAAATTCATGTTCTTTTTAAGAAAAGAACATGAAACCAATACACACAACTTTGAGCTTGCAGATAAGATGTAATTGTTGCTGCTGCTACTCAAAAAATGCTGAATATCAATCTGAAAGACTCTTCTACATCCCACAGATATTAAACCACCCAGGTCATTGCATGCCCAGTATAGAGATGGCATCTAGATTTCCTGCCTTCTTTTAAATCTAAAATAATTGTCTTCCATTTTTATCACTTTTAATACAACTGAGAACACCTATGTGAAAAATACAACAGGGAGAAAAATGCACATCTATACCCTGCTTCAGTTTTTAATTTGGAAGTGTATAATAATAACAACAACAATAATAAACACCTCCTTAGATTATGAAACTTGGATTCAAGATCCAAATGAAATCTATGCCCAAATTTATTATCAGAAAAGAAAAATACCAGTCCAGTAAAAAGATCAAAACCACCTAAACTGATGTTGTACATGATGAAAAACTTTATATTTAAAACTTCTGATCCAGGTCAAAATACTGAAAGGAGACAACATGTGAAGAGGTGGCAACTACTCATGAACTTCTTCATTAAAGGTATTTTCAAGAGGGTCACTTACTGGTTTGTTGTGACAGACAGAACGTTCCACGAGCTCCATGCATTGGTGTTTTGGTCATCAATAATGGAATTGGGTTTCAAAGCAACTGCTTTGAATGAACCTTTGGCAGGCAGCAAGACACTATAAAATTAATAGCTGTGGACAGTACACTCAGGAAATGTCAATTGAGGAACTCTTCTTTTATGTTTATACTTCAAAAGAATAGCAGGAATTATGAAACCTGCCCTTCTATGAGGCCTGGTAACAGGGTTAAATTCATGGGGCAATTTCCCCTCAGCGAGGGCATTAAGCTTTATCTTCCTGCTCTATCTTGCTTCTCACTTTCACAAGGCATGCATGTACCTAACACAGTTTTAGAGCTTCACCTCCAGTCATATTTGTTTGAATTTGCCCAGCAGATTAACAAGCTACTGGCATGGGAAACCAGACAGGAGGCAGCACTATAAAAACAGCAGACAACATAATCACTTAAGCCTTGTTTCTTTAGCAACCCAAACCAAACGTTTCCTTTGGTACAATTTTCAACTCAAGTTTGACAAGAAAAATACTCTAATACTGAAGTTGCAAATGTAAAAAACAATTTTTTTTTTTTGTTGCTTGTAAGACTTGACTGAAAAAATAAAATACAATAGTAGCACAAAATAAATAAAAGCAACAAAATTATCTGGGTAAAATGGAATAGCTTTCAACAGCTTGGGCTGGAACCTGAATTATTGTGTCTTAGATTACAATAAATGCCATCACCCTGCATTAATAATGATTTCAATAATATACAGAGAACTCACCATGAATATTTTCCATTGCATCACTACAATCTCATTTTAACAACATGTATGGTAGAAGGCTGCTTAAAGAACATTGTTTCTTGCCTGACACTGTTGTGATGATGCATTACATCAGCTAAGCAGTGAGGCTGCAGGGATATAATACTGCAGGATGTTGTGAGAGTGGCCCTTTACAACAGATGATTATTTGATCCCTCACGAGAGCACTTTTGGAAACACAGATACAGATCTGCTTTGGTAAGGTCTGAACTTTGTGAAAGTTTGCCAAGAGGTAATTTGAGACACAGATGTGGAAATCAGCCTCTTGTGAGCCCACAGTTCCTGTTCCTAGGGTGCACAAGAGAAAGCTCTGCATTCCAAAGGACATCCCAGCCAAACAGGCTGCACCTCAGAAGGGTGGACAGAGGACACTCGTGGTATGGGGCTGTGCCCAAATGTCTCCTCAGAGTAGGAAGGAAGGTGTTTGAGAGGCAGCTCAGACTTGTGAGGGACTTGAGAAGAAAAGAGATGGCTGTTGGATTAATGGGAATGAGGCATAACAGAGGTGACAGGGGAGGAAAAGGATAAAAAGGTGCTTCTGTAGTCTTAAACACCTTGATAACTGGATGATACACCTGCAACTGATAGAACCAGGCACATATAAAAGGGAAAACAAGAAAAATAACACAGACTAAAAACACAGACAAACATTCAAGTGTTCAGGAACACATGAGAAAAATAACAGGTGTGGGTTTTGCTGTTAGTGACTGATTTCCCATGGTGGAAAAGCCACACAAGTAGATAAACATTAAAAAAACGAAAGGGCCCATCCTTACAAAAAATGTCTTGAGTAATTTAGGCGCAAGGGATTGATACGGTACAAAACATGATGTGGGTGGGATATTTTCTAACTCACTTTTTCTAAAAGAAAGCTCACATATGAGCCTAAATGAGAAAATTCCAGGTTTCTGAAAGTCTCCTATTAGTCTCAGCAGTCTGTTTGAAACAAATGGGAGCAGGCAAGTTCAGTAGGAAAACATCAAACAAAATTCAAGAGCAACTGACAAGTTTTGATTTCAGTTTTATCAACAAAGCTGTGGGAGGAAATATTCAATCCCTTCCTCTTCCAAATGAACTTAGTGAAAGTTGTTCTCACTTCCACATCACGAGCAGGTTGCAGGGCACACTGAAAATTTCTCCATCTGAATCTAAAAAGGGGGCATGTCTTTTTAAATACCGGCCCTCACTTTTCACAGACTAATAGGTCATTTCTCTCCAAATGCTATTGCTTTTATTTAAAAAAAAAAAAAAAAAAGCATGCACACAGATCTTTCGTATGACTTGAGCAGAATCAGCAGCATACCTGGCAGATTTTTAGGATTTCAGCAGCAAAATAAAAATAGAAAGCTGAAAACTTTCAAAAATGAAACTGGACAGACAACTTATTTTTATAGGTCTAATTTTTAAAAAGTTGTGCTTGCCTTGAATCTTTTGATTTCCATTTGTCCATCATAAAGAGTTCAGTTAGATCTGGTCTAGTGGAAGGTGAATATATTGGAATTAAAATAACCTGAGCCAGTCTAATCACTGCAGTGATGTGTATATATAGCACTTATAGCAGGATGTTCTGCAATACAGGAAAATAAGCTGGGCTGCCTGGACAGCTTTAAGATCCAACAACATGCTTTGCATTTCCTCCACTTCCAGAACAAGCTGGAGGAAACCTATCACTGCTCTTGCAATAGCTTAGTTTTTAAAATACTTATCTATAAGCAAAATGAATTTGCTCTACTTCTGCAGTAATTTCTCTCTCAGAACTTCACCTCAGCCATAACAAGAAATTGCTCAGTCCATATCTTTGAAGCAAGCACTGGGTAATGACAGAGAGCACTGGATGGGTGCTGAAACGTTCAGTCCCAGCACCAGGCACTGTCACTGTGTCATTCGGGGCTGGGCAAAGACAGAAAGTGGATAAAGATGTGGATCCTGGCAGCTGAAATGTCCCTGCTGCTGTGACAGCAAGGGGTAGAACTGTTGGTTTAGTGCAGTGATGAATGAGGAAGCCATTCTTATGAGGTGCATTAACATGGTGGTTTTTCTCCTATTGGCACTATATCTACCACTACAGATCTTCCCTGAAGAAGGGAAAGACACTGCTGCTAACTTTATTTTCCTGTTTCATCTGCAGTCCATGCTGATGCTGCACCATACAGTGTTTTACTTCAGCAGTGAACACAGTGAGAACACAAAGCAATTTAAACTTTTTTTTCCCCCCCACAAATCCAAACATCATCATTTGCAGAATTTTAGAACAGAACAAAGTGGAATAGACTAGAATAGATCTGGATGCCATTTGCATCATCAAAACACTCATTATGGCTTAGACATTGAAAATCATGGTGAACAAATATGTGTCACTGGAATATTGATTAAGCATTGTGATTGCTATGAAGCATCTGCATAGGATTCGTCAATCAGTAACCTCCAAAAATTTCAAATTTTAGAAGAATCTATCAGATTCTTTTGCACTGAAGCTCTCCTAACCTGGATGTGTTTTGTTCTACCATCTACAAATCTCTATTTAGCAAAAGATGTTTTGGTCAGTCTGATGATGGATAAATTCAGGTAGATATCCCAGCAGTACAGGCAGTTTACAAGAAATTTAGCTTGGATTTTTTTTTTCTTTCTTGTTTTTATTCTTTTTCATATAGACTTTACACTGAAAATTTACCTTAGAAAATAGTCTTAGCATCCAACTCTGACCTTGTGGAAAACACTGAAAAGACACTAAATGCCAAGGTTTGTGTACCAGATGGGTTAGAAGAAATTCCTTTAAGTAGCCCAGAATTAAGCCTGGCTTTCAGCTTGACCAGAAATTGAGATTTATATTTGAAAAATTTACTTTATACCCTTGGAGGTTGCCTGAGCTATTTTAAGTACCATGTAAACTGCATAGACATAACAGTGTTTCTTCCAAAGTTGCTGCATGAAAAAATTGAAGCTTATTCCTGCCATATATTGCTCACAAATGCCTCATTGTCTCCTTGAAAAATGGTCTGTGGCAAATTGCTGAAGTAATCTCTTACACCACTGCAGTTTCAAAGATTCATGCCATTGAATACTCTCCCTCCTCAAAGGCTAAAACTCAGCCTCAAACTTCCAAATATTGCAGCTTAATAAAATGTTAAATATTGAGAGACCTCCTCTCAGGATCAGCTGTGAAACAACTTTTGAAAAAAATTGTTGAAAAAAATGTGAACAGCCTCTATCTTAGAGTCTGAATGTCTAAGTCTTTCGGAGAAGAAAAAAAGAAAAAAGGAAAAAGCCCTGCACACAGCAAGGGGTGTTTTTCACTGGGAAAAAAAAAATGAAAGGGAAAAAAAAAGAAAAAGCTGAATATGCCTTTTGCCTTTTGATGTTAAAATGATGGTGTTTTGATCTTCTGCTGAGGACTATGGCAGGGATAGTTATTTTAAATGTTAGAATCCTGTTTATAATGGAAATGCCCTCTCTCTCCTGACATTTTAAAATATCCACTACTTTTGTGGAACTTTCTGGGGAATTTGTCATATGTTCTCATCACCCAGAGAGCCTTTCCCTGATGGATGCTCTCAGCCTCATCAGCCCAGCCACCTACCAAGCTCCACCCAGGCTTTCCCCTGCCCCTGAGAAACAGCAAAGCTCATTGGGCTGCATGACACTTTGGATTTTGTTCATTTCCTTCCAGCCAAGCCTTATCACAGATTTTTTAGGAAGTTTCAGCAAGGAAAACTGAAAACTAAAACCCCTGTAGACTCTTCTAGGAGGGAACACTGACTCACGTCTGGTGAGCAGAGGGAAGGGAATGCAGGGCAGCTGGGTGAGGCACAGCCTCTGCCCAAACACATCACACTGCTGGGTTAAGGTCACCCACCAGCTTGGGAGCTGGAGCAGCACATGGGGACACTCCTCTTGTTCTGCTGCTTCACTGAAGCCAAGGGGCAGTGGACTTATGTCAGGAGCAGCGTGGATAACTGTCACCACTGGAGCTCCTCAGTCAGAGAGCAAAGGGGATCATTTAGCCCCAGCCCATGAAGGACATTCTCCTTCAGCCCCCCAAATCCATGTCTTTCATTATGGATGTCTTTTCTGTTCATAGCTAATATCTATTTATTACATGCTAAATAAAGAGACTTCTTTTACCACGCCTATCATACTTATTTCTGAATGTGGAATCTGTTGCAATCACTTTAGGTCCTGGAAGAGAGGAAGGTGGGGAGCTGTTTAATGAGAATTAATGGGAGGGGCACTGTAACCTGAGCTCAGAGCATTTCCCACAAGGCCCAGACATGCACTGTGTGGACATTCAGAGAGAGTTTTAAAACTTTCAAATTCTGGCCTATTAATCAATACCAAAACACTAAGTGGTAAGACTCTTGTGTGATTAATGCCTAGCTGATTTTCTACAGCAAAGGGTTGTTTGTGCTGTTTTAAGCACACCAGCAAGAGTCCATGTTCCAGCTACAAAGTGGTGCTTAGGGAATAATCAATCATTTCCACCAAGTTAGTGAGGATTATTTATTTTGAGTACTAACTGCAGAAAATAGTTCAAACTACACCAGTTTCAAATACTTTTTCTATGCATTCTGACAGGAAGCAGAGAACTCCTTACTTAAACACACACCCTACTAAGATGAGAAGACTCAAAACTCCACTAACAAACCTATGGCCTCATTATATATTTTAAAACTAAAAGTTTCCCTGTGGCAGTTTTGCAATACAGTGCATTGCAGCCTTTTGGTTCAGTGCCCACAGAAATTAAGGAAGGTGCTCTTACAGCTTCCAGAATCCATCGAGCAAGAACCCTGTTCTTGTCCTTCATTTCACAAAACTGCCATGTGCATATCCTGTAGAAAATGGAAATGCAAACCGAGGGGCATCCTCTGCCTGAACAAAATAAGGGCTGCAGAACTCAATGAACTGCTACTTAACCCCACAATATTTGCACTGCACTGGTGATTTGGGATTTGAATGACACCATTGCTCAGTGACATTTCAGCTGTATTGGCACAAGCACAATTTTTTTGTTTGTTTTTTTTTTTAGCCGAATTGTAGCAAATTATAAAGAGATTATATAAAAATCTGATGCATCTATGAGAAATGTAGAAAAATTATAAATATATTTGTTTTAAGTATTAAGCTACTTTTTCTTCAGTACAAACTAATTCTGTAACTAGCACACCTGCATCTAACACACTTCTAAAAGGTAAAGCTAAGATAATAGAAGTGACCCTTCACTCTTCCTGAAAAGTCCAGCTTTTTGAGACCATCAGAAGAAATCAATTCCCAAATCTGTGACTGCAGATGGAATGCAGCTTTATGAAATTTATAGTTGCCTTATCCCAGGACAGTCACCACATATGAGGTCACTGTTGAAGAGAGGAGGTCTCTAAAACAGAGGCCTTCCACAATGTTATTACATGAAAAACAACTGCAGATCCAGGTCAGGGGGTGACAGGAGAACTCAGCCATGCATTCTGGATGGATGGGAGCAAGGGATCAGGAAAGCTCCAGTGAAAAGAGCTGCAGTGCAGCTTTTCCATGTGGGTGAAGAGCACACACAGCTGGCTCAGCTGGAGCAGGACATCCCTCGCTGGCCCCAGTGTGGCAGTGGCTTCCCATCCCAGGCACAGAGCACCAAAACACCTCACCTGAGGAGCCACTGGGAAAGCTTCCAGAGCCTTCTTCTACCATTCATTACATTGAGAAATCTGACCTGAGGCTGTCATGGAATTATACTATTAGAGAACCACAGAATGGTTTGGGTTGGAAGGAACCTCAAAGCTCACCCACTCCCAGCCCCTGCCATGGGCTCCCCACCTTCCACTAGACCAGGCTGCTCAGAGCCCCTTCCAGCCTGGCCTTGAACACTTCCAGGGATGGTGTGATGGTGTCAGTGGCACAGGGTAGTGTTTCTTCAGCTCTTGCCTGAATTACAGGTGACACAAATTTTTTTTTTTAAACTACCACTCAGAGCAATCTTTATTTCCATGTTCTGATACCCTGGCATATACAAAGAACTTGATAATAGTCGTTTAAATATGGATCAGACAGAGTGACAGAAGTAAAAAGAGCTAACTTTAAAAATTGAGTGATTTTGTAATAAATTGATTGAGGAGTTTAAGGGACACGTTAAAGTTCTGAACGTGACAAGTCCATGAATGGTATTACCTTTTAAAAAAACATTTAAGCCTAAATGATCACTGCCAAATACTCTCTATAAGTAATGGAGGAATGCTACCATTTATGGGTAATTACTCATTTCCACCTGTTTCTAAAAGCACTGGCAGGAGGTGAGACATGAATTGTGCAGTGTTTCATTACATAAGGACGCACTGAGCCTTTTTTTGGAATGTAACCTGCCAAAATCTAAAAGAATATATCTTATTAATAAATGATGCTTTCTCAAAGGCACTTTGCATTTCATAGAGTACAACAGCTTGGAAGGGTAAGAACAGTTCTCAAGCTGGAATGATGACTATGATGGTTCCCTTCCTGCCAGATCTGCATTACTCCACAGCCCTTGGTGCAAAGACCTGAACTTCAGAGCTGTGTACCATGTCATCTGAAACTTGAAAGGGATACAGACTTCACTGCTGGCACCTGCTGAGGACCAAGGAGAGGTTTCTGACTCCTGGAGTGCCAAGAGACTTGCTGAATCCTAGACTGATGTCCCAAAGAAACACTACCACTTCTTGGTGGGCAATCAGAGCGAAACAGCAGAGATGTGAAAGATGTTTAGTCTGTTTTTGTTAGGCTGCCTTTCGTGCTTTGAAGTTATGGGTGAATAAAATATTAATATTTATGCTTCATAATGAATAGACAAGTTAATTGTGGCTACTAAGACTTGTGACAGCTTTGCTTGCTCTCACACTTGGTAATTCATCTGTCTCTGCTTTGTTTAAAACTTGAATTCCAGAGGCAGAGCTGTGCCCTTCTGGACTACCAGCTCAAAGCTCCAGAAGAAAAACCTCCACGCTTTGTCACCTGGCCATAAAAATAGCTGGGATTAGGAATCAGAGCAGAAGTGGGATCCCATCACTGCAGCAGGAATGCAACGAAGCAGGACATTTGTGATGGAGTTTCTGTGCTGCTGAGAGTGCCAGGGATGAACGGGAAACTCTGAGCAGCATCACAAGGAGAACTCCACACAAAACAGAGCAATTAATTAAATATTGGAATAAACAGCAGGAAAACTGCCTGTTGTTAATACAGCTGATGTGCAAGGAGATGCACGGGATGGACACAAATGCAGCAGTCTGGAGACCAGAAAAGCTGTAGGGCTTTAATGCCATGCCCACCCCAGCAGTGCCACAGCCAGGGACGCCTGAGTGACCAGCAGTGCCTCTGGCAAAGGGAGAGGGAGGGAAACAGCTCTGGGTCACCCCGGTGTGTGAAGGCTGAGCTGGGATCCCCAGTGCAGCTTCCTCCATGCCCAGTGCTGAGCTCTGCAGGATCACCCTCACCGGCAAATCCCAGGAGCAGCTGTGACAAGAGCCCTGGTGCTGTGGGACTTGCCAGGAGACACAGAGATGGGGTGGCACAGAGAACAGCTGTGACAGGCTCTCTGATGAGGACCTGCCTGCATCATGCCAGAACAACTGCATTTCTTTGGAATAAAAATCCCTGCTGTTAACCCTGGCCTCCCTGGCTGCAAGCAAACATCCCCTGAGCCTGGCTGGGGTCAGGCAGTGCCCACACAGGGGCTCAGCTCAGCATTGTCCAGGGGTTTTTATGTACATGGGAAGCTTTAGGAGCTGGACCTGGTCCTTCCCCCTCAAGCTTGTTTTTCAGGTGGAAGATTTTTCATTTGAAGGGTGATAACTTTTTAAGCATCACAAGTGAATGATGGCTGTTGCCCGAGTTTTCACAGATGCCTCTGTGATTCGTGCATCACATGGATATTGCAGTTTATTCTACAACTCTGACAGGGAGGGAAAGAAAGGATCAGAGAGAGCTCCAATAATATAATGTGTGCCACTATGGGAAGCATACAGCACAATACAGCTCTTGGTATCCTGATAAACAAAATGAGGGTTGTTTTGTTTTTTTGTTTTTTTAGCATTGCAGCATGTAAGGCATAGGCAATATAGAGGCTCTGGTGCCTTGAGAATATTCACTGTATAATTTACCTCTGTTTGTGTACTGGAGGGCCTTGCTTTAGAAAGCCACACAAAATCATCCTTAATTTTAACCCTTTAATAAAGTATTACACTATTGTAGGGCATAAATATTTAAGGAAATTAAGTAATTAGTGCTGTAACTGTTTTTGAAAAAGGAATGCTGCAAGTTAAAATTGTAACAAAATAAGAATGTTATTTTTAACCTGCCAAGTCTCTCAACACTGACTGTCACAAAATGAACTGAAAATAAGCATGGCAGTCTTCTCTCTTCTTCATATTTTATACCCCTTCTCATCTTTGTATCTTTTACTGCTGCAAGCAAGTTCTGCCTATTCTCAAATTAACACCCACATCTCTTCAGGTCAAACACCAAAGCTGCTATAGTTTTCAGTTAATCAGTGCCCTCCCCCTTTAAAAACACATATTTTTTATTTTAATAGGTCATGTTTGGTAGGGTTTTTTCAGCCCCTGTGTTTAGGCAGAGGTTTTTGTCCCAGTGAAACCTTTTATTAAGCTCCCTGTAGTCCAGGGAACCAGGCACAAGTCAGTTCTCAGGATCTTCACCAAACTAGCTCATCATTCTGAAGCCTTGGTGAAATCATTGGTTTGTTCTGTCCTGTACAAGTGGTAGGAAATGCATCTGTACTTGAAATTTTTTTTGACAAAGTACATAGCGTTCCCTATTAACCTCCTGAAAAATAATTATGTGCCAAGGGATTTTTTTTACCAATGCTTTTTCCTTTCTTATTAGAGAAGTTTATTGTATCACTACATCAACAGAGGAGAAAAACAAACCAATCCCCCCAACCCTGGTGTATTTTTAGGAGATCTAGAAAGCAATGTCACAGATGGAAAAATAATTTTGCAGTAATAGTTAATTGCCTACATTCTGTCTTTCTGCTGTCATGAGTTGGGCTGCACCAGTATAATTCAGGGTAGAATTTGGCCTGGTTTATTTAACTTGTCTACAGCCTTTTTTTTTTGCAAAATTCTCACATGTCCCCAGTAATTAGTTCTCAGATCTAAATACTGAATAACAGCACGTTGCAGAAATTAGAAGAAAAAAAAAAAAACTAGTTGTCAACATCATACTGAGTAATTCAATAGTACTAGAATATCCCGGGGGTGGGTATGAATAAACAATTCATGAAGAGCTAGTAAATTACATTTCAGCTTCTATTTATTGCAAAACTGGTCAAATACTTAGCTCTATTGAATAAAGATAGCCCATTGGGCTTAGAATAAAGAACATTTCTTAAGAGTTTCCCTCCTATATTTATTTTGTGCAGGATAGGTTTAGGCTTTTAAGCAGTCTTGAACACAAGCAGATGAGATGATACCAGACAAGGTCAAAGAGGAAATCTGATGACCTGCAGCAAGCTGGGCTAGTCCTTAATTCTTTCACAGTGTACACATAATAATAATGAACCAAAAAGAATATGTCTTTACAATTTTAGACCAGATGTTAAGGTAACAGGAAGAATTACTACGATTTTGAATATCTTTACGGTACATTTAGGAGCATTCATAACAGCAGATATGTAGTGGATGCACCAAGAGCATGTGATTCTTCTGGCTCTGCAGTACATATTCATCCTCTATCCCTAAATAAAATGCATTTAACCCCTTGAAGTCAGTCTTTGTAGAAAAGCAGTGAGGGAGAGAAGGTGACCAAATGCTGCTCAGTGTGAAACTGCTGGCTGAGAATCACAGAATTATTTAGGGTAGAAGGGTTTTTTGCAGAGCATCAGGGAAAGATGACCTTGCACAGCAGAGACCACTTGGAAGGTGAACCCAACTCTTGAGGTGGGTCAGGTTGCTCAGGGCTTTATCTGGTTGTGTTTTTCATACCTCTAAGGATGGAAACTATAAAACATCTCTGGGCAACTTGTTCTAATGTTTGATCACCCTCATTTTGAATATTTTCCTTTATATCTGCTTGGAACCTCCCTTGCTGCAGCTTGTGCTTCATTTCTTGTGCTGTTTAACCAGACAGAAGTCTCCACCAACATGTCTCAGGTCACATCACTGGTTTATTAGGCCAGCATCCCTTAGAAAGATAAGAGCTGTGGGAATTTCCTCTACTTGTATATGCTTGTGAAAAATTCCTTAAATTGGGAAAAATCCCAAGAGTCTGATACTGGATCAGATTTCAAGATTCACCTGTTTCTTGTTGGATATCCTCCACTGCTATCATCTTTCTTTCAGTGGGGAGAACATTAAGAGAAGAAACACTTCAAGAGAAAGGTCGCATGGAAGAGAAATCTCCAATATGTTGCAGTTTTTACTAGTGTCATTAGAAGAATCACTTTTATGATGATAGTGATTATTCATATACATAAAGAGCAATGTCATTGAGACCTACTTGCTGCATAACATACACCAAAGAACCTCATTGTAACACTGGAATTTTTATTTCCATGCATGAATTCAAAAAACCTCCTTTGTGCTGTAAAATTGCAGCTTGATAAAGTCCTCAGGACAAGCCTGAAATCCATAGTTAATTGCCTTAAACATTATTTATGTCCAAACCACCAGATTCAATGAATCTGCTACTTGATTCCTCAGCAGTAATGCTGGTGAGTCAGTCTCTACACTCTTAAATTGGTTGCCCAGTTTAATTCCACAGTGTCCTATAAAATTCATGAGAAGTGCACTGCTTTTGCTTTTTGGATATAATTTGGCATCTAGTGCGAGATTCGTTTGCGGGAGAGGCCCTAGGACTGCTGAAATGTCAGGGCCATAAATGCTGGATGCTGCTAGTCTTCAGGGAAGTGTAGTAAAGGAGAGCTAGGCAAAGCCCTGCTAGCCTTCTCATCCCAGCAGGAATGTGTTTTGGGGCAGTTTAGGAGGAGAAAAACTGGAGAGTAGAGGGAGCAAAAGTACTGCAAGGTGAACTGGTGAACAAGGTTCTGGAATGCTTAATCAGCCCCCTGCTATTCACTCCTTTTGACCTGGGAAGGGAGGTGAGGTGGGCCTGTGGGACTGTTACTCAAGAAAATTACCAAGACAAAACTCATCTTGTTTACTCAACCGTGATGCTGTGAGAGGTGCTGATAAATAACACTGAAGTGACAATCCCTGTAATGAGATTCACAACCGCTCTCGTCACAAACCCGCATGATTTCTTGGTGTGAATTGATACCTCAGCCAGAGATGTCCTGACAGTCAGATATTAACTGAAGGCTGTAGGTAATTTTAACAATATTTTCCCGTTCAGATGTTATGTTTGATTTGTTTCTACCTGCTCCCATGGTTTATACTGACAGCATTAAAAATGGGTTACTGCACTGTGGCATTTTACAAAGGTTCGTGTCACTTCTTGTTACTTCATCTCATGTTGCAACATGACAGAGCACGGTCTAATATAATGTGGTGTGGCCTCCTGTATTAGAAAGGGTCAAACATTTTCTAAACAGTAATATTTACATTGCAATGGATATTTATGCATTATTTTCCTTTTCTGTTCATTTGTATGGCTCACACACACTGGGTTACATTGGTCACAGCTCTGCACCAGAAAATTAGTTCTGTAGTAAAGAGAGAGTCTGAGGAGAAAAAATGGGTAAAAGTAAAAATAAAATAAACTGTCTTTTCTCCTCTAAAATGCACCAAAAAAATTATTTACATTGGAAATTGCTAAGCTTCTAGGTGTGCTCACCACTTTATGATATTAATAGGGCACCCAGGTGAGCCTGTCCTGCACAGTCCTGTCAAACACCTGCCTGTTTGTGCACAGGATAAGAACTGTTTCTCACCTCTGCAGCTATTTTACACCTCAGTTTTAGTCCTACTCCTCTCTGTAGGTTATAAGCAGAGGGGGAGGCCAGCTTTTTCTCTTGTAGCAACAAACCCATCACAGCTACAACCTGCCTAGGAGAAAACCCTGAGTTAATCTTTTCTATTTCACTTGATCTCTTCCAGTTTATAGTGATGTGAGCAGAGAATTAGCTCCAATATTCACCTACATACTTGGTGGACTTATGATCACATTAACAAAACTCTCCTCCTGGTCCCAAACACAGCTTCACTTGCCTTTCTTCTAAATAACATTTTTTAAGGGCCACAAGGGAAAGTTCAGATGAAGCTCAGTAGCAGTCTCTACTTGTGTTTGAGAGCTCTGGAATTAGGGAGAAAATTTTAGCAAAGGTGGGGATCATGCCTTTACTGCTGCCTTTGCTCACAACAGAGAATCCCCCTGCTTTTCCTGCTTTGAGTTTAGGCTATTTTGCATTAATTTGGTATTTTTCATTAAAATTATGTAAAGAAAGGAAAGGAAAGCATATCAGAATACTAAAGCACACAAGTGTGAGCTCTAGTAAGAGTCACAATAAAAGCTGGTGTATAAAAAATGGATAATATATAAATTACCATTTATTTGATTGTATAATGTACAGCAAAATTAGTGATGAAGAATGGAAGCTCAAAGACATGGCACTGATGAGTCTCTCAGAAGCTTACACTAATTAAATGATAATTTACTCTACAAATGATACCACTGAGAGATGAGGGCACGTAGGTAATCTCAGATTATTTCTCTACTTGGTACTTCATAACAGCCCAGAAGTGGGAGCTTTCTGTGTGCTGGCTGCCACTGATGGGTGGCAACAGTAGAACTGTTGGTATAAAATTAAACCAATTTAACTTAAAACAGGTGCAAAAGATTGTGTTATTTGGGCTCAAGCCAAACTCATTTAAGGTAATTTCAATCAATATGAATTGACTTATGTTAAATTTAATTAAACCAGTCCTAAAAAAAAAAAAATTAAATTGAAAGTGCCTTGATGAGAAGTCATACAGAATTTACTTAAATTAGGTTTAAAAATTACATATGGTAAATTGTGCAACCATCTTTCATAGTAAAGTGTCTGAAGTTAAAGAGGTAAGTCAGTGATGTGAGGGAGTTCCTAAATGCTGCCTGAATCAGCAATGGAGCCTGAGCCAGAGCTTCTGCTGCAGACCAGGATGGAACAGAAAGCTGCTCCAGCCAGCCTCTTCTCCCAGGAAGACATTTCTTGGAAATTACCCACCAACTTTTTTTTCAAAATGAAGAGTGGTAATTTCTCAGAATC
>VXBC01011965.1:383472-400549 GCA_013399945.1 Ploceus nigricollis
AAAATTCCAGTCTAAACATGCTTTGACAAAATAATTCTTCATTTTTTAGAAAATTTTGGAATTAAAATTAAATTCTTTTTAACATATATTTTGATGCTGCCTTTTCTAGTCTTTGTTCATGTTACTGTGCTCTACACCAGCAGTAGTACACCACAATGAGAGATAAAGTCATCTATGGCACAAGAGTTGTGGCTGCCCCATCCCTGGAAGTGCTCAAGGCCGGGTTGGATGGGGCTTGGAGCAACCTGGGATAGTGAAAGATGGCCTCACCCATGGAAAGGATTTGGAACTGGTTGATTTTTAAGGTGCCTTCCAACCCAAACCATTCCATGATTCTGTGACGTTTTACTTTTGAGCCACCAAAGACACATCTGCCACCCAGCATTGGTTAAAACTCATCATTTTTTTCTGGACTGAAACATATCCTGGTTTAATTTACAATGGAATATTCTGATGCCTTGACAATCAATAATAAAAAACAGTTGTCCTTAAAATTATTTTAGAAGTAGACCCAAGTATTTCAGTTATACTCTTGTCATGCCAAGAGCAGCACAGACAAGTGTGGCAGACTGTCTCCTGCAATGTCACAGCCTGTCTTTTTGCTAAAGTTCATATTGAAACATCGAAGAAATTCCATTAAACATTTGAGTTTCCTTGAAACACCATTTTCCAGGAAAAAGCATTCTGCTGAAAAATTCCTGATTTGCTCTTCTCTCTCATATCTTTCCATTATATGTACTTAGCAACTCAAAGTTCCCTACAACTGCTAAGTGCATTACAAACTAGACACCTGGCTTGGCTTTTAATAGTAAGAAAAAGTCCTACTGAACTTGGAAAAATAAAATCTCTGCAACCATATCTTCCATTAAAATACATGGGGGGGAAAAAAATCTAATTTTGCCTTCAGAAAGTTGATATAATTTCTGGATAATCTGATACAACACACTTTTGGTTATTTACCACGTCTTCAGAATACCCAGCGTAGTGCAAAGTTTGATGAGTTGTTATGTAAAAAGCTGTAAAATGTGGGAGGTTTTTGTAGTTAATGGTTTCACAGAGTTGTCTTGGGCTTGGTGTGGAGTGGGACCCTTCCACCCTGTGGTTCCCACCTGTGGGTACAAGATCCCAGCTCCAGAGGGCCCAGGGACACCACAGAGGGGGCAACCTCTCTGTTCTACTCTCTTCGGCAATTGCCTTTGGGGATAAAACCACCAAGAGAAGGAAATAAGGATCTTCTGTGGCAGAGAAAGCGGGCTAAACAAGCTAAAATGACAGATCAACATTCCCAGAGGCAGAGAGCAGGGAAGCACAGGACACGAGCGTGCAGCCAGGGCCATCAGGCAGGAATTGCTGAGCTCTACCTTCAGCAGAGGAAGAGGTGATAGGGAAAGGTGGGAGAAAACGGCAGCAGATGGGAGGAGGAGGAGGAGGAGGCGTGGAAGAGCTGAAATGCAATTAACAGTTTTCCAAGTGGTTTAAATGGCTATGAATTGAGAACTGCTAAAATTCACAGATAACAACAAATGAATATTTTCCACCCGGAGGTGCCAAGTGCTCCGAGATGCTGTTAACTCCATCCGCAGAGAACAAAGCTGGGGCAGACAGGGGAAAATAAAAGGTGTCCCACAGGTTGGCTTCAGAGACAGCAACAGTGTCAGCAGGGCAGCTCAGGCTTCATCCCCCACCCAGCTACACATCCCGGGTCCATTTTTTCTCAGCTAGTAACTGATTCTATAATTATAAAAACACTCTGGGGAAAGAAATGCAGAAATGGGGGAATCAGTCAATATGAAAAGCAAGCAAAAAAACATGCATCAGGGTTGTGCAGAGCCTGAGAGTGCCAGATTAAGGAACTAAGTTTTCAGAAACATTTATTCTTAAATGGTCTTCCAGACAAACTGACTGACCTTATCCATTTAAATTAACAGAAATTTATGAACATGGGGAAAAGACATTTTTCAAAGACCTCAAACTCACATTTTGCATAATTTACAGGGAACAGAAGGTTCTCAAACCTTGAAGACAGCCATTAGCATTTCACAATATTTTAGCATTTAGTATGTAGCCAGGTCATTTTTAATTGCAAAAGGAAGAACTCTTCAGACAGAATGTATTCTAAAGATGTGTGCTAGAAATGCTACAAAATCTTGTCATAATTGGTGATAAAAATGTTAGCTGATGTAATGACATTTGGGGGAAAAATGTGGACAACATTCAAATTCCAGCAGAAAAGTAGACTGACCTTTCATAATGAAAATGACTAACCACACATTAAAAAAAAAAGAAAAAACCGAAAAAGACAAAAGATTAGACCCTGTAAAGTGCACAAAAGGGAGGAGAGAGGCAGCAGCATGTCCAGCATTGACTCCTCCAGCAGTAAAAAAGAGTCAAAGGACTATTGTGGGTTGCAGTTCTCTCTTTTTTCCTCCCTTCCTCAGTTACTCATTTCCTTACTCTATTAAAGAATCCTAATGGTGAAAGCTTTAAGGTCAGGCCTTGATGTGCCAGTGCTCTACTCTGGGGTGGAACAGAAATTCTTTCATTCTCCGTTTTTGTTTCGAGTTTTAATTTGACTTGATAGCTTGTTGCACTTTGACTTGCAGCAAGTGTTTCCTGCGTGAAGAAGTTACATCCAAAAGTTAAAAGGCTGTAAAAATCAAAGTTCCCATGCACTGAGCTGCACAGCCTGCCTGACCATGCAGGGACCATCTTGCCCTGGATGTAAAGAACAGACGCCCACAGAAAACCCTCTCTGGAAGAGCTCTTCTAGGAATGCTTTATTCTAAAATTAATCAACCAGAGGCATCACTGAGTACAGGGAGAAGAAAGAAAAAGGTACTCATTGAACTACCAGACCTGTTGTGTGGAATGGCTAAATGGAAAAATCTGTGCAATCCTCTAAAGCTAGGATGTGCAAAGGTATGAAGGAAGAAAAGCTTTTTGTAAGTGCTTCATAGTTTCATATTATTGATCAAAAAAGACAAAAATCCCAAAGACTACCTTTATGTATACAAGATTTTCAAATCCCACAATTCCCTTCCTCCCACTAAGACCTATTCCACACACATTAATTATAGCCAAAAAAAAAAAAAGAGAAAGAAAAAGAAAAAATGTCATTACTCTATGCATCAACCTCTAAAATAATGACATCTCCAGTGGCATTCTGTGACTCAGAGCTTTACACAGCACAACAAAGGCCAAGAATTTATAGGCAGCATGGTAACACTGATGCCTACAAATGTTATTAAGTGCAATAAGCTTTATTACATCTCCTCCCTCGTTGAATGTGATATCTGAACTATAGAAATTCCATTTAGCAACTCGTATCACATATCACATGGTATGCTGGTGGCATCTCTTACCTGTTGCCTATGTGCAGCATTTTATTTGTGGCAAAGTATAGGTAAGGTTGGCCATCGTTTTCCTGAGAAAACCTTTTACGCCTTTATTCTCCATTTTGCCAGACACTTCTGCCTGCATTTATCTTGAAAACAAAGGTCTTGAAGTTACTGAACTGCTAAAAATTACTGGAGAAAGGAATCAATGACATTTTCAGGTGAAAATACTTCATTTTTCTGTGTACTAGGGAAGTTTCCAAATGCTAGTATTGTTTAATTTAATCTCATAGTATCGTGAAACAACAGAATTATTACTGCATATGCCCCAATGAATTTAGCTTCCTTTCTATGCAAAAATTCTGCAGGTCATTTCTGTTTGAATGGCCAGTTCTTCATGTGGAAAGAAAGCTCAGACAATGTCTTATTGAATAAAACAGGCTTGTTTCATGATTCATTACACCTCTTTTTGTCCTTACGTGTAAGCCAGCTCCTCTCAGGTCTACACCAAGAATGCACAATGGAGGCTGTACAGAGCCATAAAAATAATGCTGGGAATTCTCATGCATACAGTAAAATGCTCAATAAAAATAAGAATATTTTGCAAAAGGTACTGATAGTCTCCATTTTAGAACTGATTTTTCATTCGGCACAAGCTCATTTTTCTTTATACTTAAACAAATGACAGATGTTCATAAAAACGATATTAAGGATTCCTTTTGGCACTTCTGTTCAGTGTTCTCATTTATTACTCTTCTGGTAATAGAGTATGCAATGTTATTCTATTGAAAACAGGATCATCAAAATTGCCAGGTGTCTGATGTGTGATCATTCCCTCTATATGCAAAGCAAAGTGTTTCCAAATGCATTAGGCTGGTGAATTCTGTGCTTACGGCTCAATTCTTCAGAGTGTTGTGTACTTTGATTCTATAAACCTGAACTCCATGAGTTTAATGTCAATAATGTTCAGCCTCCTGTAAGATTGAGCCCTTGAAGAAAAAGAAACTCTGACTGTGATTCTTATAGTGGAGAGGTTAGTGTTCTTGAGCAAATCTATAAACCCGGGTTCCAAACTATAAAATGCATCCCCATTCTCAAGCTCTGAGGAACAGTCTTCTCTTAACAGAAATGCTGGTCTGCAGATAAAGTTTGCAGTAAAGTCAGTGGGAATAATAGCTGTCTAAATATGAAGCCAGGCATTTAAATTTAAGATGACTGGAATTGGTGCTGGTTTTGTAATATTTTGCCTAAATGATTTGCACAGTTCCACTTCCCCCCACTCTATCCTTCCTCCCACCATGGGGAAAAAAAAATGCTGGGAGGAAAAGAAAAAGGGAAAAAGCTCAGATCCATTCATTTCCCAGTCTCCAATCTACATGGATCATTCAACTACTGGTGTGAAAGCAGAAAGCAGGATAAAAACATTGAGAAATATGTTCAGGGAAGCATCTGATATTTGAAATGTGGAACTCACTCTGTATACACACCACACATGCACAGTTCATACCCATGAAACAGCTACTTTGTGGAGCCAGCAGGAAATTTTCCTTGGGAAGGGTTGGTAGAGGAACAGGACAATCTGACAGAAGCTTTGCAGAGAAACTCTGGCAGTGAAAGGCAGAGGGCTCTCCAGGGGCTCCTTGCAGCCTCCAAAACATCATTTACTCTACTAGGGAAACTCTTTCTGCTTCCCTGCATTTCCTGCCTTCTGCTGCAATCTAACCAGTTCCTCTTCTCTTCCTCTTGTCCCTTTGTCACCTACACAGTCCACCTTCTCATTCATCTTCCTATTTTCCTTTCCCTCATTTGTACCCTCATTTTGGTCACCTTGTGGTAGCATCCCCAATTCCCCTCAGCCCCTGACCTCCAGTGCCCTTAAACCACCTCTTAAATTCCCTTCTCATTGTAGCTCCAGAGCATCTCTGTTCCCATGGCATCTCATACTCCTCATTTCTACTGTCTCCAACTCGACAAAAACCACCAGCAATAAAATATCCTATAAACTAATGCATCCTTTAGGTGTTCATGTGTACAAGGGAATGTTATTTTACTTGAACTGAGCCTGTATGTTTCCAAATAATCCAAGTGCTATTGTATATTTGTAGGATTTTTAGCTCAGCTACATTCTCCTTTCTTATAGGAAAAAAATGCCTAATGACTTCAGTGTCACTATGAGGAACATTTTTATTGCCATATTTCTGGTTTGGGATAAACTGTAATTTTATTACATTAGCCAGAGGGGAGTTAAATGGTGAGGGATTTACTAATCGCTACTTTAAGAGGGATAAATCTGTTTACCTCCCAAATAATAGAGAGATCTTGCTTCTGGCTACTTCCTTCTGCTTCTTGTCAGAAAGTTCTTCACTAAGAACTGAACAAGAATTAGTTAAAACAAAGGAGTTTGTGAGATGTAGCCTAGCAATGAGGACCAGTGAGAAGTTTGGGACCTGAGAGAGAAATCTCCTAATGTGGATCAGAAAAACCTCCATTTATGGCAAATAAATTAGAAATTCAGAATGCCTCTACATTTGTTCCTCCATCTTCATGAATGTTTACATCCCTTCCTTTAAGCCACTCTAGAAATCAATTAATTATGTGACCACATTCTCAGTGAGAAAGCGTGAAATAAAGAAGAGAAAACTGCAGAAAAAAATTTAATTAAAAATTATATTTAATTTTTAGAAGATATTTACTATTGTAATATGAATCAAAATTAAGAAAACTAGTTTAACAGACTAGCATGGCTTCTTCTTCGATCCTCCCCAGTGCAACACATACAAAACTAGAAGACACAAAACTAAATTTTTCATCTTATTTACTGGACTTGCTTGAAAGGTGAAATAAGAGGGATTCATACATGGACTCAGAAACAGCCATTGCTGAAGCAAAGACACCTCTCCATAGTTTAGAATTTCAAATCCATGGGCCAAAATATGTGGGTGAATTTTTTTTTTCACAGAGAGCATTTTAAGACAACATAAGCAGCACCTCTTTCTCCTCTGGATTAATATTTTGATTAAAAGTCAGTCCAGTTTCCCACTTAATTTGGCCTGCTGTTGATTCTGTCACATAAAAAGCATAAAAATTATTAAAGCAACTCCAAAAAAAACATTTTTCCATTAGAAGTATCAAAAAAAGGGAATTCTAATTTCTCTGTCTATACTTTACATAGAAATGCCAATCTTACAGGAATCTGTGAGTACTCTCCCAAATCAGTACCTCAAATAGTATTGAAACTAAAATACCTAATCTGGTTAAATGCTGCAAATTTTCAGACTAGTTGCTTAAAAGCAGAAATGAAAAACCATTTCTAGACTACTTTGAAAACTTCAGGTGAAGAGAAACCAGGAGGGAAAAGGGTGTTATGTACCAGAATGCCCTGTATGACTCCTATAAATTTACTTTTGATTTATATGACCAAGATTCTGCAATTATCCAAGGTCATATTATTACTTTTTCAGTATGAACCTTGAAAAGCCAGAGTCCCTGTAAATGAGCAGGATATTTGGATGATTACAGAAGACCTGGGCAGGATGTACAAAGCAAAATCAGTCATCCAAAGGTGCATGACTCATCTTGGCACTGATCAAAAACACCTCCAAGACCTACAGAAAGGAAATATTTCTTTCTCTTGATATTATTAGTACATCTTGGAGCAAAACTGATAACCAGATTTGTATATACCTAAGGATTTAACCTCATGCTAAATCCCTATTTTTCACATATTCTACATTTCACCACCACTGAAGTAACAGAAGATATGTTTCCTCATTCAAAAGGGATAAAATTAAGCAATTAAAAATTACTCCAATATTTCTTGCACTTTAATCTCCACATCATCCATCATCTGTCCTGTTAATTTATAGTCAAAACATGTTCTTCCTTCGTTGTTTATCCATAATCATGTTGTTCCAATTTTTAGCCCAGCAAAGTAATACAGCTTTTCTTCACTCCATGTCAGACAACACAGTGTAATCGAGCCCTGGTTTTGACAAGCAATGAGAGTTTTTTTAAATGTTATAAGCTTGTGAAGGGTAGCTGTTGTAGTGTTGTCCTTGCCTCTGGTTTATGAGCATCAATTATCATCAGTGTGAGTGAGGGAAGGGAAGTACAGCAGAGTTCCCTTGCTTTGGGAGGTCTATCCCCCTTTAATGACTTAAAACCAAACTCACTTCAAGCTTGAAGGGCAAATTGATCACATAACAGTCAGGGAGAAATATTACAAATTGTTCCCCACTTTACAGCCTGTCTCCCTAATGAGGTTATTACAGTGTAACACTGAAAAATCAGAGGTTAAAATAAAACCCTTCCCTCTTTGGACCAAAACCAGCTTAAGACCAATATAACCTTTTCTTTTGTTTTTTTTTCTTTTTTTTTTTTTGTCATTCCATACGAAAGAGCTTCCTTTCTTTTCTCCTCCTCTAGCTCTTCACTAGGCACAAGGAAGGTTTCAGTGTCAGTCTCCCAGTTTCACAAGCTGACTGATGCCAAACCCTGTGCCAGCTGCTACCCAGGGAGTCACAGTTTACTCCTTCTCAGCAGCCAAGTGTGAACTGAAGGGCTGTGGCACCATGTCAGCAGTGGGGCAGGAGCCTTCCGAGCCTCCCAAAGCACACACGGTGGGAAAAATACAACATGATGCCCAGGGTGAGGAATGAGAAAGGTGTGTAAATCTCTTAGGTGTATCCTGGGTAGGATGGAGGTTAAACTGGAGGGCTCCAACAGTTTTTGGGATTGGATTTCCACACCAAAACTGATTATTTTGCGATGATTAGATACACCTAGGTCAGTCATTTCTCAAGTTTAACATAGATTTTGCTCCAGCATATAAGCTTCACCTCCCAGCTAGTGTCATCTTTCAGATGCTTTTGGGAGTGGCTGGGTCCTTCCTCCCCGCTTCTGAGGGAGAAAGGAGGATGTAGCAATTAATTACCCTGCAAACACAGCCCCAGCCCTGGTCATCTGTCACCCGTGCAGCGTCTCTGCTGTGCTGTGCTGAGCGCAAGGCAGCAGGCACACGGGCCTGCCATCCATCTCTGTAACACATCTCCAGCAAGAGCCCTGGGGAAGGAGATGCACGTAGAGCAGAGTTTTGGTTTGGTGTTCACATCAGTCATAAAGTCTGGCTTTTTTACTCATGAGCTGAGCTGATTCCTGCCCACTCCGGCCCTCCCAGTGAACAGAGCCATGAGGGCCAGAGCGGAGTTCAGCACCAAGATCACAGCCCACAGTGTCTGCACATAAATAACAGGCCATAATGGTTGAAGGCAAACTGTGTCCATTTGGGAATTTCAGAGCAAATTGCATCCTGGGACAGGCACTCGTTGCACTCAGGACTTGAGGACAAAAATCTCAGGACCCTGGGCCCAGGAGAAGGTCACAGAGCCCGCAGCTCGAACTCTGAAGCGTTTTCATTCTCCTGCACATTAAAAGCAGCCCTTGCTGTACCAGGGGTACATGCTGGCATGTTGACCTTCATTCTTTTATTTTCCAAGCTCTACAACACATAAGTAGAGGAAAGCTAATGTAATTGGCATCAAAGAATTTACGTGCTGTCTGATGGGCTGGCGAGCTGCCAAGCCTCTGATCCACCATGTGACGGACAGGACTCCAGTCCCCAAGAGAAAGTGATTTTTAACACAGTTTTCTATTTCTCTGAAGTTATCAGCAGTTGCATTCAGATCATACAGATCAAATGCCTTCAAGGTAAGTGATTATTTAAGGAATTATTTTCAATAAGAGCCTTTGGTCTTAGTGTTCATACTGATAGTAGTTGGAAGGAAAAAAAATTACACTTTGTTTCTCTGATGTTGAGCTTTTTTTGTACCAACTAGTACCAGATGAGGCTTATGCTAAAAAAAAATAGAAAAAAATCAGAATAGTTTGAGTTCTTTGTATTAAAAAAAAGAAGCAAGAGGCAAAGTTCACAGCTAAATATGATATCCATGCCAGAGGTCACCTAAGCAGATGAATCCAAATCAATATTTTAAAATCTTCTATCCTTGCACTGCAGTTTAAATATCAGTGTGTATTAGAGCTGTATCCATGGTATTTGCCTACCAAGGGCTCAGATAGAGCTGAAGAAGAAGGATACCCAGACTCAGCAGAGCACTGCAGCATGTACTAACTTTCCTCAGAAAAAGTGTCCTCAGGTAATAAAATTAAATCACTTCAATGGCTTGTAATAGGACTTTAACTTGGCTGAGGCTTTGAGGTAAATCTGCCTAGATCTTTGCCTTACAGTGGGTTCACAGAGAAGACAGGCAGTCTCTTAAAATTAAAAAGGCAAAATATCATTAAAATAAGAACCAGAATAATTGACTCCTTAGGACAGAGAAAATTCAAAGGGATTAGACTGAGAACACATGGAAAGTGGCTTTAGGAAAGAATTTCCCTGTCCTTCTCTGCCCTTCCTGGCTGTTCCTCTCTCCAATCTTGGTGTAGCTTTTTGGACTGTGGCAAACACTGCTTGCCCCCTGAGCTCCTAACAACATTTCTCTTCTGATTTCCAGAGCTCTGGAGGTGTTTATTCCCAGTCTGGCTCAGCATCTCTGTTTTTCCTGGACTGTGAGATCTCTCCTTGCTCATGGTCTTCACCCACAGCCCCCTTGGGCACTGCTGGGACAGCCCCACCTTTGTCTTGCCCCACCCTGTCTGTAGATGAGTGGATTGCACAAATAAACTGGAGAGATAAACCAGAGGAACTGCCATGGGGCCTGAGTGCAGGGATCCTCGTGTGCTTTGGTGGCCCAGGTGGCCCAGGGGAGCACACGTGGGCACCATCAATCTCCCTGGAGGGCCCGTGAGGAGCGAGGCTCCCGCTGAGATCTGTGCCCCTCAGAGGTGCCATCGATTTCAGGAGGATGACTCAGGCATGGGAAGTAAAGCCCATACATTCTGCAGGCTGGAGCTTTAGCTTTCATAGGAGGTGATAAAGGAGATTTACAGCAATGCTTTTTCACCTGGGTTTTTACCCCGTTTGTCCAGCTGGCTAGAAAAATGACCAAAGCTGGACAGTAACTCTGGTGAGTGAGTGAGGAGGCTTTCACTGCGCAGGAACGTGAGCGAGGGAGAAATTATTTGAAGTTCTCACATTTATAGAAGAATTGTGCTCCTTTCTTTTCTCTTTAAAGTCCCAGCTGAGAGGGCTGGGTTCCCAATCAAGACAATGCCCCTCATAGACCAAGCACTGAAGAAAAGTCTAATAAATGATGAACCCTGCCAAAAATACCTTGAAACTTATACATGAGATGCAAATTAATGCGGATATGCACCCTCTGCTCCCAGTTATATAAAAATAATCATTCAAAATCCTATATTTCCATGGAGTCAGTTTTGTTCATTTTTACTACACAGTAGAGAATAAATAATTAGGCAAAAATCTGGTTAAAATTCTCTATGCAATGTTCATTTATCTGCACTGCAGTTATCTTGTCTTCTAATTTACTAGTTAAGCTCTTTAATATATACTTTACAAAGTCTAAAATCCAGTACAAGAGAATCAATTTTGGTATGAGAGATTCAGCCAAGGTATTTGTTAGGATTGGGGCTTTTTGGAGTGATTAAATACTTAGCGTAATCTGCCATCAAATTATTTCTGGAGTTTAACACAATTTCTAATTTTGCTATGCACTTTGAAGCATACAAAAGATGTTGTACAAATCAATATATGATCATATTGATTTTATTCGTGCTTTAAATATTCAGGGTAAGGGGGAGGGACAGAAAAAAAAGGTGAACTGATATATACTTTTTCATGCCAGAAAATAGCACAGGTTCAAAAATGATTGGAAATAAATAAAAGCTAGCCTCAGGTGCACATTTTGTATTCCCTGAGATGGTTTTGAAACATAATAAATTATTGGAAACAGAGGCTTTGCATCCAGCAAATTAAGTCAAAAATCCCTCCAAGGCCAATACCACTTATGCTCTGCACATTACTGCCAAAGATAAAGCATTTATTAAGGCTACACTCTAAATATAACATGAGCATGTGCAATATCAAAAGAAGCTTGGCCTTTGGGAAAGCAATGAAATAAACTGTTTCCATTTCTTTAGCATACGTGGCAAAATGCTTTCAGGTATTGTTTTCACAACCTATACAAATCTATATTCTATGTTTAAAAGATACAGACAGCACAAAAACACTCAAAACACTGGGGAGAATGGACTGTCTGAACCCAAATCCAAGGTCAGATAATCTCAGCTGAATGCAGCTGGAGAAATTCCAGCCCCTATGATTGCAATGCTAATAAATTGCAATGCAGAATGTCCTGTGTAAAGGGAATGCTAAACTTCCTTCTTCCTTAAACACAAACTGGATCCATTTTACACAGAGTATATCCACTGAAGATTTAGCTCCATTATGCTGACACATGTCTAATATTCCATAAAGTACATTCAGAAAAGAACAATTTGTTTTCTAATATGCCTAATGGGATGTGATTTATGATCCTAAACACAGATTGGTCAGCATGCTCAGGATGTCTCTCTCTGCAGACAGTGGGAACTTATTTTATAAAGATTTTTTTCATTTGAAATGAACCAAAAATTTAGCTGAGTAAGTCCCTTCTGAGAAGTGCATAAAACCACGTATCCAGATGGCAGTGAGCTCAACATTAAATGAATTTAAAATGTAAGGGGAAAAATAATATATTTTATATGTCTAATAATTTATAAAGAAAAGGACATGGGCTTAAATTTTCCCTTTTGTGACAAACTGTAATTGTTCCTTTGACACAGTCTAGTTTAAATTTATAGTTGCAATGAATGTAGCATCAGAAAAATAGGCCTGAACAGCTTAGTCAAGTATTTATAGAGCCACTGGAATTGTCTATATTCTGCTTTAAAATTTTGGAGTATATGCACATTAAATTGTAACTTTATAACCTTTTCAGTCTAGTGAGTAAGGTTTTAAGTTGTCACTCACAGACTGGTCTTTTTTATTACTTCAGTTCTTCCAAGTACTGGCAATGGAAATTCTTGGCATTATTTACAACCACAACTGACTTGCACTCATCAGTACTCCTGAGGTCTAAGTCTAAAAGTGGGACTTGAAAAATGTCAATAGATACTAATGACCTAGGAGTTTGGGGAAAAAAAGAAATACAAGCACATAACAAAACACATTCCTGGGCGTCAGGAAGAACAAATATAGAAGCTAAAAGTTGTGGACATTGTCTGAAAAGCAGTGAAGCAAGAGGAAAGACTTTTGCTCTGGCCTGCTTAAAAAGCCTCTGCTTTGGACTGTGGGTGCTGCTCAGCCCTAGTGATGGCTTAGCAAGGACTGAACTGAAAAACAATTCCAAAGAGACCAGTGTTTGAAATGGAAAAAGTTTTAATTTATATTTGTTCTCTTTTTTAAAATTATAGGATGATCATGTAGAGCTGCACTATGCTTACAATATAATTTTAAAAAGTCACAGAATTTTAAAACCATGTGCTGCCTTAAATTTGTTCATATTTATCACTTTTATGAAGTTAGTTGCATACAAAGACAAAATCAAAACCACCTTACTGAATATTGCCAAGGGACTGCTGGCTAATAAAAACCAAAATAATTTTAAAACTTTTAAAAGTATAAGTTAGAAGTTCTGCAATATTACCTTAATTCTTCCTGATTTTAAAGGTGTATCCTAAACAAATAGTAAGTATTAGCTACTTTATCAGTGCAATGGAAGATCTGCTTTTCTGAATTCCTCTTGAGCACTAACACAGTTCCTCTGTCCCAGCAGTATTTAATTCTGAACTGCAAAGACTGAAAATTGGAACGTTAAGAAATATCACTGACACACCAGTACGTCAAAAGAATGATTTACAAGGCCGCATTTGCACTAGCCTGCAATCATATATGTATTGCAATGGATCAGATTTCAGCCAGACTGCCAAAAAATCAGTATTCCATTTGAAATGGATGTGTTCTGCCAGCTTCGACAAGAGCGCCTCTTGCCAACATCAATACGAGTGCATCAGGGAGCTTCTCTCCACTCCAAAGTTCTCAAGTGCCAAACTGAGATAAGCAAAAAGACCAAGGCTGCAGTATAAATGAGGGGCAGCTGCTGCCAGGCTCTCAGTGCTGCTGTCCATGAGGGTCTCTGACTTCTACACTAACTCTACCCATTAAAAATATATCCTGAGCCTTGCTGCCTCCAGGGAAAGCTCATCTCTTTGGCTCTTACAGTGAATGTTTATTTATTTCACATAAATACGCTCCTGTAGCTTCAATATGGTAATTTCAGGGAACTGCTGGACTTTGGTGAAGTCCTTTATTTATTTTCAATTTCTGCCCATTTCAGACTGAAGAATATGTAACTGTGTGGTAGCCCTATGCTTTCTATGGGGAGCCATCCTCGCTGTTGCACTGTGCACAATTACAAATTAAAGTATTAATTTTTTGTTTGGAGACCACAGTCTCTTATCAAGATGTGTTGATGCCAGTGCAGGCATCAAATTCCTCTCTTTAGAGAAGGCATCAGACTCAGACTGATGAACTTTGATTTCTTAACAATAAAGTCTAATCCCACACTGCACCAAATTCTTGTTTTATATTTCAAATGACATGGCAACAATGCATTGATCAGCTTCTGTTCAGAGAGGAGATGAGTCAGCAGTATCCAAAATATATTACAGCTCTCTGCAGTAAGACCTGGACTTAAATCTGTGCTCCTTTAAACCTTGGCTTAATGAAATGTTGACCAGTGCCAAAAAGTGTTTCAGAGCATTGGGTTCCCAGCAGATCCAGCCTCCTCAGTGAGACACTCACAACACACCAGAAAATGTCAAAGTCTTTCAGACTCAGGCACTGGCTCTTTATCCTCCTGTGAGACGACTGGTTCCTCATCATGACATCTTGTGAACTTTTAATGCTCTACAAATGTTCCCCAGGTATTAAATCAAGGTCATTGTACCGACACCTGTTTTTATTCTATTCTGTTTTTATTCACAGCAGATGTGAAGGAAGGTTGTACAAGGTATTCATTTTAAACCACTCTGTCCCCTGTCATTTATTTAACCTACTAAAAGAAACAAACTGATGGAATACTGCAAGAAACATCCTCAATATACATTTCACAGATGGTTTTCTTCTTATATGATATGCACCTATGTAATCCATTTTAAAGCACAGTCACCACAATCTATAATAAAATCCTTATGAAAAGGAGATCAAATGACAAGGCATTTTCTTGGGAAGAAGATGTGAATATCTTTCAGCTAACCCCTCTTTGAACCTGTGTTGAGTCCAGACTGAAGGGAGCTATGTCCTAATTTTTCAATATTAAACCTAATATAACCAATGCAGTAGTAGAAGTAAATTTAAAAATAATTATCAAAGCAAAATGAATTTTGAGGTGAAAAACCAGTTAATCTTTAAATGGATGTAAAGTAAAATAAGGTATAATAAATAGCAGAAATTAATTTAATAAATTCAAATTAAGCTGAATCCATAATGAAGGGAAGGCAATCAAATGATTATTCAGCTACAAAGAACATGTACATTTGTGAAAGAAACAGCTGCCTCATATATACAGGTCTATCCCTTACAAAAAGCTCCCTGTACCTCTTTAGATATACAAAATTATCTAAATTAATATTCTTATAAATATTACACTATAGACATAACAGAAACATAGAACAGGGTGGAAGAATTTGCTTTTAATTTTGAAAGGGTGACAAATACAATAACTAAAACAAAGGCAGTATTGACCTTATTTATAGAAAGTTTTCCTAGTTCTATTTGAAGTATCTGCTCACAGAAACACAACAGAGTGCAATAATCAGCATGGTCATGCCTGTGAATCTACTTAGGAATTTAGTGGATGCTACCACTTAGAAGAGTTCTGACAAAGTAATCACTCAGTGTAAAACCTTGGTCGAAGGAGCTTTGTAAAGTCTTGGCAAATTGTCTGACAATTGACTGCAAAAGTCTGAGGAAAAGCCCTGGTTCCAGATATGTGCCTGTAGAACTCTTGACTGGACATTTGGAGCCCTCAGCAACAGATAGCACTTAATCAAAATGACAGGCCAAATGTATTAAGAATCCAAACTATATATTTTCAATTTCCAATTGCAATCGACTATGTATAATACCCACTGATGTCTGACTTTGCAAAGCAGAGCATGCAACAGTTTGACTTTAATTTGCTACAGTGAATAGTGGCTATAGAGCAAGGAGGTGGGGCAAAGTAAAGGAGCTTCTTTCCCTATAAACTTGCCTGCCAAAAAATGATGCAAAGCAGTGCCCATCAGTCTCTGAGCACTCACGTGACCCTCCAGTGGTGCCAAGTTGAAACGCTGGGAAAAGAACAGCAAACACGGGGAGAATTGCCATTGCTTACTGCAAAATAAAATGTTCTCCCTCAAGAAATACTGAGGCTAAAACCTTTCATCTACTCAACCTCTGATTAGGAAAGAGATAAAGAAAATAATGACACTATACATTTGCACATGTGAAGCCTTGGAAAATTTCAGGTTTAATCGAAATCAGCAATTTCATGCAGCACTGAACTCCAGTGAACGTAGGCACATTCTAACATTCCCAGTGTCAGAAGCATTACATCTGCTCTCAGGTTTGGAGGAGATATGCACATGCTGATTGAAATAGTCAGATTAGTTCCCTCCTGATGGCAAGAAGGAAAAAGGAGGGAGACTGAGAGCTGCCTTGTGCCGCTGAACTGTCTGGCGTGTCCCCAGATACGCCGCGCTATCAGCAAGCCAGCAGTGTCACCGTGGGTATCAGCTGCTAGGAGTGGAAGAGTGCAGGTCTGATGCAGAGTCATTCTAAGCAAGATATACACTCACAGGAGCAGAAACTTTCATTTAGAAAGCTCATCTACAATTTTTGTGAAACCAACACCAAACCAACAGGAACAATAAGGTGCACAACCATGAGCAGATGCAAGATATACCATCATACCAGGCTCAGCCTTATCTCACAGCTGCCATATGAGATTTTATTTCTGGAAAGAAGCAGCATTGATAAGGAGATTTAATTGTCTGTCAGCATGCCTTACACTGCAGTCACTACATTTACTTCAAGCCTGAATCTCATTACTACTTCAATTCCACAGGTCCCCCTCTGTGTCAAGGTGGGTGCTTAATTAGGGCAGCCCCCATAATGCAAGCAAATACAGCAGACTTCCACTCTTTTCTCTCCCTGTCAGCCTGACAAATCTAATAGACTATCGATTTTCCATTCTCAAAGAGATCAGCCTCCACTTTTGCCATTCAATCATGATATTAGCTGTCCATTAACTCCAATTCCCTGGCCTGACAGCTTGTGAACACCTCCAAGGCTGTTCAATCAGCCAGTCAACACCCAGACAACAACGCAATTACAAACCTCTTCTAGACCATAGCCTACTTCTTAACCTTCTGCTTTCTCTCACTTCCTAAGAAGTTTATGCTCCTTTTTTCCTATTTCTTTTTTGTAACTTAATAATACTATTGTTTATTTATTTACTGCACTTGAAAGAAAATATATTTCTGATTGATAGGATTATTGTGTTATTCCCTGGAAAAATCATAATTTTTAAGTGAAGTTATTCCTACATCTCTGCTGCACCTGTAATGGCTTGAAACCAAGGCAAGCACCATAAACACTTGCTATTTGTCAGAGGAAATAAATATGTCAAATCTCAGAGTTCTTCATTAACTTCAGCAGTGCAATCTGTCCTGCCACTTCAAAAATCTCAGTCAGGCATGATTAGCCCACTGAAGAGACCACTCAAGATTCTGTGAAAAAA
>VXBC01011965.1:400572-458191 GCA_013399945.1 Ploceus nigricollis
AAAGGACGATGATTTTTTATTGTTTCCACTTGTTTATTAGCTGGTCTGTTTTGTGAAGCTACAAGGAATGGTCAAGGACTCTCTGACAACTGTTCTTCCCTCGACATTTTGGCATTAAAATGTACACTTAGCTAAATAAACTCCACATTATTGGTACACCTGTTCTTTATTTTTTTAAGTGCTAACAATCACCAGTACTTATCAGCCCACGGCATTTCTGCCAATTGCAAAATGAACGCTCTAAGTATTTCACTCTGAGTTTCAATAGCTTGTAACAACTGTGGCATGAATGACCTCAGTTTGTTAAGCACATCCACATAATTTGGCATGGACACAAAGAAAACACTTGTAGCTCAGAGGAATTCCTTGTATAGATAAAGTATATGTGGAAAAGCAAAAAAAAAAAGGATATTTTTTTGTTTCTTTTAGAGATTGACAAAACCAATCAGCTTTCTTTGGGTTTATCTCTAATCACAACAGAACAAGGCTCACGTGATATTCTTTAAAGCTTGTTGTTTGTGGAGTTTCATCAGAAATGGGGCATTTGGTGTTCACTGAAGTTCTGTCTTCCACACTACATTTGACTCAAATATTTCACAGCTGAAATTGTAATACCTAATTCTGTGTAATGTCACCCATAAAATGCCACCTTTCACTACTTGCTGATTCTGTTGCCTGCCATCCTCTCTGCGGGCAGCACTTACGTCGATCACCTTGGACAATGCACATGAGGTGTGGAAATATTTTAGTTCTTTGTTGAGGGGATGTGCAGCTGTTTCAGTGTTAAATATCATTTATCTTTAATGAACAAATGACTGATTTTACACACCTCATGCTGAATGTAGACTAATTTTTAAAAAATAATATATACACTTTCATTTATTGGTAGTAATATTAATAAGAAATCTGTAACAGTTTTAGGCTGCATTTTCAATTAACTAGTTCTGCAAACAGATTTTCTGTTCCATCCCAGAGATGAGGGATGTAACAAATTCCATATTACACTTTATGCATCCTACAATCAAATAATTACAAATTTTCTAGTCTGGCCAAATGAATGTACCTCAAAGAACAGGGTTCATGTCCTCTATTAATTTCTCCCTAGGATTCTTCAAAAAAGAACTCTTAACCTAGTGAAGCACATTTCTCTACTGTGATGCAGAAAAAGATGAACTGGGAGGAATGAGACTGTCACAATCAGCCCATTTGTATTCTAGTAAGTCTTTCTATGAAGGCATAGAATACTAATTTGCACAATGCCTGTACCCTATGGTAAATGTTTGACCAACTGCAAAATTACTCTCAGCCCAAAATTGCACATCAGATCCATGAAGATATCAACAGCAGCTCCCTTAAACACCCTTCAGAGTTGCCTGAATTTAAGATAAATTTTGCCTCATACTGTTGGTAAAACTTGAAGACTATATACACAATGATGGAAATAAGATCTATTTGCCCTCAAATTTTAACACATTGCTCACACCTCACAGCCTAGTTGAGGGTAAACTGAGGCTATTTAATTTTTGCAACATCTTCACGCACTCCCATTCCTCCAGGGGGTGGAACAAGATGGTTTTTAAGAGTCCCTTCCAACCCAAACTGTTCTGTGATTCTGTTATAAGTTCTGGTATTATTAATATTTTTTTTCTCATCAAATTCTAACTGGATTGCTGAATATAAAGAGCCCAGAGCTTACACAGTTTTTTCTTGGAGGACGGGACCAGACGTGGGCTGTCATGGCCAGCCAAAGAAAATCTGTTGATCAGATTTTTTATTAATCCCTCTTTAGTAACCCTGCACATTATCTTTGCCCAGTCTACGATGGGGACAGAGCATGGTGCCACCAATGAACTGTGTCACCTGAGACAAAATAAACAGGACCATATAAAACCAATTTCATTGGATTTGCTATGATGACCTACATATATGAGAATAGGTTTTGTAATGGAGATGCAACTTAAAGCAGTAATGATATAGTTTGCCAACAAATCTACTCAATATGCAAATCATTCAAATTTAAAAATCCAGTGTTCTTTGATTAATGCAAAATAGCCTTTATATCAAAATAGACTTTCTATCTATGTATACAAGTTTTAATATACACTTACAATCAGCTTTCATCCAGATTCAATCATCTTTAAGATTCAGTAGCACGTACTTAAGTAGGCAAAAAGTTAACTGGACTACAGGGGTGTTTAAAGACTACCAAAATGAGCTAAGGTTAAAAAAAAATGAGCCCAGAGAGAAGTCTTCCCTGAAAGAAGCAAATGTGTAATTAAGTTCCAGTCTCATCCGGAGACTGAAAAATTAAAGGGAGGGACTGTTCTAAATAATACATTCTATTTCTAAAAACTTTGCACATAGTCCTTTTTCATCTCCTGACCTTACCATAGGGAGAATTGCTGTGTTTCTTTTAATAAAAATTACATCTCTCATTTGCAGCCTCCCAGTCTGTTTCATCTGGAAGCTGTTTCATCTATTCCCCGTAGGTGGAACTCCGTCTTTAGACCTTTAATTAGGTGGTGTTGCCTTGACCACTGTAGCTTAAATTTCGTTTAGTATTCCGATTCTAAAATGGCCACTTGTGTATTTGTGCTCCTGTATTGACCCTACAAATTTGTCTCAGAATTTGTTAGAGTTTTAATGTGTTGAGTCTTTTTTCACCTTGTTCCATTTCATTGTGTTTTCCCTAAGAAGGCCAATATAATTCCATGATGAGCCTTGATTTTATTGTTTCAGAACTCATCATCTCTTTTGAACAGCACTGAAAAAACTGGCTAATAGAAAGCACAGAGAGTTCACTTCCATCTTCTGCAAAGTGCTGTTTCCCACACCTGAGCACACATTTCTGATTAGCATTGCTACAGGTTACAACCACGACTTGTTGTTGTGATTTATCTACTGAATATTTCATGTATTTTTGATGCTATCAATGATAAGATTTTAATGAATTGTTTACAAGCCTTATGTCAAAGACTAGTGAATAATTTCATCCTTCTCTGGATGTGTTCATAGTTAAAACAACAAACAAACCAAAATCCCAACAACAAGTACATAGAAGATATTTCCCAACAGAAGATCCTGTCTGATTTCTGCTTTACTTCAGGGTGGAAACTTGGGTTCATATTTTAATGTTGATCCCTAACTGTTAGGGCAGTGTTACTTTTTTCTGCACTTTGGTTTGAATTTTCATTTGTATGCAAATAAGTCTCTGATTTATGGCACCAGTAAAGATATTACTCAATGACTCCTATTTTTCAAACTTGCTTTCAGGGTATGTAGAATTAGATAAGCAACAATTTTCTCTGAGCTTGCATGCTGGCAAAATCCAGTAGAGTGTTAAACCATCACCCCACTTTTGGCTAAAAATCACATTTTCAAAAGAGCTTTTTTTCTTTAAAATAGGAAGAAATAGATCTATACTTCAAAAAGCTCTATATCTTTGATTATCTGGTTCTCTGGTATAGCAGAAGCTACCCAGGCTCTTCATTTACACTTTGCTTCCAAGAGACCAAGGGATTTGCAATAATACTTGAAAGTCACTCCTGAGTTTCACTGAAGTTCAGTCATTAGTGACAAAACTGCACCTACGAACTAAAGGAATTTAATGAAAACAATAACTAGAATTAATGGTATATCTGTCTTCAAAAATTTCACATTTCCAAATTCTTCTTTCAACGCAATCAATCCAAAGCTGGATTGATACGGTTGTATTTTAAAACAACCATGACATGGTTGTCATGATATGCCTGCTGAAGAAACTGGAGAGGAAATTTTTATCCATGTAAATCATCATTTTCCAACACCTTCTGTACCTTTACAAAGTGTTTGAAAAATGTGCTAACAATCAATGTCTCAATGTTCTGTTACAATATCTTACTTTTGTTCTGCACCCAATCTATCACAATTAAGCTTCTGGCTGCTTACTCATTAAACCCAGAGGAAATGGAAAGAAAAAAGGGACAGCGGGGAGGGCAGCACATGAGGATTTGCTAAGGAATTTTCTTACATTGTCCTCCCTTAGTGGAAATAGCTGGAAGTAGTCTTAGGTTTGATGGTCTGACGTACTTCCTAAATTAGAAATTAAAATAATCTTCCTGTGTGCATCCCTGGTGTGATTCACAGAGCCCCATTTCCTCCATCACGTTACCTCCAGCTGGAGGAATGCTGTCATTACTTAGATGACTGAGCTTCTGCTGGAACGAGTGGGCAATGGATAATTGCAGCTCAAGGCTGGCTGTTCTCACTGCCACCCTGCCATGGGAGGGAGAAGTTGCCCCTGCTCCAGTTCAGTGCAATGGAAGAGCCACAGAGAGGAGAGGTGGGAAAGGGCAGCAGGAAAACAAACAGAACCTCTGTCCAGCAGGGAATGGGAAATGCAGAGTGATTCTGGCCATGCGATGCTCCATAGGTGGGCATCACTTCTGTTCATTGCTCCTGCTACCCACAGATTTTACCACATCACTTCACAGACTGATAGTCCAGATGCTCAAACTATGTGATCTAATTATGCAGAACATTATGTTTTGAAATGAGCAATTTATATTGGAAAGTGCGGACTGAAAATCCTTTGATTTCACCACTCTTCTAAACACAAGCCTGTCATTTATTGTGTATGTGGCATTCCTTTTTTATGAAAAAGCATTCTTGTAGTTAATTTTTTTGGTGTTTTTGTTTAGCTTTCCCCAGGGCAACAACCAAATTAATATGTTCCTCATGGGAAAACACATGTTGGTAATAACACTGTAGACAAATTAGGTAGATAACCTGGAATCACAGTCAAAAGTAATCTGATCAGTGCTGACTTACTTCTAAGACAGAAAATGGGAAGTTTTGCCTTCTGTAATATTTCTAAATTAAGTTTCCTTGTATGACCTAAAGAAAGCATTGTAGAAGACTTTATGCAGAGCACCTGTAGTACTGAAAAGATATTTTCTTTGCTAAATAAAGAACAAACTTTTAGATTTAATTCCAAATTCCACCATTTGAAGTGTAAAGTCTCAGAAGGAGATTTTTCTGAGCCACAAAATGGGTCTAGCACTAAAAGAGCACAGAAGTAGGAATGCATAAATGGTACATCTTCACCTCCACCTGTTCCTTTTAACTACAGTCCCAAATGTGTCTCTCTGTTACCTTAAGCCACAGATGGCTGAGCCAGAGAACAGTAAACCCTGTTCTTCCCTAAATTTCCTGTGCTCTGTTATAGCCTGTTGCACTGCCTACAACCCCTGAGCCACTCCAGATAAATCTTCCTCTATTCTGTACTTAGAGTCTCTGGACATCCAGGACAGTTATGCTTTCCCTCCCTTCTATGTTTGCAGCTTGATTCTCCTTTCTTTACAACAGTGCAAATCAAGGGCTACTCCAATGAAACCAGCACATTTGTGCTGATGTAAAATAGGCATTAGAGATATATCAGACCCATTGTTCAGATTGTGCAAGGGAAAAAAAAGAAAAATCAGTTATGGTCAGACATCAGATGAGTACAAAACACCTCCTTCAGTATTAGGTATTACTAAAAGTAATTCAAATTTTGCTGATTATTCCTCATTTTCATGTTTGTCTGAGATACCTATGTAATATATACTTCATTTCCTATCCCTCTAAAGAGATTGGAAAGGATTTGTTCACATGAATGCATGTGCCAAGACAGACACAGAGGAGTGACAGCACAAAACATGAATTAACTCACTGTCTGATTTTATACTTAAGTGCCATTTAATATGATCCATTTACAGGGAAAAAATAGTTTTTTAGTATGAGTGGGTGCTACAGAGATTATGAGGATCTAAGTATGTATATTTATAGAGAGAAGACAATTTATTCTATTCTTTAAAGTCCAAAATAGCATGATGAAAGAAAAAGATAAATCTCAAATTTAAAGAGAGGCAATTCTCTAAATGATGGAAAATTTTCTGGCCTCTCCTGGAAGCTCTTCATAACCACCAAGAACCTCTGAGAAATGGGGTAGACTCAAACCACGTTTTACAACTCACCACACCATCCCACCATCATACTGCCATTATACTACTTCTAAAATCAGCAAAAAGTGCCCCATGATCATTTATATTATGTGTGAAATAAAGAAAATGCATTCTATAAAATCTTTATAACATGGCTGTCTTGGTATATGACACCTTCCAGAGCACCTCTAAATAAGCATTTGGGAAAAGCAATCTGAGTAAATGGTTTTAAAGACAGGTTATTTATTTATTACACAAGACACAACTTCTCACATTATTGCCTCAAGTAAAATGAATGCTGATAATGCTCCCGCCTCTGAAACTGAACACATTTATATTAAAAATGTAGAAAGTACAGTATACACTGAGGTGCAATCTATTGACTGTGTCAGTAATAGCAGCTTTTTCATTTTCCCCTTGTAATAGAAGTCATTGCTTGCATTCAGAATGTATTGTCAAGCTTTATTAATCTCAGCACAGAGGCCATCCTGGGCCTTGAAAGCTATTGGCTTTTTTAAAGAGATGGTATTCTTTTTCTATGGCCTACTTGAGATCTATTTCAGATCTGTCATAAAAAACCCCCTCAAATCACAGGATAACTTAAACAACACTTAATGATCACTGATGTGTTTAAAGTCTTCCTTGAAAAGTTTGAAAATTAATTATAATATTTTCAATTTTAAATAAGGAATTTCTTTGCAGGTTGGCAATCAACATTGTAAGATACTTCTTTGTCTCATTATGCTCAAAAGAAATTTGATTATTAGACACTGAAGGTGATAATCTGAGCAGGGCTGAATGCATGATCTCAAGGAAGGGTTGAGGAACATTGCACTCTGAGCTCATAGACAGAGCAGTCACTTTGGTGTCTTAATTCCAGAGCTGAAATCCTGACCCTAGCAAGGTCATTGGCATTATTCTATCCCCAGGGTTACTTGGTTAGGTTTTTATTTCTAAAACTATGAGTGCACAGAGGAAATAGTTATACCACAAGCAATCCTAATATGATTTGGACTGCTCCAATGTGAAGCTGAAATGCCAGGTAAGCCTGTAGGATTGAGGAAGGGGGCAGTTTCAATAAGGTATAATATCTGCACTGTATTTCACTTTTTCTCTAAAGGGCAAGAAAGCACTGGTGTTAATATTCATTTATATTCAGACTTGTTACAAACATAAATCCTCACCCTATTTTGCAGCCTTAATAGTGTAATATCCTTACAGGATTATATATACAGGATATCTGTATTTCTTGTCCAACAGCCACAGAGGGATGAGAGACAAAGGCTCTCACAACCATTTCAAACACTGCTACTCTTCTGGCACGCCCCTGACCTACCCACATCCTTGTTTCTGCATCTGTTCCAAAAATTACTTCGTCATGTGATTTGCATGAAAGACCCCACACAACTCTTATGGCCCTGAACAAGGGCCAATTTCAAACTATATTGCTAAAATACAGGATTTTCTAGTGCGTGTGATGGTTGAATTCAAACCCATTAATAGTAATATAGAGTGGTAAAGACTCTGAAATATGAAAACACCAGTTTAATTGTTTTATCGATAGTCTGAATCACTTCTCTTTGGCAAGACTGTGTGCTTCCATCTCCTGCTGTCTCTGGAGAAATGGTATAAGTATTTCCTAGCTTTTAGTAAGACAGTGAAAAAATTCATGTCAAGGCTTGCAGTTTTCTGGCTTTACATGCAGGTGGCATAGGCAGGGTTATCAACTTGTTCTTGCTACTTGAATATAAATTAAAATCACTCCAGCCAACCAGGTACCTGCTGCTGAAACCCAGTCCCTGTAAAAGCCTAATGGTTTGTGTGTACCAAGTTAATAGCAGCACCAAGCAAAATTTAACTCAGCATCTTTCAGTTATTAGGTCATCTTGGAAAGTAAAAAAAAAAAGGAACTCCAATAGCAAAGTGCAGAGATTTAAATCTTGCAAGGGATGAGCACAAAATGAAATGTAAAATCAGATTCAACAAATGAAATAAAAGTCAGCTCAAACACCCCATGATTTAAATTGAAATTTGATAAGCCAACAAGCACTTATGCAACAACTGCTGTGATTTTTTTTTTAGGCTTGATTTTAAAGTTGTCTTTTAAAAAGTTGAAGACAGCTTCAAAACCTTAAAACAAGGAACTCAGATTCAAAGCAACATGATAGAAAGCTAATGTTGTGTCTTGGTGTAAAGCTGGATAATTGGAAGTGCTCTTCACCACAGAAAATAACTTTATGTCATTACACTAGAAGACAACAACTTATTACTAAGTTGGCACCTTCCCATTTAATAAATTTATTTGCTATAACTTTGGGGGTGAATGTTACTGACATTCAATCAACACACTTTCCAGGAATGGGCTGCAACTTCCTTGCACCATTCCTTGCATATAGGTGGCACTAAAGGTATACGAGTTATTGCAACCTGTTTATTATATTCCAGTTTTTAACCTATTTTATTTAAGGTACACACAATGCATAGCTCAAATATTGCCATAGTTTATTATATTTGATTTTGTAAACATGAGAGATTATAAATTCCAGAAATCAGTTCTCCTTCAAGCTGGAAATCTCAAGTACATAAGAGTGGTATAGTGTTTTCTTCCTGAAAATAAAAGATACCCTTTTCTAAACCTTTGGTCTATGAAAATCAGAGTGCTTTTCTTCTATACAAATTACAAAATCACCTTAAATACACCTTAAATAAATGTGTTGAGCAGCCTTTGAGAATAATTTATAATTTTTTCAAAATGGACTCACAAAAAAGAAGCTTTGCTGCAGTTACAGATTAAGGCCACTCTGTCTGTTTAATACAGGGAATTGCTGTTGAAGTCAGCAAGAAATTTTTATGCCAAAAAACCTTAGAACTGAATAAATTTTGGGTAATTTGACAATTCAAGTAATCAAAGCACTACCATATTCTCAGTTCCTTCCAGACTGAGTACATGATGACAATATCCTGTTTTACTGCATTATGAGACGCTGAGAAAAATCAAGATTCTAGGGAGAACTTGTAGTATTAAATACCACTAACAGCCTTTAGCACTACACATTGATGGAACAACATTTTGTTGTCTTAACTTTGGCCCTAGCAACTCTTTTTATATTTTAAAATTTCTCTTAATTGATAATTTTTTACCCCTCAATTTTCAGTCTCAGTGCTAGTAAATAGGGCATCTATTGATTAAATCTACTCTGAAAGTATCTTTTTATTGAAACAATACACTCATTTGTACATAAAATATAGAATATATACCTAGGAGTGTCTATATATGTAAGAATATATGTCTTTTCAACTGAAAAGACAACTTCCTCAAGAAATAGGTGGCTAAGACGAGTGAACAGATAATGATTGAACTTAATTTGCCTCTTGAGCTTTGTAACAGGTTTAATCAACTCAAAGAGGACTCTTCAAAAGCACTGAACACTACAGGGCTATAAATGTTATTCCATGGGCTAAAGGTAGAGCTGATGATGAAGGCATTGTCTTCTCCCAGATTCTGTACAGATTAAACTGCATCTATTCACTGGGAAAAGCACTGAGACTTCACCATCTGTGAATCCTGCTGGGAATAAAAGTAATTTGCAAAGAGAATAGGGTGAGAAACTGCTATCAGACAGTGCTGTGGAGAGCAAGAGTGCCACACAAACTATTTCCTGTACAGAAAGCAAAAGAGAAGGGAATTAAAAACTCCTGATCACTTTCCAAATTACTGGAACATTTGCTGAGGGTGGTGGGGAAGGTGCTTACCTGATACTAGGTTTTATTAGGTGCAGAAGTAGGATGTAGAATGGGAAAGAATGTGTTCATTTTAACACAGAGAGATCCTTACAATCACACATGAATTAACTGATCCAAAAGGAACAAAGCAAGGGCTAACGGTAGTTAAAAACTCAAAATTTTTTTTTTATTGTTTAAGAAGCAATTCAGTCTGCTGCATTTGTCATAGGATCAAGCATTCTGGTCATAATTACTGTCCTCCATAGGTAGCAAGAACTGCTATCACAGAATTTTTTGACAGTCAAGCAGCCCCAGCCCGGTGTGGAGGGCTGTGCCCAGCAGATCTCCAAACCCAATCTTTTGGGCTGACCACCTCTGTTCTGGCACCACATTGCCGTGGTTGTGTTGTGGTGGCAGAAATAAAAGAAAAATAAGAAAGAAGAAATAGTTACCAGGCAATGCTGGGGCACAAACTGTCCACCCTGTGCTATTTATTAAATGCACACTGTGTATTTTTTCATATAGCTAAAGCTTTAGTAAGGCCTACGAGTTCAATATTCCCTTTCTTTAAAAAAAACACCCCAAGAGCTAGGATTACAGTTCTTCCTGCTTTTCCTCCAGCAAGGTAAAAGATGCTAATGCAAAAAGGCAGAACAAATGGGCTCTTTATTTTTGCAGGACAAAGAGCATTTGAACTCCATCAGTGGCTCTTTGACTGCCTTCAAAGCTTGTCTCTGACTAAATTAAAGCCTCTGCTGGCTTCTGATTTGTAGTACACTGTACGCTTTCCATGGCACTAGCAGCTAGATGCATGTAATAGCTATCTTACAATAACACAGCTAATGAAAAAAATCAGAATTAAGATTTAGGAAGGGCTGTGTCCTCACTCGATGCAAAGTAGTGTAGCTCCCCTAAGATCAATTTTTATTATGCCACTTTACAGTGGCTCAGAATCTGCCCCCTAATTCAATGAGCTAGCTCAGAGAGAAAAGTCTTAACCTTATCCTGTATAACCAGGGTAGCACATTCTGAGGTCACTAATAACATGAAATAGTTTAACTGGAATTAAAATGATTTTGTGAAGTTAGAAAAGCACAATTTAGCAGATGAACCAGCAAAATTGGCCCCAAAGTAGGAGACCACTGATCCTCATCTCACTTAATTTAAAAGGCACTCCTGTGAAATGTGAGGTTATCTGGGTACAAAAAAACCTCAACCACAACAACAAGGAGGAGAGCAGAAAAACACAGAGAAACCATTTACAGGGCCATGTGCCTGATGCATTGGCATTTCAACATCATAACATTACAGTAACTGGGTAACACCTAAAAATTTACATATGGCAGGGTTAAGGGGTTAACATGTGCCAGTAAAGTAAAAATGCACATTTATTTCCCCTTTCCTCACTGCAAGGCTGCCACTGCACTCCTGAGTGAGAAGAGTTGTAGATGTTGGAAATCTTGCTGCAGGAAGAGAAAAAAGTGACCCCTGAGCAACCTCTTTTAAATGTGAGAAGGGGGTAAACAGCACTGGTTTACCCTTTACTCTTCCTGCATGTCAGCATAAAGGGACAGGAATAGATTGGCATTGCTGAACTAAAGCAAATAAATTTGCAGTTTACACCTGAATTACATTTAGTCTACTCATACCAGCACCATTGCAGTTTTCAACCAGGTTACACTACAGCTAATAAGTTTTGAAAATGCTTTAAAATCACTCATTGATTTTCATTAAAGAAATCCAAATACCAACTCATGAGAAACTCCCTAATGATAACTAGAACAATAACCTTGAATTGCTGTAGTGTTTTCTTTTAGGCAGTGCAGTTTACCTTGTCTTCAGTGTTTAGAAAATGAGAAAATATTTCAAGGAGATGAGCCTCAATGGAGATAATATTTCTATAGTAATACCAAGTGCTCTTATGATGAAAATATCCATGAAAGAGTTCACTCACAAATGCAAGGCTGCTCCCAGTTTGAAGCTTCAAGATGGTGAAGAGAGAAAGCAGAGGTGAACTTTCTTTTGGACCCATTGGAAATAAAGCTAAATTGCTTGAATTGGAACAATAAAAATCACAGAAGCTCCATACAGGAGTCATGTGCAAGGTTATTACCATAGGCACTTGTTAAAATCATGAACACAGGACCCAAGTAGCAAAGATTCACTGGGGGCTGCAAGTCAGGAATGGAAAACCTTTACGTGCACTTTATAGAGGGAAAGAACAATATGTAGACAGACCCATTTAAAGCTATATTTTATCATCTATTTTATTAAGTCATTATATTATCATTCAAATGACTTGTGATTATTTCATTCCTATCATTTAGAACTGTGCAGTTTGAAAGGGACATTAGGACAGCAGTAGAGACAGAAGAATGTATGAATCATAAATAAAAGAGAAAACATACATGCGGAGTGTGTGTCACAAATTTGAAATAAGTTGCTTTGGCACAGCCATGAGACAAATCCTTCCTAGAGGAAGCAGAAGGGATTAGTAATTATGTCAAAATATTAATGTCCCAGTTGACTTCAGTGCCCAGCAGGCAGATGCTTTTCCAAAAGTTTTGAGAACTCACGTGCTACCATATAAAATACATGAGCTGAGCAATAAGGAGGAGCTGGATTGCTTCTTTTCTCCACTTCCCACTCTATTACAGTGCATGCAGTGGAGGATCTGTATAGGCCTCATGGCTCAATTAGTGCATGAAATTAGCAGAAACACCTGCAGGATAAGGTCCTTCTGCATCTACCGTACACCTGGATACTGGGCTAGTTATTTAATGAAAAGGAGATTTGATACCTTCAGCTGCCCAAGTCTATGGTGTGGCTAGCAAATAAGGTCTATTGTAATTTTACCCTATTCAGAAATTAAGACATTTACTTATTAAAGCATAAACCTTAATTTGAAACATAGATCTCATTAATCCAGTGGGATTGGGATTTCACCTGAAGAGCACGGTTTGGATGTTTATAATTTTCTCAGGCTCTGCACTCCTGTGCCTGAAGCTGGAACCTGTTGCAGAACTCTGCACATTGGGGTCTGGACACACTGCAGAGAGGGGACAAACTGGAAGGAGGCATTTCTGCAGGCAGCCTGCCCCAGAACTTGATAAAGCACAGACCAGGTACTGCTTCCAACCACATCCCTACAGCACAGCAGACACAAATCCTCCCAAACCCTTCTGCCCTGCTCCTCATCTGCCCCCTTCACTCAACAGCACTTTCAAAATGTTCCAAGTTTTGTGTCTTGCTGCTCATAAAGCACAGTAAAAGAAATAGCACCTATTAACCAGCAAACACAACAGAATCCTGTTTGTTCCTGCAAAGTACCTTTCAATTTGCTTTTTAAAGGGATTGTTTTTGTTCCTAATGATACCAGCTAATAATCCTGAAGCTTTATTTTTCAGGTAAAGCACTAGAAGTGTAACCAAAATGTCTTTATTAAGGCCTTTATGTTGGGATCATTAAAAAAAAAAAATTGTTTCTGTTTTGGAAAGACCAATACACCCACAGCCTCAAGCAGTCTGCAAGTCTGAATACTAATAAACAAATAAACAGGTTGGGTTTTTTCCCCCCATTCACTTCAATATAAGCAAATCCATGAAGAGCCATCAAACAGAAGTTTCTTTAGCTCCTATAAACTCTATACTCAAAACATTTCAAATTAAGAGGCTCTACCTCAGCTCAAGTCAGCTCACATCACCTATGAATGCAAGTAAATAAAATGTGTATTTTGATCAAGATGCCAGCCTTCGCTCTGATCACTCACATTTCCTGCTGTCTAAATTGATTAATAGTCTATTTACTGGGAAATTTGCTGCCTAAAAGTTGCAACTGACAGCTTAGAGTTTTCTGAAGGCTGCTGGTTGCCAGTTCTGGGACTTCTTACTGTTACAGGTCATTGCACCAACATGTTGGTACATTCTTTGTGACATTTTGCTGCACAGCACTAAAAAAGCAGCTGTATGTATGTGAACGGGCATATAATCTTGTGTTTCTAAGAGTTCAGAAAAAGTTTTATCTTCTTGAGCTCTGTCAGTCACAGAAGAGAGCACAGTTTATACCTGAGTGCCCCAAGCATTGCAAATTACCTCCCCCCTCCCATTTTCTCAGCAGATTCTGTGAAATGTTGAAGCTCGGCTGTAACCACGACTCTGTGTGTGACTGCTGCAGGCTCCCCAGTGCTGTGTATTGAGGGTGCATGGGAGCAATGTAAACCCACTCTAAAAATGCATCATCTACCAGGATGGGAACTTATCTCTGCAAACTCCCTGGCTCTTTGCCTTGAACGTTCCGCAAGCGATTTTGTGAAATATTTTCTCTGAAACCACTGAGGCTGCGATTTCTCAGTGATCTTACTGAAAACCAGGAGAGAATGTGCCAAAACCAAGCTCTCCAAGGATGCAAGCTCTGTTAGGTCAAGCTCAAGCCACACTGAAGAGCATTACCAGGTCTGGGAGCAAGGTTCACACCATCCTTCATGATTCAGCTGAAGGTTTTTCCATGCAGTAAGGAGAATTATGTGGTGTGTCTTTGTCTTACAGCAAGCACACACACACACATATAAAATCTGTGGGCAACTGAAAATTAAAGGAACATATTTCACTTGACTTGCAGCTTCAGTTTGTCACTGAAATCCTATGCAATAAGACTTTCATTTCAATAGCCCTCCAATGATTAATCATTTTCTGTAGTTTCATGTAGTCTGTCATTAGTATATTCTGACTTACTTTCTCTACCTTGTTTAGAAGCCCCAGACTGATTAGCTCAATAGCTGGTGCTTTGCAGACAGATTTTTCCCCAAAGAATTTGAAGTCTTGGTTATAATCAACAAGGGAATAAAACAAAGGAAAACAAGAGAGAAAAATTAAAAAATTATTCTAGAAACCTTTTCATAGAGTTCAGTGCTGACCTCTCACTTGTAGGGTTATTATTTACAAGTCTTATAAGTCATTTTAAATGAGCTTTTAGAGGTAGACTACAGTGCTATTCATCTTCACCAGGAAGGAAGAGAAATGGGTGAGGGAATTCTCTTTTAGATATGATGAATTTAGTTTAAAATTGAACAGTCACGTAAGATCTCTGGCATTGCTGGGGTGTTAGTTTGGACAGATGACAGGATGATGGATAAGGTTTTGATTCAGCAGCACAGAACAGTTTTTTTAAGCTTGTTGCAAATAAAACCAATCAAAGATGACTCATGGTGGGAAAAGAGAAAGCAAACAGGACATATAGCTGCAAAAACCCTCACAGACAGCAGGATGTCTTCAAAGAATGGCTTCCTGAAAAGGAGTCTTAAGAGAAAGAGGAAGAAAAAGAAGGAATCAGCTGTCTTGACAGCTGCCAAGTCGTCCAGACTATGAACAAAGAATTCACCCTGAGGTTTGCCTAGGAAATGAACATGTTTTCATTAACATAAAGGAAATACAAAATGGACATTTCCTTCAGAACTCCAGAAGAGAAGTCCTAGACAACTTTTGGATATACACTGGCCATGAGCTGAAGATGAAAGAAGAGGGAGGTGGAGAAGCTGTGAGAAATAACTTTGCACACATGCGTGGAGCCCTGCAAATTCCACTTGGTCTGTCTTTTCTTGGTGTTCGCGTGCCTTCCCCAATCAGCAAGACTGTCAGAAGTAAGTACACAACTCTGAGAAAAGCATCCTCTTACTTAACTATTTTTGCTGTAGATTCAGCAAGAAAATAAGTGCCAAATGATTCCCCTATAATAGCTTCAAGGAAAAGAATGCAATTTCTCAGATGTCAGTGTGGGGTTTTGCAAATATTGCTATTTACAGACTGGGCTGCAATTGAAACTCTAAGAAAAGTCACAATTTGGGTCTAGGATCCTTGAAATGATATTTTAAAAATGTCCTTCCCACCTCTCATAATGCCCTTCTCAGAGACAGCATTAACTGCATGCACATAATGTGGCATGTAGGTACCTTGTCTTTAGCAAAGTAGTAACCATATAAAAAATATTCTAGCCTGGTTTGATAAATTAGAAAACAAAGTAAACTAGACAGGTAATTAAAAGTAATAAACCAGGTTTAATTGGTTGAGTAACCATGTAGAAATTCAGTGCCAGCAGCAAAGGTATAAAATACAGCAACTTGGGTTTTGATGTCATAAGTATCCCTGATGCTGTGGAGCCACAGTAATTTCAGATACCATGGGGAAGCTACTACTTCATTACTATGAATATAGAAATCATTATCACACCTCATTCTATACACTTCAATAAAATACACAGTGCAGATAACTGACATCCCAGACATATCAGGAAGGTGATTAAATAGCAGGTACTCAAGAAATATTGCCAATGGGGCCCAAAAGGCATTTTTATTTTCCTGCTGGGCAAGTTAATAAGTGGCCTGATGACCCCATCTCACAGCAATACACCGTTAAATCTCAATAGGAGTGATGACAAGCTGCCATAAATAAAAACATCCATCTGCAATAGCCCCCCACTAAACAGGGGTTAGGTGAGGCACTTGGCTAGCGTGAGTACTTGCAGCTAAGAGCTTTATCCTTCAACGCCACGACAAAGCTCCAGGAGATTGCACGGGCACAGACAGCCAGCACAGTCCAGAAGAAGTGGATGTTCCTAAAGCTCAGTGATCTCCTGAAGGCCACAGCTAGAGATAGTGAAGGTAAAGCTGTCAAATTACATTAAATGTAACACCATTCCCTTTTGACTCTCTCAGCAGAAACGTGGTCGGAGCAGCGGCACGGACGGGCCGGGCGCGGAAGGTGGGTAACCCGAGGAGCACCAGTGTGATGGGAAAGATAATGAGTAACTCCAGAAGTTATTGGCTCATTAACAATGCCCTACAGGAAGGAATTTTCTGTCTAATAATAGAAGGAGCACAAGCACAGATTCCAAATATGATCTGCAGCCTGTTTAATTCCACTGCTTTGGGAGTAGGGCTCTTGATTTCTCCCTTTCTCTGGCACTTACATAATTTGGGCACTGAAGTGCTAACTCTATTATATGGTTCAACATGAAAATGGAGAATTTTTCAAGCTTCATTAACATACTGTTCCAAAAATTGGGCTCAACTGAAGCTCAGTCATTTTCCAAGACTCACAATCCCTAGCAGAAGTTGTTGCTGAAAATAATAAAAGATGCATTTTTGAAAAGCAAAAACAGGATTACAAAATATCACATGTGATCCAAAATGGAGAACTCAGAATTGATAAAAACTCTACAATATAATTAATATGAATAGTATTCATTTTGGGCCACTATGCTAAATTTAATCCTAGCCATAGCTGCTATGCCAAAAATGGCCTGAGAAAACAGTCCATATTTTGGCCAGTCAGGTCAGTAACACCTGCATAATGTCTATCCCAAAATACTGACCTAAATTTAAAAGTACAAAGTTACTGTGAGAACAATGTTTTTGCACCTAAAAAATTCTGATTGCATCTGCTTTCATGGAGAATGAAGAATGCTACATTTTCCAAACCAAAGGTATTGCAAATCTCAATCTAACAGAGAACCCTAGAAAAATCTGCAGTTTCAAATCCAACGTTTTCTGATTACTGAACCCAAGCAAACGTTTCTGTCTTATAAACAATTTATACTTCAGGTTTCTCTAAATATACGTGCCAAGTATCTTCATTTGGGTACGAATCACGTTTTAAATAAGAAAAAAAAAAGGAAACGAAAAGTAGTTTTTATTTTGCAGTGACTGTGAGAAAACAGATTATATGTATTCTACACAATTCAAGGCACATGTATTCACTATTAATTTTTATTCTGAAAATGCTATTTTTGATAACTTATCTTGTTTTTCATACATGTTCCACTCTCCAGCAGTGAAATAATTGCACTGTCAATAGCAGAGATAACTCACTGAAAGAATGATGCTGTAATAGGAATATTGACATAATATCTCATATATCTTAACTGGTTGTAATTAGCAAAACATTTGCAACATACCAGCAAAAGAGAGTTAATACACAGAATTGAAATCCTTACTACCTGATGCAATGTACATTTTGAGAAGTGAATATAAATAGACAATATTATCACAGTGCCATATACATTCTTCAACGCAAGCAAGTTTTCCAAACAGCCAGCCTTAACCAAGTATCATTCTGATTGAGAAAGAAAATGAGACAAGAAGGTCCTACTTACTCAACAGAAGTCTTATGTGAATGCACAGAGCGACAGGAGACTCTTAACTCCTTCATCTTTACTTCTCTACAGCCTTGTGCTCCTTTCATTCTTTACAGATCCTAAACAGTGAGGTCAGAGCAAGCAGGGTAGAACTAACAAAGCCTCTACCTGGATATGCTGGTTCTGTTGGCATAGTCCAGACTCTTAACCCTTGGCAGCCCAACTGGATGCTAAAATGCCATATTGAAAGTTTCAAAGAAAGAATTTGTAGATAATTAAGACTGCTTGTACCAGATTTGGGTTAAAATGCAAAAAAAAAAAACCAAAAAAAATCAATGCATTTTAGCTGCGGGACAGAGTTTGAGACTCTGCAGCTTTAGAACTGAACAGATTTGCAATGGCAATGACAGGAGAGCAGCAGGCATGAGGTGACAATGGCATCAGTGCCCTCTCTGCCCTGAATGGATCTGCAGCTTGGTCTTTATCCAACACTCACATGTTCTGCAGAAGCCTTTTCAGAAAACAAGATGCACAAACAGAAGTAGTACCTCTAGGACAAGCAGAACGATCCTTTGTGCTCTAATAAGCACTGGAAAGGCTTCATCTAGAGAGCTGCCTCTGCTTTTGGACACCACCTTCCCAGACAGGAATTAAAGGAAAGAGAATTGTTCAGGGAACAGCAGTGGTGACAAGAAACAATGTGAAATGTTTAAGCTTTAATGTTAAGGAAGATGATATAGAAGAAATTTGATAATATGTAAATGACTCCTTCATTTAATCCCTCCTTCATGGAAGGCAGGAACAAGTCAGGAACAAGTGAAACAAGAAAAATTTTGGCTAATAAATAGGAAAAAGATATCTCAAGATAAGGACAGTTATATTCAGTCATCTCCTCTCTAGAAGTGATGTTGACAGCCATCAGGAATGACAGCAGTATGGCTGATCCTGTTTGGTACAAAGGAATGAATTAAATGACCTCAGGGACCCTGACTCTTGAGACTGCACTTGAAATACCTACAAACTGGGTGCCTTTGAAACAAGATCCAAATGCATAGATATGGCTCAATAGCACTGCAAAAAACTTCAGGGATTTGATTTTGTAATCTAGTTAAGGAAGAGAGGCCCTACCAAGATATGAATTTCTTCCATATTTGAGAGAAATACTAAATAAACCTGGAGGTTGGAATTCTCAGTTGTAGACATTATTTATGATGAATCTTGAGACCAAACAGATAAAAGCCTCCAAAAGGGACAGTTTTGGATTAGCAGGACTGTCTCAAGTTCATAGGATTGGCAGGCAAGTGTTAAAAGAAATCTTCAAACTGGTGTAAAAAAAAAAAAATCTGTAATGTTCCATTATCACTTCTTCAGTAATGTTTTCTCTATTAAAATAACATCTGTTGATTAATTAAACACCTTAGCATAATAATCAATGCACAAAAGAATAAACCTCCAATATTGATTAAAGCTTGCTTTGAAAACCGCTTTGAGCTCTTTAATCACAGTTTGTGGAGAGATGGTATTTTCTAGAACAAAACAGAACTGCATGGCAAGTGTGAAAGTGTGACAGAAGAAAGGTACAAAATATGTAACTGTTTAGCTGAGGATGTTGAAACAAAGCATGTTCAGCAATGGAATAATGTGATGGGTAATTTACAGTGATCTGATGGAAGCTGACTGAATGCCAAATAACCTGGTTTAGTCACTTTTTTTTTCTCTTCCAGATACTTTGAGTATCTTTTTTCAAAGCTGGCTGTAATTGACACATTAGATTAGTTACAAGACCACCTGCAAGGAACAAAAAATGATGAATGTTGATGTTTATGTTTCTTAGGGCCGTTCAGGAGCAATGGGATTGATCCTTGCTCTACCATCCAAGTACAGAAAATTACGATCCTCTGTGTGGATAACAGTGAGGATGATAGCAGCTTTTGTACAGTTTTCCTCTTTTGGGAACTAATTTCCTAAATAATATATATAAATTAATAAATATTTGGATTAAATGGAAAGACTTTGGAAGACAAGATGGAAATATTGCAGGCTCTGGTCACTGAAAGCCACAGAAAGACTTTTGATGACTTCCAAAAATAATAGATAAGAATTAGAGATATTTGGCTTTTTACTTCCTCCAGCTGAGAGCCCTTAAGTAATTAACACAAAATGTCTTAGATTGGACATGCCAGGTTGGTGTCTCTCATGTTAAGGAAACCACTTCCTACAAAATCAAGTTGATAACATGGCAAAAAATTAAAAGTTACTATTTTTTCTGTATGTATCAAAAATTATCTAATTCTATAAAACAATTGAGGAAAGCCCTGTATGCAAGACTGTAAAAATACAACAACCCCACAGCCTTTCATATGACTTTTTGTCTATGTCCAGACTGTGACAAATTATCCCAGAATTTAATTCAGCATATCCAGAGAACTGGAAAGCAAAATTGTTCCATATAGTTTAGTTACTCCCCAATTTTTTTAAGGGCATAGCAATTTCAATTTAGATTTATTCTTCCATATTATTAATTTCAAGTCAATTATAATGCAAGGAAGTTACATGGTCTGTTAAGTGTTGCTCTGATGAGCACCTCTACTTGGGGCTGTTTTTCTGAGAAACAGGGAATGATGAAGTCTGTGGGACTCAAGGATACCTTCTCATGTAAATATGATTTTGGAAGGAACTGCCCCTTCCCATGCTATGAACCAAAAAGGCAACCTTTATAGTTATTATCACAGCATTCTACATATATATGACAGAACCTGCCAGCCAAAACCTGCAAACCTACAATTATCCAGTGCAGCAGCTCCAATTATTTGCATAAACATTTTTGTTTGGTACAATCCTTCTCTTTCTGTCACCAATACCCTGTTTTTACAGATGAGCCACATCCAGTTCTGTTTATCTTCTGTCTTTTTACCTACAATGCATTAACTAGTTCCAGTGGCTTTCTTGAAAGCATAATGACATTTCCTGTACTCTAGTAAAAATATATCCCCACAAATCAAGAAGAAGCAGGTTCAGACTAAGTGGTTGAGAAGATTTACATTCTATTGCTAACTCAGTTATTACTCTGCTGAAAACCCCATAGCATCAATATAATGAATCCCTCAACCTCTGCTGCTAGCACAATTTTTCTTCCCAACCTCATTGGCTCCCAACTTTCTGCTTGACCTTTTACAATCTGTGTGTGGCAGAGCTTCATTACAACCTTTTAATGATGCACAAATGGCACACAACACCAAGGTCACAGCACATCCCCAGTGAGAACTTCTCCAACACCTCCTGAGCAGGCAAAGAGTTTTCATTTAAAGAGACAGTTCAGTGGGGAAACAAAACCTTACAATTTAGCATGAGTCTCAGCAGCTACTAATACCCACCAGAAATAGCCATGTCATAAAAGGAGTATCTGCTCCCCCCAAAAGTTTTTTTTAATAAAAGTTGATGTATCAAGCCATAAGTGATGAAATGAATCAAATGGCTCATTGAGGAAACTCAGAAAAATTACAGTTCTTTTCTGTATAAAAAATTATTTAATCCTTAAAAATAGAAAAAATATACAGAGGGGCTAGAACCATTCATCCATCTAAAATATCAGAAATTTTTCTAATGTCCCAGCAGTCAGATTATGCATTCTACACCAAATAATCACCAGCTTTTTGTTAACACAGTTCAATCTGTTCTGCAATTTTCCAACTGGGATGCAGGGATACCAATGTTTAGGCCTACTTCAAAAGTATTTCAGGTTTTTTGTACTGAGAGTCCTATATAAATTCAAAGCATCTTGCTATTCAAGCATGTAGACTGTAAAGCACATTATTCAGTATTGGTTAATGCAAAGTCACTGCATACATGCATATATTGAACCTCAGTTACTGCTGAAGCAGAGTACAATGTTTCAAGTGAATATTTAATATTACCTTATATGCTTTTTTGTATATGGAGCAATTAATGCTCAAACCCATAGAATTCCATCTAAAGTTACCTACTCAGTAATGGCGTGCTCATTTACTTATGGCATTTTGATCTTCTCTTTATAATACATATATATGTATATATAATAAATATTTCCATTCACTGTGTGCAGGTACCTGCATACGAAGGTACACTCAATGCACTTTCCTTGCTCAGTTCTTTTCTCTTACAATGGGGGAAATTAGGAATAACAAGCAATTCAGTGCAGGCAGACATTCCACTGTGCAGCTAATCTGTGAGGAGATTTAGGACCAAACTAGCCTGTATCTCATGACTAAAATTACAGTGTTCGTAGAAATCACAGAACACTTTCAATGATGAGGATTGACAGCTTCTCTGGACAACTTGTTCCACCACCATCATTGTAAACAATACCTCCCTAATGCCCTGTATAAATCTTGCCTCATTCAGCTTAAAACTATTGCCCCTTGTCCTGTCTGTACTTGGCAAAGTCTCTTTCCATGCTTCTTACAAGCTCCTGTTATATATCAAAAGGCCACAATAAGGTCTTCCTCTTGTCCAGGCAGAGCAATCCCAACTCTCTCAGCCTTTCTCCACAGCAGAGGTGCTCCAGCCCTCAGAGCATTTTCATATCCCTTGTCTGACCCTATTTAATGAGTCCACATCTTTCTTGCACTGGGGGCCCCAGAACTGGATGCAGCACTGGAGGTGGAGTCTCACCAGAGCAGAGGGGCAGGATCACCTCTCTCAACCTGATGATCTATTAATTGAATTAAATAGATCACTTTCTACTCCCTGAATTGTCGCTGACACTTTTGACTCTCTCATTGTACTTTCCCCATTTGTAAAAATTGAATTAAATTAACTTCTCACCCATGGAAGAACATAATGATTGTTGAAGTCATGAAGAACTCTGAAATCCTAGGACACACAGCAATCTAAAAATGCAAGGCCATGTTTATGATTTTAGGTATTTGGCTATTACTGAAAAGGAAACATCAGGAACCAAACACAATCCCTGATACTAGTACAGTTTTACTACTGGCATACTGCCCTGGACCTGAAACACTGTGGGAAAAAGCCCAAAGCAACAAAAACCATTGATCTTGGACACTTGAACTCTGCTTCCTTTGGACAAAGACTGCCAGGGCCAAAGTCTCTTTTCATGACTTTCAAAGAAGTAACTACTAAATTGTTCTGGATTTACAACAACGTAAATAAAAGCAGATACTGGCTGTGATCCTTTAAACAGCTTGTACAAATACACAGATTTGGTGCAAGAATACAATGTAAGTTGAAAGAGTTTTGAAAAGCAGCATATCTAATGCACCTTAAAAATGCCACCAAAGAAAACCAAACACACGAAACCAACCAAAGAACACTATGGGTAAAACCAAAAATCTGGTCTCCAAGTCAGGCCAGAGACAAAACCCCAAAGGCTCCTTTGTCACACTGCCCCAAAATCCACACCCAGCCTCCAGCAATGTATAGCTCATGAACACTGTGAGGCAGACTGATGCTTACAAGTTATTAATGGATCAGTAATAATTAAGTTTTCTTCTCACCTCCCTCTTTGGTCCTATGTTCCACAGACTTGGCTGGTTTGCTATTTATACCAGAGAATTAATTTGAAGTAGTAGGACTGGAATATGCATGTGAAATGCATTATTTTTAAAAGAAGACAAGCTCAATATAATGCCTGACAGAGCCACTAATAAAAATTCGAGTTCAAGGCTGGATTTTGATCTTGCAGTTCTATAACTGGAGTTGCATTGGCACAAGGTAATACACGATATGGAGGCAGTAAGACAACCAGTAAAGGACATAATTCCTTCCAGAACTGGAAAAAAAACCCCACAACTAAGCAAAAAACCTCCAACAGACTAAGAAAGTTCACTGTGAGTTACCACTTCTTTGCAAAATGTTCTACAAGTTTCCTGCTAGAATGACTACTACAGCTATGGCTTCTAAGGGAGAAATCCAGGATTTTATTTTAGGGACTACAGCTAGACTTTCCATATGCCACTTAGACAGTAGGAGGTTCATACACACTGTATAAAGCAGCCATAGGCAGATGCTTCTATTCACTTTTTGAAACTTTTCCTCTTCTTTTCCATATTTAGAAAATTGCATTTTACTTTCCTCCCATTTTAAAAAATATACTTAGTAGCCCCCAGCTGTGCACCTCTATCCAAGGTGGGAATTGGACACATTTCACAGGATACTGCCTGGTCTGCATCTGCAGATCTCAAAACCAAACAGCACAAAGCTTCTGAGATTTGTTATAATGGAAGTACCAGGACTTCTCTTTCAATTAATTAGATATAAATTAGTCTTAAATTGCAAATTCTTGAAGGTTTTTTTTTCTTTGTTAACAGCCCCTAAATTACAAAAAGATAAGTCTCCATGTAAATCAACCCATAGTCCCAATACTTTCATTAGCATGGTCATGAAATTATAGCAGAATAACAAAGAGACTGTATGTAATTAAGCAGGAGGAGAATAGAAACAACTCAAACTGTCAATCAGCAAATAATGAAGCATAATGTATGAAAACAGAAAACAGTAACTGGGGTTTAACACGATTGTTATTAAAAAAACTTACACCATCAAAACATTCCCTTAAGGACCTGGCATTTCTGAAGTATATTGGAAGTTCATTTCTTATTAATTTTATCAGATTCACATACAGAAGGACAATTAAAAATTCTCATTTGATGAAGCTGAGACTTCCCAATGTGTACAGCATATTGCTGTTCACAATGGTAAGATTTTAATACATTAACATGCTGGGAGAGGCTTTTTTGGAAAGAAAAAAGATATTGTTAAGTGATATCTATTAATATATACACCCACAGAGAATATAAGGACTCCAGTTTGTGACTTGATTTCAGAAAATTCGGGACTAAATATTGTTATTTATTTTTTAAGAGTGGAGGAGGATGTGCAGTAGCTCTGAGGAAATGAAAAGGTTGGAGGAAAGAATTCTAGGCAGGATAGAGAATAGATATTTATTTATGGTTGGGAAGTAAGACCCAAACCTTCATGGAAAACAAAGTTCAAATTCAGTCTAAAGCATGGAGAGCAAATTGGAAACCTGCATTTGCTGCACATGGTATCAGGTAATGAGATTTATTTTATCTTCTTTGTACATTAATAAGTAATGAAAATCGTTAACATTAAAACCTGTATAAAACTACATTATGGAAAGAGCAGGTTGACTTATTGGTTCAATTTACTGAGAATTTTGCATGCATCACATAAAATATCTTCTCTAAAATTTTGTGATGTCAAAGACACCCAAAGGGACCTTGAAGAAACCCCATTCCTGGATGATTTCACAAACACCCAGACAAGAATCTGAGCAGACTCAAACTTTGATGGCAGCCCCCTGTTTTGGCACAACACTGGAGAAAAGAGACCTTTGCAGGTCCTGTCTGTCTTAAATGATTCTGTGGCTGGTGGCTTACTCGTAACAATGCACCAAAGCAGCGATAATATTTTAAAATTATTTTTAATCAGAGTCTGACTTAATTACTGTGGAGCCATTATTAAATTTTTGTTTAAGGTCGTGGCTTTGTCTCCTGGTTTATTTTTCTTTTTTTTTTTTTTTTAATTCTCATTATAGTCTGGTGCTTTTAGCCATGTCTTTTGAAGAAGTGAAAATAATACTCTTCAGTCTTGTAAAGACATGGTTGGTATTGAATACCAGTAAACACAAGGAAGTGACTTTTCCTGCAAGTCTTGATCTTGGAAATTCAGTCTTCCATCTCACAGGTGCAAACCTGAACAAAAAGTTACTTCAGAAGACCTTGCACAAGTGTCAAATATTTACTGGCATGACCACGTTCTCAAACTCAGTGCCTTCTGTCTCTTTACTCCCATCTAGAGAGTAACTGTGCACTGCCAGAAGCATCTGTATTCCTATACCTCTTGCACTAAAATTGCTTTTCATCTGCTCAAGTGGCTTGTGCAGGATTAAAACCTTTTCAAAATGTACAGCTAATATACACATGGATGCAGCCAAACCAATTTGCTGAATTAGAATATAGTTTAGCCTGAATTTCACTATTAGTGTATATAGTAATGGGGGAAAACTCAATAATTAGCACATTGATTTTTACATTACCTTAATTACCAGAATGTGCTTACTGCTTTTCAGATACAAAAGCAGGAAGGCCTTTCTTAACTAAAAGACAGATTTTTCCAGAATAGGAAGTCACTCACATGCAGGATGATGCCTAATCTGTATCTAGGATCTTTTTTTTATTCTACTGTTAGTCCTCCTGAAGGTGAAAGAGACTTTTTTAACATGTATAATATATACTTAACTCCATACTTGCTGTAGCAGTCAGTTTTAGATCATCAAGACTATGTATGTGTACATATTCACATATGTAAAATTGATAAAATCTATAATTTTATATCCTCACCATATCTGTATCATCCTAATAAATCAGATTTTTCTTAATACAGATACTGCAATAACCACTCAACCATATCTTGCACGAGGCAGTGCACCATGTTGGAAGCCTGAGCTGTCACATGGCTTTTCAATTTTTTGTTATTCAAACTTATCCTTTAAATTTTCATATTAAAAATTGGTAATGAGGTTTCCTTCTTGCTGAAGAACTGGCAGAAAGAATCCTGTTACTCCCCTAATGAAGTCCCCAGACAGAACCGACAATTTTCTAAGGAACAAAAGAAAAAATGTTGCTCTAAGCTTCAGAACTGACCCTATTGACTGAAAGCTGTGTCTTACCTTGTTGCAAATTAGTGCACTGAGCAAATTATCTCATGCCAAAAAGACAAGAGAAAAGGCTTAACAGCATTCATGCCCCACTTTTCCCAGTTGGTATTGTCAGCAGTTGTTTTGTGGGAAAACCAAGTAACATCTTAATAAGAGCATACAGCTGGAAATTAGAGACAAAATTGCCATCTTATGGCAGGGCTGCCTGGGATCATTTTGAAAAACTGTCTAGCAGAGGTGGTGCTCTCCAGAAAGGGAGGGAAACTATTTTGTAGAGGTGTGGGAAAATGAAAATTGTAAATCTGGGCTTTCTTGGTGTCCCTTTTAAATTGTCTCTGTTCCCCTACCACCTCGTATCAAGAGAGTTACATTTTCTTACTCTATAAAGTCAGAACTGATTTCAATAATAGAAACTCCTCTCATGAATTAATGGTCAGGTCTGTTTTCATATTTTATTCTTCTGGTTCACATTAGCTTTTCATTCCTCCTTTCCTTAGCACCAGTAGTGCAGTGTTCCCTCTACTACCTTGCCTATCTGTAGTACTGCTATTTCTCCTTGCTCTGAGGAAAGCAATATAATCTGACCTCCCAGATTTCAAACTTCCATTCTCCCACTCCATTTAATAACTTCATTTCTTTTACTTGTTGCTTTGTTGCTACTCTACCTCTTAAGCTGTGTCCTGTTTCCACCTTCCCCTCTTACTCTGAGAATCCACTAACATGATGGCTCAATGTTATGGTCATTTATTTTTATATTGCAATTGTTTGAGACTTTTAGCACAATAAACACTTCAAAAACTGAAGCACAGAAAGAACTATTGAGTATGTTAGCCAAAAAGAATTCTTCAAATGCAACTGGATGGCGTGGATTAAACAAAAGTGGTCTTGGCTACAGAAGACATCCAAACTAAACTAATTCCTTTAAATTCATGAGTTAAACTTGTTTATGATTCTCAGCTTCACCTTTTAACCATCTCACTCTGTGTCATATTTACTTGGGGGTTGGTTTTTGCACAAAAAAATTTGTGCAAAATTATTGTGCAAGCAGAATCAGCTGGTATTTAGGAGCACAACCTGAGCTCAACCTTACTTAGAATCACAGCCTATGTGTGTCATAAAAACTATTCATCATTTTTCTTGTATTTATTATTAGAGAGCTAAAAGTTTACACTTTTTCTAAGTATTGCCTTTCAGGAGTCAAAACAGGCTTTCTGCTCGCTTCATTTGTTAAAATCAATTTGAAATCAGCATTTTATATTGCAGGACCAAGCCAATCTCATAATATTGCCACAGTATAATAACAAACTGTTGACAATTTCTATTGCAATTCCTTCCTTTTAGTAATTAGTAACTAGTGTTTTGGATTATAGCATTACTTAAATTCAATTGCTTGACAGACTTGCTGCATTATTAAACTTTTTGCTCTTGGGGCTTCAACTTCAATTTCTGGTTGTGGGGGCAGAACGTCAAGTGGCAATTTTCATTCTTGCTGATAAGGATCAGAACCCCCTCACTGATAACAAGTTCATTTGCTTCCAGGAAAGAAACAAATGATTTGGGTTAATTTCCTCTGGCCTTCATTAGGGAACAGACAGGAGGTATCAAGTTGGTAACTTCCACTATTTAAACATATTTAACTTGAGCAATAGAAGGCAAACAGCTTAAAAAGCATGATGATTATTTGTGTCCCTGTTGCATGTGTTTGTCTGGAGTTGGGCTGTCAAAGGGGAATGGAAGAGTACTTTAAAGAACTGCTTTTATTCATCTGCAGTGAGGCAGTTGGGAATGAAAGTCTGAGTCAGTCAATGGCCAGATCCCCAATGTGGTGCTGACAAAGGACTTCCAGACCTACTGACAACAAACAGGAGGCAAATCCAGCCTTATACACAGAAAACCCAGTGTGGGCTGAGCAGAGAGAGACTACCAGGCTTCTGCTAAGAAACACACCTTACTGCTAGCATTTACAGCATGAAATATAAAATTTAAAATATAATATCATAATATGCAGTATAAAAATAAAATTTTAATATAGAATACATTAAATATTTGCTCATATATCATGCAAATTTTATATAAAAACACATACACACTCTTACACCAACACTCTTCTGAAAGACACACCAATTATTCCTAGGGAATAGTCACAGCAACAACACAGGATATGTCTGGGGTGATGTGGTGTTTGGGAATGCCAGTGAGCCTCCCTGCTGTGATAACGATCCACCTCAATGTTTTAGGGATAGGAAGGGACAAAGAAAAGCTGCAGTTTCATTAAATACAGTAAATCATTTAAGGAGAGTAAAATTGTTCCTCCCAGAATAGTTTCCTTTAAAATGTCTGTATGGCTGTGAAGCAAACTGCAAATACTACCTTGTCTTATATGAAGGAAGCCAACAAGACTGAAAACTGATTTCCAGAGGAAGTTTTTCCTGCAATGATTTGTTATTCTCTATTCTTTTCATTAGGGAAAAAAAGAAAAAGCTCAAACTGTACTTGGTCATTTTATCTTTGTCTGTTCCTAGAGTAATCCAGGTACAAGAAGAGTGCTGACTCCACCACAAAACCAGAGACAAATTCCTAAAAAATATGTGTTTTAAGAACATCCCTCAAGTTGTGACTGTACCTGGAGAGGTGTACAGGAGAACAAAACTAGCAGATATTCTGGGTAAAAGAAAAACAAAGAGATTGCTTTGATCCTTCAACCATAAGCCTCTAAGATGAAGCTTTTTGTTAAAATGAGCAAGTAATTTTCAGCTTTTATGGTAAATATTTATGATCAACTTTGAGATATCCCCAGGTATCTTCTCTCAAGGCCCTGCAGTTACGTGATGCTGCAGAGGATGAGGTGTACATGCAGCTTTCCCCTGTTCAGCTCCCCCTGCTACTATTTAAAGACATTTCTACCCTTCACAAACTCATCCACATTTTTTTTTAAATGTTTTTTTTCAAATGAAGGAGTTTTTTTTTTTCCAAAAGGTGATATATTACAGATAATTTTATTATGTAAAATCTTCCTTTTCCTTATCCCTGACTTCTCATGCTACTGTCCCTTTCCCCCAGGCATTCCCCTGGATATTTGAGACTTTGCTACATCAGGGAGCCAGGAACAGGAACACTGAAAACCAGGATATTCTGAGGAGACAATCTCTAACCCAGCCTCTTCACAGGCTCATTGGGAAATAAGAACCAAAAGAAAGAATTCTATTGTTATGCTGTTACAGAGAAGAAAGACACCTTTGAACATGAAGCATAGAATACTGCTAGCTCTATGGTCAATGGAGAAGAATTGCCCGTTCAGCTACAGCAGATATTGTCATGAAATATCACCAAACTTCCAAATGAAACTGATACAGACACCCAGACTCCTTCACCAGCAGGGATTGATGCTTCTTAAAACACCTGTCAGAACAGTGGAAATAGCACTTCTGCCTGTATTGTCCATTTTCTACACGGAAACTATTTCAGTTCCCAAATCTGTCCATTTAATATTTTTCCTAAGTGGCAAATCAACTTTAAGAATATGTAAATAGAGTCATAATATATGGAGAACAACCAAAAAAAGGAGTGTTCATGTTTAACACAAGCCAAAATGAAGAAATTTTCATTAAAATTTTGGTTTCGAGGAATATAATTTTTCTTGACCATGGGGATGGCCAGATTTGAAATGCTGGGATTTTGGTCCTGATCTGATTTTTACCCTGTGTGTTTTAATTTGAAAGAAGCCCATGACGATATTTCCAATCTGTCTCTTGCTCTTAAACTGATCATATCCTCCCATGTGGCACTTTCAGGAGAGCCAGTTTTAATTACACTGATTGGACATAGGCAGGATGAGAAAATACACATAGAAAGTAGTATTTTAATAACTAATGAGCTATACAAGTGATGAAATTATTAGCTGGTGATGAAATTATTAGCTATATCTTTCAAACTTTAAACATAGAAGCCCCAGGATTACCCCTGGGCTGGGCAAAGGTGTGACACTCATGCAGCTTAGGAAGAGGAAGGTTTAGGAGTGGGGGAACACAGAAATTACTGAGAGAACTTGAGAGTTCACAGACACAAGACTGCTCTCTGTGGGTTAAATCAGGGAAACTTGTTATTCAAAATAAAGGAAAATATTCCCTCATCTGAGACCTTCTGCAGAATTTAAAAGAAAACTATTTTTCTTGAACAAATCAAAGAAAATATAAAACTAAGAAGCTTTTTTGCAAGAAAACAAAGAAATGAGGAAAAAGCTTCAGCATTGACACGGTTCCCTGTCAAGCTATAGATCTGAAGCAGAAGGGTTCTTACTGGGATGTGTGCCACAGAGGAATTAGAGCATATCTAGACCTTGCAGCATGGTGCATCACTGTTTCCTGCACAATGTCATGGTAAATTTGAAGTTAGAAGCTTCACTAAGACTTTATAATATTAATTGTGTCACTGGTTCTGTCTTCCAGAGTGAAATAACCAAATATTCAGTTATTGTAAGGGAGACTCTCCCTGTTTGGAGGTCCTGTGCTATTATTGCAATTTGCAGTTTATCAATCTGTTCCATAATCTATACAGGACATTTTCTTAAAAATTGCCAGTGACCTATTTTATAAATATAACACACTGTGGGTTGAAGACAGGAAGAAAGGAATAAATACTGGCGGGGGAAGTGAAAAACTAAAGCCCAAGAATAAGTAGTCTTTAATAAACACCAGCTGGCAATAAAATCCGGGGTCTGAACGAAGTTCTAGGAGCTTTTCTGTAAGTGATGGAGCTAAGAAAGGCAAGTCATTTCAAAACTCGGTTGGCTGCACCACTGCAGACCATAAACTTCATGAGTCATGGTGCTACCTTCACTGCATTTATCCTAAAATCAGCTATTTCACTGGAAAAATAACCTCTACACTTGATGTAACATGAAGCATGTTTCTTAGTGGTTTGAGCATTGTTAGAAATTTAAACACATGTTGGTACTTGTTAAACAACAGAATAATTTATCCTAGGCTTCAGTTCTTAAAAAATAAAAAGACAAAAAAAAAAAACAAAAAAACAAAAAAACCCAAACAAACCAGAGCAAAACAAAAAGAAAGAAACTCAACCCCAAACCTCTCCACTTTTGCAACATTATCTTGCTGAAACCTTACAGCAAAATTTAAAAACACAGCAGCTGTCATTTACCAGATTCTCCAGCACTCTTCTAAAGCCAGATAAGATGAATACCAAAATCTCTAAGGACAGTATATAAACTGCAGTATAAATGGGAAAATGTGAAACAGAATTCATTAAAATACATCAGTAGCTCTACTACCAGCTTAGAATGGATTGATTCAGGAGAAAATCCTGTGCACAACTTACTGAAGTGCTGCTGGCAGGCAGCAGAGGCTGAACATGTGCAGAAGTGATAACTGGGGAGACTGCAGAAGGCCTCGTGGCAATTTAAATGCAAAGGCTGCAGACAACCCAGGCCGATTCTCCACGGCCATTTTTACTGTTTTATTTCATTACTTTCCGCAGCAAATGGCCGAGAACAGAAGGGTAGCTCCATTCTTTTTAAAAGTTTCAGTGCCATCACTACCTGCTCAAAAAATTGGCTAAGTCAGCTCATCACTTAGGTTGTGTCCTTGCAAGGGGGGAACCTCTGTGATCATGATGTGCTCTGCCAAGGTTGCTGCTGGTAAGAGAGACCCTTAGGTGAGGGACACAAATACAGAGATGCTGAGGGATCTATTTATCTTTGCATACAATGAACCTTTCAGTCTAAATCCTCAGGCACACTGAGGCAAAATTAAATTATGAGTTATTCAACCAAATACCATTCAACAAACTAATGGTAAAACCAGATTTAATACCCTGGAACCCTGAGTCATCATCCCATGCCCTTGAAACCTGTGCCTTCACAACAATATTGGACTCTGGTACTTTTCCTTGACATATAAATACCTAGACTCAGAGTTTAAATACAGAGGTACTTGCAAAACACATTTGACATTGTATTTTATCCCAGTCATCTAAACATGTTAAGGTATCCTAGAAAATTTTCTTGGAGGAGGGGAGGGGAGTTGGCTCTGGGCTGTGTAAACTGTATCCAGTCTATCTGGATTTGCTCATTTTATACCTTGCCAATAAGCAAACAGATAAATAAATCCTATCCACAGCTGATCCAAATGGCCACATCTTCAAAAGTTCTTAGGGAAGAGCAGATGAACAACAGATGTTTTGGAAATAAACCTATGTTAGCATGGCTGTATCAACAGAACCTTCAAATGAAGACTGTGAGCTTAAATTACACACCATCCTACAAGAGATGCCTTTTGAATAAGGCAAAAATGGGTTTGGATATCCAAGGTAGTTTGTCTAAATATGCAGACAAGAACACACAATTCACATTTGCCACTGGCAGCAACATTGCTGAGACTTATTAACTAAGGAGCATTACCTCTGACAAAATCCAGATCATCTTCTGGATTTTCTTTTCCAACCAACTAGGAATTATACTATATTTTGTAACATCACTCATGACTGTTGCTTTCCTTAGCCATGCTGTTTTTGCTTTCCTGATCTTTTGATATTTATTCTTTGCATTTTATTTGCTTAGATTCTTCCACTAATTATCTTAAGATATTTTCATCCATCACGGACTCATTAGAGTTGTCACAAGACCAGTCCTCCCATGTAAAAGTAGATATTTTTGTAAATTAGACACACAAATGTCCATGGCCTATTTAATAGTTCCTAATTCTGCATGCACAGAAGTAATGCAGAGACAGCCAACTAAACCCATCAGTGCTCTGCTTCATGGTGCTTTTCCTGTAACAAAAGCACAAAATATGATGGCTGAAATTAAGGCAACAGAGCTATGCTTCAGCTAATTATGGTTAGGAAAAAAATACAACTTCATGACTGCCATTTGTCACAGCCTTAACTTTGCATTTTGGGAGGGGTAACAAAACACCAGCATGACTTAGCCATATACCAACACACACCACGCTGTCAGTCCCTTCTCGGAAATTCTTCTGGAGAGAATACTTCTGGGAATGACACTAATTAGTCACCAATCAACATTACCAGCTCTGTAACCCTGTTCCCAGAAACAGCATCTTTCTGTAGTGGTTTTTCCAGGAACAGTCCATTGTGTGTTTATACAGGCAGGCAAAAGATGCAATAGATACTTAAATATACAGGAGGCCAACAAGACCCAGGCTCTTAAAAGGTAGAGACTTTGCTGAGGCCTGTTCTTTCAAAACAACACTTATGAGCATGTTTTAGTCAGAGAAAACATTACTATTGATTAAACTGATACAATTTTTATCGAACTGGGCTCCTTTGCAGCACCAAGTGCACAGCATCTTCTGTGTTGTGTAGCATATAAAAATCAGGAAACTGTGACTGATCTGTTTGCTTTGGCACAATGGAAGCTTCTGCAGCTGATCTGAAACAGCAATCCAAGTCCTTTACCAACATGAACAGACACCTTCCACAGTTTCCTTAAGTGAATTACAGGATTTAGACCCCAAGAGCAGCTTCAAAGGTAAACAGGAAGGAATTGGGACGCTTAAAAGGCAGCTGAACAGGTTACAGACATTGATTTTATAGGGAATTAGGTCCCTAACTCAGTTAGGTGCCTTATGAAAATCCAAGCTCCTGCACAGTTAGATGCTCAGGCAGCAGAGAATCTGGCTCTTTTTCAATAATTAAAGCTATTGCATAAATTACCAACCCTTTTATCATTTCAATGGAACTCCAACTCCCTGCACAAACTAAGTCTTCCAAGTCACCACATCTGAATCCATTTTCCTACCCAGATTTCTGCAGCTGTTTTTTCTGCCCCTTAGAATCAGGCTCAAGCAGTGATTGGATGGGGGAGCAGTGCTTAAATAGTCAACAAATTTAATTTGACCACTAAAATTAAGGTGAAAGTCACTCTACTGTGCAGCATATTCACGGTCACTTAAAATCAGCTGAAGCATCCCAATTAGCATTTATGTCAGAATATGGCATGGATGCTATTGTAAAATGAATCCTTTACAAGTTTGTGTGGATTTCCTCACATAGCTACTGTAACAGATTTCCTTGTTAAAGCAGATCTAATTACAACTTTGGGAAGAAGAATTTACCATGAAAAAAACATCTACATTGAAAAAAATAATCTGAATTACAGTATTAAATACTTCATCAGACAGATTGAAGGGGAAGGGCTGTTTTTAACCAGTCTGCAAAGGTAAAAAGTGATTTATACAATTTATTATCCTTTAAAAGAGAAACAAAAAATCTATTTGGTCCACCCTTCTTTTTCAGCAGATACTAGAAATTCTTTCAAAAAAATGGAGCCAGCCTTTTTTTTTTTTTTTCCCTCAATATGTAAATTTTTCTTCAGCCCCTTTTTTTTTTTTTTTTTACAGAGAGAGTCAGGAATAAAGCCAATTTTGAATGATAAAATTGCTAATTGACTTGATCAGTGAAAGAGGGCACCTCAAAACCTTTACTTGATTTCCAAGGGTAGATTGTACCAGGGATAACTTCAGGAACTCTGTGCCAGCAGAATGCTGAAGAATCCACTTGGAATTAAACCTGCAGAATGCATGTGCTAATTTTCATGAAGGCAATGCGAATTTACTCGTTTGAATCTTGGCTTTAGTTTAAGGCTTATTGGAAGATCAAAATATTTTGGGTAATGTGCCTGGCTGAGGTTCAGAAGGCATCCTTTCCACATCATCACTTCCCTTACTGACCAGACTCCAACAGAAACCACAGCAACAAAAAGAAAGTGGAAGCAATCAAAGCTATCAGCATTTTACTTCTTAGCCCAATTAAAGAATATGAAGAATATTTTATTGAACTTCTGTTGTTTTCATTGGCAGTGACCATGAAGAGGCCAAAATGTTTTGGCAGTCATTAGACAATAAAATATTGCCAAAATATTACATCTTGAAGACCCATCAAATGTTGGAGTTAATGTAATACATGCTCAATGCTCTTTTTTTTCCCCCTGCCATTTGGAATTTCTGCTGTCTTTTCCCTTTGTGCTTGTTAGGGAGAAAGGAAGGACCAAAGTTATTTAAAGATTACTGGCTCAGAAAAATTAAAAGAGGGTTTCTTTGACACAGGTAGACAGCAATGCTACCTGTGCTCATGTTCCAAAATTTTATTCCTGCTTCATCATGGAGACCTTTAAACAGGAACACAGACCTATGGAATGTCCCATGGCTCATTTGCTGAGAGCAAACTTTGACCACACTTAGGAAAATAAACCCACAAACAAAGGAAAAAAAACCCCACAAACTGTAAATCTTTTGTCAAAGACATGATGGCCCTTGTGCATCAAGAACCTCACCACAGTTTTACCTTCACAAATGCTCTCAAGTGACCACCAATCAATGAATATAAACACAGCTTTAAGTCAACCTTTTGGCTACTTTGTGATAGAGAGGATATGAAATACTGAAAATGATAAAGACATTGTGAGACTCTGTTCTTCTGGTTATTTTATTTTTCTCCCTAGTGATGATCTTTCTGTTTTCCTAGTTCCATTCCTTCCATACTCTACAAGGAAATATAACATGAGCAAAAGCACATGTGCCAATTTTCTGATCCTTCAAAAGGGCTTATTGATTGAAACACTCTTTAAAATGTAAGGTAGTACATGTATCAACTACTAGTAGAATTTTCTAACAAGACTGTAAATGTAAAAAGAAATCTATTAATATCAAATTCTATTATCTATGCAAGATGGCTCAAGAACATATATTCAGATGTGGCATATACAGCATCAGAAACTAGTAAAATAGAAGATAATTATGAAGAAACACCCTGCAGATTTGATTATAGATATGAAGCCTCTCAAGATTTTTACACTTATTTTAAGCAATGTTGCATTATGTGCCTACACTGTTATTTCCAGAGCTGAAGGAGAATGAACACAATATTTTTTTTAGTACTGCTCTCTGTGAAAATGCTACTTCATATTTCCAGCTTGAGCTCCACTAAAATGCTAATGAGGAATTGTTATTAGATGTTGAGAAGGGGGGGGACACCTGCCAGGCAGAAGGATCATAACAACCTTCAAGGTCTGCTAGACCTGGACCTGCATCAGGATCTGGTGTGAGGCCAGGAACAGCAATTCAGCCAAGCCCAGAAGAGAGGTTTCTGCTTGAAACTTCCCCCACAAAACCAGCAAAAGGAGCATGAGCAGTAAGGGGAGGATGCTTGAGCAAAGCTGCGTGGTGATGACCTGTGCCAGCTCTCTGTGCCTCCACTGCTTAGTGGCAGTTCTTACCCACAGTACACCCACAGTCTCCAAAACACAGCATTGCTGGTTTTTAAAACCAATATTTTCTTTGATTGGGCTAACCTACTGCTACAAATTTGAACATTTTTTTAGAGTGGGAAAGACCATTTCAAAAATTGTATTTGTTACAATATAGTCCCATGCTTTCCTTCAAGGGAATGAAAATAAAGTAATTTATGTCAGGATCCTAGGATGACAATGACAACAAAACAAGATTAATAACTGCTACAGACACCTTGCCAAGGAAAGTCATCCAGTTAATGCTACAGAGAATGCCCCTGCCAACCCACCAAAGAAAAAAGCACAATGCAGAGATTGCTTCGTTTACTCAGTGTAAGTATTTAGCAAAGGCCCTGGATCAGAAACAGAGATGACAAATGTTGGTGTAAATTATAGAATAGGAAATGGGACAAAGGCAGAGAAAATGGGCATAAATTGAAAAAAAAGTAATTTAGAATCCAACTCCTAAAAAAGGCTATGACGTGGAATGTGATACCAGTGACCCTCTGGCATTTTGCTGAGAAAATTTTAAAGTCATGAAACAATTCTTATTCATGCTTCTCTCTACTTGGAAACTGAGATATTTCCATGATTTCAAAGTGCACATTAAGAGATTTGTGAAAGTACTTACCAAAGACTCGTATTCCTCAACAGCCACACAATTTATTAGATCAAAATTGCAAACATGCAAACTGCTCAGCAGAACGCAAATATACAGGGTAGAGGAAAATTAAAAAAAAAAAAAAAAAGGCTAAAATTGTACTAGCAGCACTATAAACTTTACAGCACTTTTTTTTCAGCATAGATTCATTTTTTAAGGATACAGACGTGTCACTCTGACAACTTAACCACGCGCATTTTAACCAAAACTTAATAAAAAATAAAAGCTACTCAGTGAATAATAATGGGAAAGTATTACATTTATTTAATCCCTCACACAATGAAGCCAATGTGCCTACCAATTGGGCTATTCACACATAAATTGTATTTAATGGCTTCCTGTTAATATGCTGTAGTTATATAATGAAACCCCAGCAATTTTGCCACTCAAGCATCTGCGTTCCTCTGCTGCCATCAAACTGAGCAGTAACTGAGTCAGGAAAGGACATTTGACCTTGGAGCTTTAAATTTTGATTATTCCACTACATCACAAAAAGAGATGTAAAGTTACCTGTAATTTTCTTTTTCTTAAAAGGGGGAGGCAGTAATAGACCTCATATTTTAGTAGTTTAGAACTGATGCGATTTCACAGGAATTAATAAGAAAATTGAGGTTCATTTCAATACAAACTGAAATTTGGTGATTTCTGCAATGGTCTTTTGGCACAAAATTGATTATGTGAAGGGAAAAGACAATAATTCATCAATAAGTTCATAAATTTTCATTCAGAAAACTAGAAAAATGGATGAAGCTGAGCCTTAGCTCACACAGATTCAATTTTTTAATTGTGTGTTTCACTAACCATGAACCTTTTAACTAATAAGCAATTCAGAAATCTGTCAGAGGAGAATTTATTACTGTACTGTATTACAAGAAACATATCAGTTCAGAAATATGTGCAGCACACAGCACGTAGGTTTGTTGATACACACCTTATTCCTACACTATTTAAAGAAGGCAAGTCAGGACCACATGATACTTTCAGGGGATTTTCAGAGCTTTGTGCTTTACATTGACTACATGGAATGTGCAGCACGTGGCACAATGAACTCTTGGCTCCATTGTATCCACTGGTATTTTTGATGTTATGCAGAAACAATTATTTTTCTTGGCCTAAAGGTCTGTCATGCAAATTTGTCTAGCAGAAAAAGCTTCCTCTGAGCCAAAACTATTACAAAAAAAAAGAAAGCCCCCTGCCAAGTTGTGTTCCATCTCCATGCCCGCCTCTCTGCAGAGAGGAAACAAATGCCTCCACGTCCCATAGTGGTGTCTACAGCAGAAAACTGTCCTGGTGTCACATCACAGCCTGTGACAGCTCAAATAAAGAAAATTCCAACTCCACTAAGTACATCACACATCTTACAGGCAGCACTGCTCCCCTGCACTCGAGGAGATGAAAAGCTGGCTGAGTACAGACGTGGCTGGTGGAGAACAAAGCTTTAATTAACGAGGCAGAGACGCTGAACTTCAGTAGATTCTAAATGATGTGTTTGATTCTTAAACACCGAACTGACTTGCAAGTTCTTGAGTTCATGCTTGAGTACACCATAAGGGCCTTTTCATGTAATTTAAGATTCAATCAAGCAGCAGCATCTCACTACAGTGCTCTTCAACACAGAACCATAGGATGGCTTGGGTTGGTGTTAGGTAGATGAACTAACTTCCTTTTCTTCCAAGGCTCACCAGTGTATGTGACTGACAGGGCTGTGCATGTAGGGGGAAATAAACTGAAGCCATTTTGGTATAACTCCCTGCAGAGCTTGATACAATTCATGCCAGTAGCAATGGTTTCTAGGCTGAGTTTCTTCTAGACGAATGGCTCTCCAGAGAAATTTAATAAATCCATTTTCTGTATATCAGTAAAGTTGCATCTATCCACTTTATTGGACATTCCCTTTCACTTTATCCACATTTTCTTATGATGCTGTGAATTTGCTAATTTATGTCCAATGCTACTCTTAGGCATTATTTATGAATTTTAAAAATAACTCATCACACTTAAAGCCTAATGGATTTAATCTGAATTTACTAATATAAATTAAACATGTCCTAACAATAACTTTACATTATTGACTCAAGTACTGGTCAAAATTATGTCACATAGGAAAATCAACATGTTTGTAACCTGCTGCACCATCTACTGACCAAAAGATACTACAACAGACTTCAGAAAAATGCTACACAAGCCAAAGAATATACTTAGAGAATAATAGGTTTATATGTGATAGACTGGCTTCTCTAAGGGGCGGTGCTGATGACCCTGATACTTTGGATTTTGTTGCAGTGATACTGTAGACAGTACATAGATATGGGGCATAATTGCTTGAAGTTCTATATGGAAATAGGTATAGTTTGGGGTTGGTTTTTTTTTTTGTTGTTGTTTTAATATTTGACTAAGTTTCAAAATGGCTTACTACCCATAAAAACTTTTTATGGGAATTATTCACTGGATCTTTAAGGTACAGCTGTCACACAACTCAAGCTTTCCACCTTCTGTCACCTTTTCACTGTATATAGGTCACACATCATAAAAATGTTGAGTTTTCCTTGGTGACACCAAAAGCTATCAAAAGCAGCTGTAAGATGTCTCCTACTTATTTACATATTAAAAATAAAAACCCAAGAAAAAAAGAAAAGGACTATTAATCCATTGAGCCTGGAGAGTCTCTTGTTACATTAAGCTTTACAATTATTCATTGTAATTGCCTCACTTTAAAAAAAAAAAAAGCATAGAAAAATCAGCTAAGACACTTTTTTCACTAGGAAGGAAGATACATACTGCAAGTCCAAACTGTCCATAATGATATTCTGTAACTACAGATGAGCATTTTTCCTTTCCAAATGATTGCTGGAAAGATGCAGCAGCACAGGATACATTAAAAGTATTATTCCCTCTTTACAGAGCAGCAGCATAACTGCAGCACAAAGAATGCACTTATTTCCAGCTATGTATATACAAGGAAGAGACTAGAAAACTGGAAGGCAAAAGGAGAACTGAAAAAGAAGTAATTATGAAAATGGAAAGAAGAGTTTATGAAGTAAGAGTATAAGCAATAATGTGCATAGCTTGGCTATTCAATTACTAAATGGACTCATTGTACTGTGTACAAGTTTTTCAAGGATGGAAACATGAATGAATTTCATTGACCTTGCCAACATTAATGGGTTGAAGGAAAGAAGAAAAAAGTTTAATAGTTTATATTCTTCATTTGTAAGCAATCCTAGGCCCTCTAATTCCATTCTATATTCACCAGTCTTGTTGGTGACTTTTCATAAAGATTATCAAACACCAGAACTAAGTACAATTTTTCTCTTTTATAACACTGCCTAGCAGTACTACAGGTGGAATGTTATGACTACAAGTTTGTTAGATATTTTAATTAAAATTCAAGGGGCAAAAATGGCACCTAATTTCATTTAGAGTTTCCAATATTTTAAACAGGAAAATTAAGGCAAAAGGGGAGAGCAATGCTACAAATTATTGAAAAACTGTAACATCTTGACTAGTAACTTTTGATCCAATCCCAAATTCATAACACTTCCATCAGAAAAGTGGAAAGGAAAAGCTTTTTAAGCACTTGACAAGGGCATGCACCCTTCCTAGAGCTGATGGAAGCCCATGTGTGTATGGCTGCACACAGAGCTACAGGAGAGGTTAACAAAGCTGAGCAAAACAAATCCTGCACCAAAACCCATCAGCTAATGCTTAAATGATGTGAGGATTTGTGAAGGAATTTTGAATGAGTTAGAGACGGGACCTCTGAGTTGTTTTAGATGATGTGATTTATTCTTCTTATCTTTTACATAGGCAGGAAGGGTGAGTTCGGCTCACATCTTCACTGCATGGCTCAGAATGCCACAAGACTTGTACTTACAAGATGTTTTAAGGATTTATTAACTAATAAAACACTGCCAATAAGGATATTTATGTTTTTGACCAATCCTTAAATATTTCATCTTATGGACTCATCTTACAGTGTAAGCTCTCTTAGCTAACTACATTATGACACACAAACTTAAAGTACTGCATGCTAAAACTCTAAACTTTCTTCTACCTAGCTTAATATGTCCCTGTTTTAAAGTATAAATCCATATTCTTGCTTCTAGCACCTAAGTTTGGAAGCCTTTTCCAAACTCTCAAATCAAATCCTGTGTTTAATTCTAAGCTTTGGCTTACAGGCCCAAAGTTCTGAGTTCCCTACATTTCAAATTCCAACAAAATGGGCTGGTTAATAACTAGATGAGAACAATTCATTTGTTCCACGACACAGAGACACTACCAAAGACTGGACAGATGTCACCAAAGGCAGTTTCTCTCTCTGCATGGTATGGATAAAATCCTGTACTTTACAGCTGGAATAAGGGACAGGAGACCACCATTTATGTCACACCAATAACAAACAAACTGGGGAACTTACAGACAGGCTGCTCTAGATAACGAAATTATTACACTAAAAAAGCAACAGAAAAATTCTACAGGAGTGCCATCAGGAGCTGTTATGTATCAACACAACACACCCTGAAGTGCATCAGGAGCATAAAGTCGGTCATAAAAGGACTTTCTTATTCAGATTTGAATTTGTGCCAGCCTGCAAACCCAAATCAATAAACATAGCTAGCTGGGTAGGGATTTGCCTTATGCTGTTCAGAGGCATAGGATGTACAATCCATATGGTGACCTAACTTCAGAGCTCATGGTGCCCAAAAACTTCTTAAAAAGCCTAAATGATGCTCCAATTTAGGTATATTACTCCTCCTTTCTGCTTGCTTACCTCTTTTAGGGGCTTTTATATAAACCTAACTATTCAAGCTGAAGTTCTTTTTCTTCTATACTCATTGAAAATTTACAGCATTTTATAGACTTCAATGAAGCCAGACCTATATCCTCAGCATGAAATGCAAAATTCTTCTTTCAAATTATTGTGATTAAAAAAAAAAAATCTGACTCCTTCCAGGACAGGATCCCTAGTTCTGCTAGTTGAGTGAGCATTAAGCAGAAACATCTTAAGGAAAAGCTTTCTTCCTCTTAAAGTTCATTGGAGTTGCCCTAAATGAAATTAGTACCAAAACTGGTATCAAAGAAGCCTTCATGATCAAAATAACAGATTTTACTTATTGACCACCGCACAAAATCTAGTTATACCTAAATTAAATTCATTTATATAATGGTCCTGTTCCCCCTCAAGGCTGATAGAGCACTGAAAAAATCTTAAAAGTTCTGATGTTCGTATCAAACTCCCCTGGAAAAATAAAACCAATATCTCAGCTGTATAACTTTATGCCAGATCAACAATTCTTTTAAGTCAAGGATTCTAAATGTTTCTCAGCTGCCACTTCAGAGAAAACACACTTTGAGAACCTAATTGGATCCACATCCTCTGGGAACTTGTGGAAGAAAGGTAAAGTTACTAAACACTAAGTGTTCAGTAAACCTAAACTTTTTTCTTTTTCAAGAAAGAGCAGAACACATGAACCATTGACTTTAGGCTGCTTCACTTTATTGATTTTCAAGTAATCAAAATTATAAAACTACCTACGAGCACTTGAAAGAGGACATTGAGCAGGGCTATTTCGATTCAAAAGTCAATCATATCTTGCAGGTGAGAAGGGAAGTTTTAATTTCATATTCTGACTCCAGAAATTATTTTCTCTCAATCACACTTTACACCTTCAGAACTAAGATGAAGAAATACAGTTTAAGTATCAGAGAAAGAAGCAGCAGAACATAATTCCAGGACAAGCCATAAATTTGTACACTTTCAGCAAAAATAGCCACCTGCACACACACAAGATACCAAAGGGTTAGTTGGGCCTCCATTGTTGCAAAAAAGTCCCCAAATGTCAGAACTACAATGAATCATAAGTGCAATATACCTCAGGTGTATCAGATAAAATAGATATCATTATGGGTTATATGGCTAAGGCTGTAGGAAAAGCAAGCTGAGGTTTCCATCCCATTAATTCCGTTGCTGCCATACAGCCCAACCCGAGTACTCCACAGAAGGCACAGTTCAACCACAGGTTTGGAAAACAGCCTCTAAACAACAGACTCCAAAAAGACATTTATTGTTAACTTGGGATCAGACCAAGAGGACCCAGAGCAGCAACATCTAAATGTGCAAGATGTGGCTGAAAATATGAAAGGGGAACAAAAAATTCCATGTCTTACACAGACATGAGGCAAATCACAGACAGTTTAAACAGCAGAGATGAAATTTTGGTACAAAAGAATGATTTAGATTTGAATGTCCTGGAAATCATCTGGTGTAACCTCCTCAAAAGAGGACAGATCAGGTTACATCTTTAAATTTATACATTAGGAAAGAAAATCTGTTTCATGGTATGGGTCTGAGAATAGATTGCTTCCAGCTACTGGTATCTCCACTGTTTGAAACCAAGAACACATTCCATGGGAAGAGTCTGGGAGTTTCTGCTATGTTTGGGAAGAGAAATGAACCCCTTGGGGACCCATTCTACTGTTTGTCACCCTGGTTCTTTAGTCTCTCCATACTGAGCACAAAATAAAAACACATTTGCCTCGATGATATTTAAAGATTCTGCAAAGCTGCTTTTTGTGATGTTTAGTGACGAAGTAAATGTTGGGAGATTCATACATCACTGACACCAGCCATGAAAAACAAACTGCATTATTTGCCCAACATCAAGTTATAAAGTATCATTTCGTTGTTTCTCTGCAAAAATCAGATTAATAAGCATTATTGTATGAAATATTCATGAATATGCATTACTTTACAAACATTTTGCACAACAGCTGTGAGTTGTTTACTAATTCCTGGTTTAAATGATAATGACATTATTTTGAAGAGGTGAATATCGCTGTAACTATGATTAAAATGAGGTTTAATCAAGTAGCCAATGGAGTAAACAACCATATTATCACCAACAGTATCACAGGATTTTGAAAGTCACAAAAATTGTCATTAAACGTAGAATTCAAATTTCTATAGAAGCAAAAATTTTCCTTTTTTTTTTGATGTGGATATCACAACAGGTAGAAACAAAAAAAGGTTTTCAAATGTCTCAAGGAATATTTTTTTCCAGACACGTTTCAATGCAGACTCTGAGAACAGAATGAAATTTACAGCAGGAAGATATGATGGGAGCATGAAAAATGAAGGACTTGTGTTTTTCACCTTGTTGAGGTCTTAAATTTAAAAATAAAAGAAACTGTGTGTTTAATGCAAGGCAGTGGACAGCTCTAAATAGCACAGTTGTTTATTCAAATCAATTATTATTTTAATTTTGTTGATCTCTGTACTAGAACATAATTGCCTCTGACAAATGAGATCCACTACCAGAATTATGCATACCCTCACATGAAAACCAGACTGTGTTGAGCTACAAGAAGAGCATGAGTTCAGTTGATTTTTAAATTCAAAGTTTCCTCTTCTTTTTTTTTTTCCCCCATGGCCGTTCATTTGCACCTGAAAATTTAGGAGATTTCATACAGGAACTATCCCTGTACCACTGATTCTGTTTGTACATCCTTGAATTCTGCATCTTTCTACTTGATCACTTCAGGACCAACAAAACCTCAGTAACTGCTACAGGATAGTCCTGTGATGGGACAGTGACACTGCCACTCCAGAGAACATCCACAGCCTGGCAGGGGAGGATTCAAGCCTTAGGACCTGGTGCTGACAAAGAGTCCTAAGAAGAAGTTACAAAAACCTGAGGTACAGCAGTCTTGCAGGACTGAATCCTGGGTCTCACATTCCCAGAATTTTGCATATAATTAAAGGCTAAGATATATTTGGAAGCTAAAGACTCATATTCCTTAAGATTATGGGAATCTAAATGATGCTGAAGGTAAGCTTAGGATCATTGGCATCTCTCTCTGAAAGCTGCAGGAGTCCAATTCCAGTCCCAGCTGCATTACAGTAATGACATTAAAGACTTTTTTGCCCACTTCAGTAAAAGAATTTCTCAGGAGTTTAGCAACAGTACCTTGCTTAACACCTGAGTCTACGTATCTAGCAAACTCAAACAAGACCCCAGTCCTAGACTTATGGATAGCCCTTGCACAAACACTCAATGCCATGTTTTTGCACAGGGATACCTAAGGCAAGTTATTTTTTGCTTTCCAGTCAGAGAAACATCAAAAGAAAACAAATCAACTACCTTTTTTCCTAAATAAATTTAGAGAATAACTAATAGCAATTTATCTGCTGTTAAAATGGGGAACTCTGTAGTCATTGTCTCCCTTTTCCCTAGATTTCATCTCTCACCATTTCAGGGCAAAGCTGGCTTTATACGAATATATACAAACACACAATTCTGTATATCTTCCACTGCACTTCTGAATGGGTTGTGAGCCTCTACTTTATACTGGAGGAATGGGGACACTGGAGGCAAAAAGTTCTGAACTTCCCAAAACATTGGCTCTTCAGAACCACTTTTCCTCAGGAACTGCATTTGTAATTTTATGTGGTAGGTATTTCCTATTTCTACTTTGTCACTTAGTTTTTTTTTACTCTATTGCAAAATGCAGAGGTTTTCATGTCCATAAAGTTATTTTCTTTTACTTTCACTATTAACATACCAGTATTTTGCCATCTGTTACAGGAATATTCATTTAACACACATATTAGGGAAAGTGATTAATATAATGCAATAAAGGGCATGAAATTAATCTTTTATGGAATATTAATGACGAGCATACATAAACTTTGATCTTCTGCCATGAAGCATTCTGCAGGAATTGATTTGATTTTTTTGTTACCACAAACAATGTGTTTACACGTCACGCGTATTTTAGGCAGGAAACTTCCAATAAATCTTTCATTTAACACACATCTGTAACTATGCACAGCAATCCTATACATACCAGATGATTTTTATCAACTCTAATTATTCATTGATAACACATCTGATTATGTGCCCCAAGGCAGCATTATAAATTCTAAGTTGTTTTTTCACAGTTGTAATTACCATATGTTCCCATTAATCTGATTCTATTAGCTCAATCTTTGCCTACAGATCTTGGTGTCAATCAATTGTTCTTCCAGCTCGTGCATCAAACCAGTAAGAATGGATTTTGGAAGCTGGAAATGTATTTTTTTTTTTTGGTTCAGAGGAATTGTTCCAACAACCTGAGTCACAAAACCTGATTTTTAAACAAAAGTGACAATACTACCCCTGTGTTTCCAAAGGGGCTGTAATTTATTCATGTGTACAACATCCAGAATTTCTGTGTCCATTCCTTAAAAAAGACAGTAAGGACACAGCTATTAAAAACATTGGTAAAACTCAGAATCTTCTATATTTTCTTTTATATTTTGAAGATGTCAGGAAGGGTAAAGGAGGAGCTGCTCTGGAGCAGCTGCACACTTCATGGTGTTCCTTAGCAACAACTTCTCAGGCAAAGTTTGCAGGGAGCTGGAAATAGGATTCTGGCAGTACTTTTTATTTTGGGAATTCAGTTCCTTATTCCTAACTAAAATGACCCTCAATCTCCTCTGTTTATGAATAGCATATTTAATATAGAATCTATGCACCAAAGATAAATTTATAGTTAATAAATATGTGCTAAATGGTTGGGTAAGATAGTCCCAGCAAAAGTGAACAAATTCTGTACTCAGCATTTGAAGCAATTTAAACAACATTGACTGTCATTTAAAAGCAATTTTTAGCTTACTTTAAAAAATGCCTGTGAATAATTTTTGCTAAAATATGTTAAAATTTTTTTACATGACCTTTTTTTATTGTAAATACTTAAAAAATTAAAAAAGCCCTTTTGGTTTGGCTTTTTTTATAGTAACTTACAGAGCTTTAGTCTACAGAGCCTAAATTACTGGCCATAAAATAGATCCTCCGTGTAACACACTGAAACTATTTCATTACTGTTAATCTACTGCATCTAAGAAATCAAACATTTTAAAAAGGAGCCCGCTAAATGCATCTGCTGTGATCCAGAGATGACAAACTCACATACTGCCAAAGCACAGCTGATATAGAACAAGATAATATGAATTAATGCTAAAAAGAAAATCAACAGATAAATAGTGTCACTCTTAGTTCATTTCCTCAAATTTAACTCAAAGAAAATATTTTTCATTGGAAAATCATCTTGTCTTGATAGTATTAATTAGAAATTATATGGAAGGATCTGTCTTCAGTGAAAGGACATTAATGAGATGATTGTGAGGGAAGACACAGAAACTGGATTGCAAAAGTTTTGGTAAATATCTTAGTTCTTGATATCTTTCTGGATCATGACCAGAACCATCAGCACTCCTACTTCTCCAGTAATTAAGACAGAGATGCACTTTTGAGTCTCTGTGGCCTGGGGGTGTTTCTGAAGCCTCTGGAGTAGCTAAAGGGCTGCTCCAGTCTGGTAAATCCCTTGAATAATGCCAGCAAAGTGCAGCTCCACATCTTCCTCTGGGGCAGCACCACAGCACAGCTGCTCCTTTGGGCAGGTGGCAGAGGAGGCAGCTCAGAGCATCTCACCAGCTCCTGCAGCCAGCCAAGTGCCTCTGTGCTTCTCTAGTTGAGAAGCATTTAAATATTTCCTTTCCAAGTGAATATAAACTGAACAGGAACCCAGTGCCTCCCTGCCAGCAAACAGCAACTTTTGATTAGGTCAAAAACTGCTTCATGTTTTGAGAGCAACAGAATCTTTCCTAAACTATGAGTTCATCCAAAGATGATAAATAAAAAAAATTGAGGATACAGTTCTAAGGAGGTGCAGATGCCTCTCAAATGGTCTTCATTAACCTGAAATCTTAAATTAGCCAAGTTAATTATCAGACTTTTTTTGTAATTTCATAAATGGACACACAACTGCTGCCAAACTTATTTATATGATCACCAACTGCAAAATAAAAAATATTAGAAATCAACCCTCCTAATACTATTTAAAAAAAAAAAACCAAAATGCATCTCAAATGATTAGAAATATAATTTCCATGCTAAACAGTGAACATTAATAACCATTATTTATATTTCTACATTAGCAAACACCCTTCTTTGCATTCCTGACTTCAGCACAGACCATAAGTACATTTATAATTACAGCTTCTGTTCATGCAAATGACAGTTATGCCTCAGCATTTATCAGTGGAAACACTAGAGAATTCTAAGTGGAGCATGACACATCCAAGACCATTTAAAAAACTCTCTATCAACAATTGACATACAGTAACACATTGAACAGAGTTAAATGCTTGTCTTTGGAGATTTTGGCATTAGCTAAAAGTGATTGATAATGCCAGAATTCATGATGGATTTGTCTGTGGCTTGCTGTCACCTGTTTATCTGAAATGCATTACTGGAAATAATCTCTCAATATAAACCCAAGCTTAATTAGAAATTCAATGCAAGCAAGCCATTTACCAAAGCCAAAACAAAACTGGGAAAATTAGTGCTGTTTAAAAAAAAATCCTGGTGGATTGCCTTGTACAGAGATGAACACTTGTGTGTCAGATTATGCAGGTTGTCTGTTAACCCAACAGACATTTTTCCACACAAACATTAACACAAAAAAAACACATAGTCACTGCCCTTAAAACAATATTTTAAGCCAGGGCAAAACATGTCAAAAGCCTGAGATAAAAAAACGAAAATCAAAGTTCACAGGGGGCTATCACTTTGTTTCAGACAGCGAGAGCCTTCTTGCATGGCGTGTGTGCTTGCCTCTGAGAGGTTCAACCCAAAAGCATTCTTTAAACTATTCCTATAAAATAATTCATGCCAGGTGCTCAAAGGTTTAAAGCTGCAGCAGAGCCTGTTTGGGACAGTGTGCCTGAGGTTGAAAACCTCTGTCAGAGTTCTGTCTGATCCCTTAGAGGGTGGCTATCTTTATCTACAGCACACGTGTGAGAAGGGCAAGTGGTTTGGGCAGCAGCAGCATGGCACAGGCATCCTCAGAGGAACAGAGATGTACCTGCCACTCCCAGGCAGAAGTGCTGAGCTTTAATTGTTGTTTTTACAGCAGCTGCTACTGTAAATTAAACAGCAAAGTGATTAAACAGCAATGAACTTTTAAAATACAGTAATGACTTCATGAAGTCCATTGCTTGTTCTAATCTCTTCTGGCCCTGGTTCCCCTCCTGTGGCTCTTTGGAGGTGTCCCTGCCCAGCTCCTCAGCCATTTTTATGGTTATAATTGGATAATGTCATATACAAATGACATTTTGTGTTACCAAGATTTTGAATTCTTCTCAAAACCTCTTTCTGAGGATTCACAAGGACATGTAGGTTAAGGCACACGTACCTGAACCCTTACTAGAGCTCCCTTAGGTGGCAATTCAGTGATGATGCTGTAGCACAAATTGGCCAAATAATTCATAAACTGCAAAATTCTTTTCCCACAACTTTACATGAAACTTCAGTTGTTCCATCATTAGTCCCATCACTCATAAATTATGTAGAAGTATGTCTATATGTGCTGCACACATCTCCAATGATATTTAAATAAGTCCTGGTACACCTGCTGTCTTAGACCTGAGGTTCCTTATGACAGTGGGGTCTTGATGCATATTTAGGTCTCAGTGTTTGGTGAGTGAAATCATGGGGCATTGCACAAAATAATTGGAAATTTCAATTTAACTTACTTGTTTTTGTTCCATTTAAATTCTTTTAATCAATACTGAGCCCTCCAAAATTTTAAGATTTATGTAAAAGGAGAAGTATTTTTCTTTCTTTAACAACAGTCTTGGAAATTTTAATGTTTAAGGGGCTTCCTAAGTGGGATGGGGGAGGGCTTATAGCTTTTTTTTCCACCCTAGAAACTACAGAAAAGATGACTGGGAATTCCAAAATCCTCTAACAAAAACACATAAGCATAGCATTATACAAGAGGCGTAATAGCATCTCTGTGGAGCAAACAAGGTTAACCTGGGTCTTTCACATGATACTGCAGAAAAAGCAGGGTATATAAATATCTCAGAAGCAGACACACTCATGGTAGTTTCTAACATGCAGATAGAGTTAGCTCAGCTGAGCAGATCACCTACACCCAAACAGAAAAAGAAAACTTGAAATTAATTTGGTCTGCACCTATCACTCTAAAAGACCTAATTTCAACACTAAAAAGACTCAATAGTTTTTCTAAAAAAATTAGTGTTCATAATATTGTGATTTATAAATATGGTAGAAAATTTGAATCTTTTACTTGTACAGTAGTAGAATAAATACATAGAAATTAAATCCTGAAATATATGTATTAGATTTAATCTGCATTTTTTTGAGAAAGATATTTAGAAAAACGTTATCCCCTCTTTATTAGCATCATCATCATCTTGAGCCACGTTTATATGCTAGCAATAGCTTTTTACAATGTTCTGATTTTAGAGTTGCTTTCAATTGTTCCTCCCATTAAAATGAGAGTTAAAAATATTAATTTACGCAGTCTGAGCCATGGAATTACTTCAACCAGACTAATTAGCATAACCTTCTCAGATGTCATCCATATTAATTTTGCAGACTGGGGCAATGCTTAATGGCAGAACTAGAACTGATGGAGCCTTAAGCTGTGTCAGTGCTACACTTCACAAACCTGTGAGCTCAGAAAATCCTCCCGTTGCCACCTACAGCAAGCTCTGTGTATAATGTGCTGTAAACTTCATTAAAGCCATCACAGGATTTGTGCAATTAGCCACAGCAAAGAGCAGGAGGAGCACCAGGGTGTCCATGCACTTCTCCTCAGGGTGGGATCCTCTGGGCTGGTGGAACTGGGGTGGCTGTGTCCTCCAGGAGCTGATGGATCATGGCCAGCAAGGACAGCTCTGAACCTCTGGTCACACAGAACATGCTACAGCAATCACCAAGGAGCAGCAGAGTCAAAAGGTCCAGAACCCCATGACCTGCTCCAAATTTTATGTGCCAGCACCTGAAGCAGCTTCCTGGGCTGACATTCCTAGTGATGTGGCTCAGTGATATCCAAGCCATGCTGGGCATTCAGAGGTTTGGTAGCTGCCAAAGTAACAGTGGTTCCTTTTGGAAAATTAGCTTTTATTAACATTCCCATCCAGTCCTGGGATCAGCAAATAGGGGCCACTCAGATCTGCTACAGACAAGTAGATTTGTGGGAAAACAAATCATATAATCACAGAATGGCCTGGGTTGGAAGGGATATTAAAGATTTTATAGTCCTCAATCCTTGCCATGGACAGGGACACCTTTTACTAGACCAGGTTACTCCAACTTGTCCTTGAACACTTCAGGGATGGGTCATCTACATCATCTCTGGGCAACCTGTGCCAGTGCCTCACCACTGTCACGGGGAAGATATTTTCCCAAATATCTGATCCAAACTTGCCGTCTTTCAGTTTGAACCCATTCCCCCTTGCCCTGTCACTCAATTCTCCTGTAAAGAGCCCCTCTGCAATTGGGAAGAAGATATTCTATTCCTGTCCTAAGGTACATCTTCCTGAGGGGTGCTAGACAACAATCTGAGTTTCCATGTGAAATGTTGCATCCTCATTAAACTTAAACCAGGAGTTATGAGTTTAACACTCCTTATCATGAATAGCATACAAACATTCTGATGAGCAAATTCTACAGGGCTGCAATCCTATTCCTCATCCCTTTGGTTTTGAGGACACTACATTGGAAAGATATTCCTGATATTACTACTTAGGATGAGGGTTTTTCTCTGAGCAGCCTCTCCTACACTTCTCTCCAGACAGCCTTGGACAGAGCTTTGTGACCAGGATCCACTGGCTACAAACCTTACACAGTGTTTACACCCTTAAAAATTACAGCCACACTGCTTCTCCATGACAGTACCTCACAGTCAACTTCCTCAAATATCAACTTAGCATGAACCTCAAGAAAATACAGCCTGGTTTCATTAATGTTTATAGGGTCATTCAAAGTGAGAATATCCTTTACAAACAATTCAAGTACACCTAAAATAGTCACCAAAATATAAGATTTTCTCTCATCTACAGCAAAAGTTTTCTCTTTTATCTACTCTCTTATTTCATTTAATCCTTTCCCATACCAAAGGGCAAAAATTCCTATTAATTACATTAACCTGCCCTTGTATACACATAGTCCAAACACCATTACAGAAAGCAACAATTTACCCAGGAGCCCTCCAGCCCTAATCCTGCTTCTATACCTTTCTATACATTAATGCTACAAAATGTGAATACAATTAACAAGCAAAAAACCTTTCTACTGGACAGAGATGCCTGTGGCTCCCAGGACAAGTGGCACAAACAGCAGGCTTCCTCTTGGTGAATTTTAATTGGAATTTTAATAAAGGCTTTACCACACTGGAGAAAACTGCCCTTAGCACAGCTCTGACTCTTTTAATCAAATTCTTTGGTGATTGTTCCAGGGACTGAATGGAATTCAGAAAGTTATTTTAGTAATATAAATATTTTTTTCTCTGATTTATAATTAAATTTTTATTCAAGTAATAAGATCACAAAGTGTAACATGCTTGCATGTATTATCCATATACATCCAATGATGGTTCAGGCTAGGGGGTCAGATCAGGTTTTTTGTCATATTTCCATTCCAGCACACAGATACACTAAAAAGCAGATTTCCCAGGCAAGCACCAGAGAGGCTCATTCTGAACCATTCTTCAACACACATTTTGCTCTTTACATGCAGCTATAAATTGCTATTGAACTTCAGTGCCTTAATATCTTTCCATAAAAATTTGTCCGTTATCGTAGAAATTATTCCATGATAACAATAGGTTACAGTAAATTCAAATAACTAAACTTCACTCTTCTTTGAAAGCCTCCTCCTCAGTTTACCAATTTCATTTTATTTTTAAAAAATACATGCAGTGGCCACTACACTCATATTTTAAAGTGAACACTTTGTATTTCCTGTCTCAACCTGAATCCAAGAGGGAGAGAAAAGAAAATCTCAGCTGCTTAGTTGTAGATTTTAAAATGTGAACATAGATTTTTTACATCCTGTGAATCAAACTGGAAACATCAAATGATTTCATTGAAGGTTTTTGCTGAAAAGATTTTTGAAAACTGCAGTTAGATTATGCATACATGTTTGTCATTGGTTTGTATTCAACAAGCACTTGGGTCAAACAGCATTTCATCTCTCTGCAAATTAAAACCCCTAGCAAATGGATGGCTAATATGCTTCAACAGGAAGAGATGGAATTTATTAGATCCTGTTCTTCACTGGCACAGTGAATCAGGTAATTGATGCAGTAATGCAAAATGTTATTAATGCCATCACCTCTCCTATTTGTAAACCTGCCATGCAGGCTTTGAAATCCACTGTGGCAATTTCTGTTACTTCCACCACCCACTCTTGTTGCCCTGCTTCAGATTTCTGCATCAGAAACTTTCTTAGAAAATTTTCTGACACTTATTCCAATGAAGACAAACTTGTGAGTTCTGGAATACACCAGCAGAGGTTTGCAAAACTAAAAAGATGGAAACTGAACTCCAGGTTATATATCCCATGCCCATTAGTTACTTAAAATTATAACTCAGTGTAAGCTATTATTTTTGCATCTAAAATTTCTCTTATATAATTAAGATATAAAACTTACAAGTCCAAGCTAACTGCCCAAGGACAGTTCCTCAAAATAATTTTTTCCTTAAAGAAAGATAAGTATTTTAAAGGCTTTGCATTAGGCAAATATTGCTTAACCAGCATCACTTTACGAGCAAAATATTTTGAAACAATTGTTTTTAAAAGAGAAAAAAGAAAAGCTGAACAGAAATTTTCTGTTTCTGACCATGTGAATCCAGTGTTGAAGGCTGCCATGAAATGGGCACAGCTCAGCAGAGTGGGATGCCCTGCAGCAGCAGGGTGGCCACGACTGCAGGGCAGCAGCAGCAGCCCCTGCCTGGGCTCACACTGATCCTGCAGTAATTTTCCTTTCCTGTTTTGTGAGGAGAGATGGAGCAGGAGATGTGCTGCATGGCTTAAAGGAGGTGCTGAGCAGCTCGTGGGAGGGAAGCAGGTCCAGAGGAACGTTTTGAGTTGGATTTTCAGGACGGCGATTGTAAAACTGGTCCCAGCCGTGCTTCCCACGGGGCACTCAGATGTGTCCCAGCTTCATCACTCCAACATCTTAGCAGCAAGGGAGGTTAATAACACAACAACCCTAAATCACATGTGCAGAAAGATTTGGTTTATGAAAACCTATGTTCAGAGCCAATAAGAAAGAACTTCAGGACACTGTGACTTGGATAGGTGCTTGGACTGTCTCAAACTCCAGAATAATAAATTAATAATTAACTGCATTCCACCCTCCTTTATTTTCTCTTGGGACAAGACAAATGAACACTTAAACCAGCAACTCCTCTGGCAGATTGTGTTGACTATGGGATTGCAAGTGCTACACTTTCAAGATTTAGCCACTTTAGCTTGACAATTTGAGCATCTGCTGGTTTTATTCTTTTACTGATTTCCAGTCCCCTCTCAGAGGTCCACATCTGTCCTCCCTATGAAGTGGAAATAATACAAATAAGAAGTGTCTGACTTGCCCAGCATTTCTTTGGTAGATGCTCAATCAGAAGTGATTTAGTTCTTCCCTACACTCTGAAAATGAAATAATATTCCCTAAGAACTAAATGGCACATTGAGAGCAATGAAAGAGTGAAGGCTAGAAAGAAAAATCCCCAGAACAAACATCTGATTAACTACTTTAAATAATACTTTATTTGTGATTTGAATCTTTGAATATTTCTTACCCTTAACAATTCACAAAGTTGTCCTTCCATTTTTTTAAAAATCCATTATTTATGGATAAAAGGACAAGGAGGAATCACATTACTTCAATTGAGCTTTGCTCTGGAATAAGTGCCTTTTTTATTTTTAAGGAAAGACTGTTTGATTTGTTAATATTAATATTTTAACACCAATTTTGTGCATCTGAGCGGTTGTTGATTATCACGCATACTCAATCCTGTAGATGAAAATTCTGTAAGAACTGGTATTCAAAATGAAGAACAAGCAATGGAAACCGTTTTCAAGATCATTAAAGATGCATGCATTGTTATTATGGGAAGCATTTTAATTAAATGCTGTTAAATAACTTCATTTTTCCCCCTTAGTTTGCTACAGTGCATCACATCCTTCAGACCTTGTTTAACTGGCCCTGGCAGTAGCAGGGGGTTTGCTCCTGACCTCACTTCCCAGGAGCTGCTGTAACATTAACTCTGAGGTTCCTGTTCTCATCTTCAGCCCTGACATTCACTTAACCAGCCTGGGTGCTGAAAAGGAACCAAGAGCACCCATTTCAGACAGGCTACAGGCTAAACCCTGAGCACATTTAACACCTTCCTGATGATCTTCATGACCTTTTCCTGTTCCCAGCTGTGTAAGCAGAAGGGAGGAGATGTTTTGCAGTCATGGACAGATCCTGCAGCCCTGCCCCTGCAACAAACAAACCTGGGCTCGTGCATTTACACACACTTTGTAAACACACGCCTTGTAAGACACCTTCATCAGAACAATAAACAGAATCTGCTGGTTACATCAAGAACCCACCTAACCTGAGGGGCAGAATATGAAACTTTTAAAGTGTGTTCACCATACTCCATCAATAACAACCAGAAATTATAACTTACTTTCATCTCTTTAAATACATTTTAAAAACCCCCCAGACTTAATGAAACACCAATTATATGCCACAAGGAAGCCTCAAAACTAATACTGTGGGACTAACACCTCTAATCAACTCTGAGCTGAGACAAGGCACTTTTCTGATCACTGACAGCAACAGCTCAGCAGAATTCAAGATGCATTGATGCAGCTCACTAATGCCTGTTACACACATGAACCACCTCTCTGACACACAAGCAAGTACAGCTTCAAACAGAACCAGAATCTCCACTGCAGAGAAATTCTGGCCAAGGGATGATGGGAAAACAAAACAAAATAACCCCCAAGCTACTGCACCCCATTCTGTTTCATCTCTATCCATGAAACTCTACCAAATCATTTGGAAGCTGTTCAAATATGGTTTGGAATAGCAAAAGGCACAGCTAGATTTCAAAGCTAATGTTGACCATTATTTTCCACAGGTCAGCACATTAAATGCTCTCAAACCTTGGAAAAGCTTGAGCAGAATATAATTTCTTTCCTTTGTGTTTTTTCTTCTGTATTTTTGACAAAATCAAGAAATATCCATCCCACAATACTGCCACCTCCATTTACTTTCTCACGTGGGATTCTGGATCAGCCTTTGAAGTAAGAAAGGGAAAAACTGTGGAGAAAAGAACAGAAGGCAGGCAGGATGGGGACTGCAGAGCAAGTTCCTCTGCTGGCAAAAATGCTCCCTCTTCCAGATGGTGGGAGAAGGGAGCTGATTATGTTCCTGTGGGAAGAACTGCACAGCCAAATATTTGCCAGGTGCTTCAAGTCTCCTGCTCTGTACAATTGTCCTGCCCTCCCCTACTCCCTGTTGTTTAGCACAGAAGCTCCACTTTCAGGACAAATTGACAATTTAGAGGTTGGAAGAAAGCATTCCCACTGAGGCCAAGACTGGCAGACATTTTTAGGAGCATGACTTTAGCACACTTAGGCGTGTACAACTCAGAAAGCCAAGTAAATAATCTGAGAGAGGTTTAGATAGCACATCTCCTGTCTGATATCCAGGAGTGCTAAAAGGCAGAAAGGAAACTCAAGACAGCACTGGAGATGGCAGTTTTCGTGGCTGAACATTAAGTTGTCATCAAGTTCTCTATTTTCCCTTAAAAAGTTGTACTACATATAGCAATAGTTAGAGGGAAAAATGCTCCTCATTAGAGGTTTGCTGGATTGGGGGCATAAAGAACCACTCCATGACTCCTGCACTAGTACCACTTCAAAAATGACAAGTGCATTAACAGAGCCGCAGTGTGAAACTTCAAAATCATCCCTTTAATCACATGCCACTCAAGATCATATAAAAATCCTAATAAACATCAGGCTGACCACTTTGGAGTGCCCACTACTGCTCTGAAGCATGTCATTTACACTGCTGAGATGCAGCAAAAACAAACTGCTTTTAGCAGAGTATTTCTGGTGAATAAAGGAAAGCTACAAACACAGTCAAATCTAATCTTTCCCTGCCTAAAAAAAGGAAACATCTCCACCAAGTTCAGACAGGGGAGCTTGTGCAAGCAGCTATGAAATTTTCCATGATAAAAGAAATATTCCTGAATGACAGCTGTGCAAATTTCAACTTCTTTATTTCATAGGCCTGAGAGAAATAAAGAAGTTAGTGCTAACATATGATCCTAGCAGTTT
>VXBC01011965.1:458256-559504 GCA_013399945.1 Ploceus nigricollis
CTGAAATTTGCAGAGTAGCAAATTTTCAAAGATTCAGGGGATGAGAACACACTCAGGACCCATCCCTGCCCTGCTGCTGGAAATTAAAGGCATGGGATGAGGACAACTCTTCACCACTGAGCAGCACATGGGCTGAACTAGCACTTGCTACTGATTTGAAAGTTGTGCCTCATTAGCTGTATTTCTTGTAATTTCATTTAAAAAAAAAGATTTTTAAAAAGCAGTTTTCTCATTACCAACAATATATGTAGGAAAGACTCTGTGTGCTGGTAGCTGCATAATGAGTAAACGCTTTTAGTTGCTATTAAATCTGAAATGGAAGTAAAAAAAAACATTTTTCTCCTGACACAAACATGTCTCTTAGATATACCAAGGCTCTCTAAGCTATATGATATAAAAAGAAAAAACTTTGTCTTAATCTGTAATGATATTTCAGAAATTACTTTTACAGTACAGTAATTCTGGAAATGATGAGAAATGAAGACTAACAGTGACAACTGAGTTTAGAGTTAAGCCAAGGCTCCTCTGGGGAGAGCACAGCTACCAGCATAAAAATGTTCTTGTTCTGAAAGAATCCAGCCCTCTCTAAATAGGTTGTTCTCCTCAGTTTACAATTTATTCACTTTAATAGTAAGAGGAAAACTAGATACAGCCCAGAATGGTCAAAACAGATAGGAAGGAGGACAAAAGATCAACCTGGAATGCAGAAAAGTTGCTTATTTGAGGTGTATTAATGCCCTGGCAGGGTGGTAAAGACCACATTGGGAGCAACAGGAATATCCAAAGTTCACATGAAAGAAACACGTGATGAAAGTCACAAAAAGGTTTATGGAAAGCTCAGGATAGTAGAACAAATTTTGAGATATCTCCTCAACATAATCCTAAACATGATCACACTGTTTATTCAAAGTCCTGGCTCCTGCAGGTGTATAAACCATTTCCATTTATACCAGTGCAATGTGAACTTAAGGCAATCTGAGACTCTGAGAGCCAGAAGACTCATGGAGAAGAAAAAAAAAAGGAAAAAAAATAAAAAGAAGAAAAAATCATTTTGGAGAGCTGAGGAAAAAAAAATATTACCTTATTTCTCCTTTCAGATACTTGAGGGCAATTTCATTCTTTCTCCCTCTCTTTGCACATGAAAAAGAAATACATGAAATAGGTCTAAACTTGTCCTCCTTCCTCAGCAAATTATCCCAGTAACTCCAATGGGAGTTAAATGCCAGTAGGAGCAAAGATGATGAAACAAAGCTGAACCTGACTGAAAGTCCAGAAAATATCAACAAAGAATTGAAATGTCTTTATTGAAGGATTCAAAACATATCACAGGCCAAGGGTTCAGCACCACTGTTATTATCTGATCAATATCCAAAACTCAAATATAGTTTGACTGCCACATAGTTAGATTTAAGATTTTACAGTCCAAATTCAACTAAGCTTTAATAGCTTTTCCATGAGAACAACTTTATGGAATATTTTCTGGATAGCTAAATTCTTCTCTAGATATTGCTAAAAATATGTAGGCACAGGAGAAATGCAATGATTTTAAACTTATTCCATCATTCTATGGGTCTAATAATGCTTCTGTTACATCACCACAGCCCAGGAATTACCACAAGGAAATTTGTGCAATCAATTACAAGGCTTCAATGAGAGAAAAGGAGAATCCAGACACTTCTAACATCCCTAAGCATTATTATCATTCTACTTTTTCTCCTCTTTCCCTAGGAAACAGATAATATCTGTTAATACCTTTTAGCCAAATATTTGAGACCCAAATCCTTATTTTCACACTAGGGACACACCTACCTCAGCATAATCCAGGAAGATAATTATTTGAGGAATATCTGGGTAAGGTACCTACTGCTTTCAAATCCTACTGACAGGAGGGAGAATTTTTGAATTAAACACTCCAATTTATATGGCCTCCAAAGTGCTTACTGGAGATGTCCAGCAACCTTTTCAAAGCCTATCTGGTTTCTTGTGTCAGATGGGTTAATTTTTCCAAGTGTTAACCAAAAACATTATGTTCACATTCAAACCAAAGTATTTTCCCACAGCAAGACACTAATCTTGCATCTAAAGAGACTCCACAGTAGGAAATGTGTCTTTATTTATCTTTGATTTGGTGGGTTGTGCCAGTCTTTGTTGCAGATGAAGCATTGTCATGTGTTTAATTTGATGTAAAGGTGTGAAAGTTATGCTAGCCAGCTTCCCTAATGAAAACTGTTAGATTTCAGACTGCAATTCACAGGGAGGTTGGGGGAGGACACCAAATGATCTAACCTGTCAGTCACAGTCATTTTGAGATGCTTGATACTAATTAAGCCTATCAGCTCTAATGCCAGACTTCTCTAAGACAAAGGGTTCCATCAAATTGATAAGACTCTGCTAAGCAGGGTTTAAAATTAATTCATAATTTCTTTTATGTTTGTCATGTTTTGTGAAAATGAACTGCCATTCAATTTTTCATAAGCTCTGCACAAGCAGAAGAAGCTTAATTTCAGGCACTGTGCTGACAGGCCTGGCTAGTTTTATGAACAAATTATGATTACACACAGTGATCAAGCTTCAGATAATTGAAGCAGCAAACCAAACTATCCAGCGTGCAAATATTAATGGCCGTCCCCAAAGTCTCATTGAATCTGCATAATATAAGAACTTTTAGCTTCCTGTTGCACTTGGAATATTTTCGGCATAAATAACTAAAAATAATTAACTAAAGGATCTTCCAGTGAAGAGCATTCCATCTTAGATTTCTTACTGTCTGGAGGTGGAAGTGAGCGAGCTGCAGCCTGACATTCAGAGCACATGGTAGGGAGGGCTATTTCTGCATCCCAGTCCTGACTGCAAAAAGGAACAGTCTCTGAAGTCAAAACTTTACCCATCTATTTTTAGGGGTGCTGAGTACACTGTTCTCTAATAAATCTGCAGATCTTGGAGAGCACAGCACCTCCAAAAATACCAGAGCGAGTGTTTCTGAAGCTCTAAGGCAGAACCACGGCATGATAAACTAGAAAAGATGTAGGCCAATGACATTAACTCTACCTAAATGCCTAATATCTGACATATGTTTATTTTAGGCTACTTAGGAGCTCTAGAATTAAGGTATGTCTCAGTGCAAAATATTGGTGTTATTAAGAATAATCCAAAGACTATTGTGAAGATTTAGTTAACTTCTACATCTCGTCTACTGGTGACTATCAAGCTTGTGAATTAACCAATCATAGTGAAAACCAGTAAAGAAACCTGTCTTTAATATTAAAGTTTAAAGTCACAATTTGTTTCAACCTGGCAAAGAAAATGGTGAGACTCCTTGCTTTAGGCATTAGGAAAAAAAATAGCATTAATATTGTCAAGGCAACAATGAAAATACTTTACTATTATTAGGTGGAAAATTGAAGGTGCAGAAATCCTTCACTTGCTTTGTAATAGCTTGTTTAATAAAGGGGGACTGGAATAATCGTTTTTCAACTTTAATATTATTAGAGAGAAAGAGAAAAATGGTGCCTGTGATCTAATGCTGAAAGCGAGTTTCCTGCTGGATGCAAAGAGCTCTGTCTGGTTTGAAAAATCTATTGCTGCAGTAAACAAAAAAAAAAAACCCTTTTCACTAACACCTCATTAAGAGAGTCACAAGTGGTTTTCATTGATTAGCTCCTATTATAGCAATAATCCTCAATATGCTGCATGCTGCAAACGAGCACTGTTTTGTGTAAACAACTGCTAGTGATTAGTGATCAATGAATAATTTTAGCCAAATGTAATTGGATGAGAACACATTAAGAGCTACTCCATTTCATCCTCCTGATACTAAAAGGAGGAGGAGAGGTGCAGAGAGTTATCCCACCTTGCTAATTAGTATTTTCTTCTGAACACAAACATTAGATTTCTATTAGGCATTTCATCTGAGCTGCATCCCCACAAATAAATTTGAAAGAATCAAAAATAACTCCTGTATTGCTGGTTGTTTGCCCAGATTACTAAAAGATTTCTAGTTATTAGTTCTGTATATTTTCCTGTTTTTCAGAACAATTTCACAGAATGGCTGAAAGAGGTAATAGTTGCAACAGCTCCAGCTTCCACATTGGTGAATGGTAACATTAGAAATTAAAAGGGGCTGCAAATGCAGCATCTCCTGGTCAGGTTGCTCCCCCAGAGCCCTCCCATATTGCAGCATCAGACAGTCTCATGTGGGGACTGACTTCAGGTCAACATCATTTTTGATTCAGGGTTTGATAGTTCTGGCAGGTGCCTTCCTACAGACACACAAGATAATGCTTCTAAAATCAGCGAGATGCACAAAGTCTTTTCCTCTCACATCTGGTTCAAAACACAGCTGGAACAACACTGAGCAAAACACAAATGTTTTGCACTTTTGTGAGAAGCCACAGAGCACTAAGTTCAGCCTTCTTTTAGCCAAAAGGGTTTCCAATCCCTTGCAATGGATGGTCCAACTTTCCAATGGTGTTATTCTCTTGTGGAAATAAAAGTATAATATGACTGTCAGTGGCATACCCTCCCTGACTTTTGTCTATTGCTAGAGATACTTGTCCACGTTTTTCCCCTGTCACTCTCCCATTTTTAAGGTGACTCACTCTTTCTTAGTTCATTTTTTCCCTTTTGCTTGAAAGCAAATCACAATGCTGCTGATGCCCACACAGTCACATACAGTGTGTTCTCAAACTAAGGAACATTTCAGATTCAAGTAAACACACCAGGAATGTCACCAGCAGTTTAACTGTCCTCAAATTAGCTTTAAATGTAAATAAGACTGTTCTTTGATGTTTCTGGCTGCTTCTGACTGCTCGGTCTCTGTGATGAATCCATAGGTGTACTTTATTCTTAGTCTTTCTTCCTTCAGGCTCAAAGAGTGCATAAATTACTGAGAAAAAAAAGAGTCACTGCAAAGTGAAAGAACCAACTTTTCCTTTTCAGAAATGCAGGAGCTCAATTCCTATGATATACAAGACCTGAACTACGAAATTTGATGTAAACTCACTGAAACATCTCACAAGTTTTGATTTAAATTGAGACTCCAGCAAGTCAGCTGTGGGGATGGTAACAGAGGTGACTGGTACAACAGGGATCTCTAAGAGGGACTGAATTTTAGAAACCTACATAGTTGGAGCTTTTAAAAACTCCTGCAGCACACCCAAGAGTGCAGAAGCACAGTTATTACAAAGATAATGATTATACTTGAGAATTTGTATAAACTGGGCTGTGTAACTGCAGTGGGAATGGTTGTCCTACCCACATGTGGCTTTCACCCTGAGGACAATAAGATGAGCACCCTGCAGGTACTGGGAGAGCAGCTCTCCTTATTTTCTGGGACATTTCTTTGTCTTCAAAAGTGTGATCTCACCCTTTTGTGCTGCCCTCAGTGACGGAGGATGTGCTGTCACCATCTGAACTAACTCCCAGAATGGATCAGCTCCTTCAAATTGGTTTCAGCTGGTCATTTATGACAAACACCAATGCAGTATTTCTACTCTCACTTCCCAATGGTCAGACCTTGAAGTATTCTGTCACTTCCTTTCTCCTCAAAATTAGTCCAGATTTTAATGGTGCCTTCCCAGGTGAGGCATAACATCCATTTCAGGATTCCTTGCCAGGATCACACCTCTGCCAAGGAACAACTGACAGCCACAAGGCTGCCAATATCATCCTGGGGTACCTTGTGTACCTTAATTAACTTACAAGATCAATCTACACAAACCAACATTTTCATTTGTGAATGCTAAATACTCTTGACTGGAAAATTAGAAGCCTAAATCAGACACTTTGAAGTTCTCATTGTGAATCACTGTTTTCTGTTACTGTATACATTGTAAATTGCTGCAGATAAAAGCCTTGTCTTTTTATTTACAAGTACTTAGTAAACTAAATTCTGTTTTATTAGTTACAGCATGTAAAGTTTTGCGAGTGTGTTATTAAAAACACCTAATTGTTCTTTGAAACAACGAGTACATATTTCTCTTTCCAATTTAGAGGTAAATTTTTAGAGCACCAAAATATCCTGTTGCGTACAGCAGTTTATAGAGTGTTTTAATTATTTGTGCAAAGCCTCAGAGTAAGTTCTCAAGCCTTTAGCTATCTTGCTTAATCTAAGCAAATTATTCACAGGGTAACAACCAGGGTAAGAATGAACTTTGGCAAAAAAAAAAAAATAGTAACAATTAGGTCAATAAGAGTTCAAAAATCCATTTTGTTTTTTGATCACCTACATAACACACAGTGGTGATAATAATGCTGAAACAAGAGTACCAGTTTCAGTGGTAGCTACACTGAAGGGAGAAGTGTCTCTCTCCAGGCTGTGACATTATTACAGGAATGGCACTGCAGAACCAGGCACACACCTCAAGGCCTGCAGGAGTGGTAGATGCAACACACTAATTCCTGATGGCTAAAGGATGTTATTGCACTGTAAAGGTCGTTTGTTCAATCTTGTGATACATCTTCAGCTGAGAGCAGCAATTTAGAAAGTTTAGTTAGGATGCTACAGTCAACAAGCAAGCTGAAATGGCAGCTCTGCAGGTAAACAGATCACTGAGGAGGACTTCAAAATTCAATAATACTCTCAAATGAAGACTTCAAAAATCAATAATACTCTTGTTTTGAGGGACAGGAAAAGGATGAACTACCTGCATCAATTTACTCTCATAATTACAACATCTGTGATAGTTTCAAAATGATGGCATCAAAATTCCAAAGGGCAGTAGAAACTGACACAGCATAGATTAGTAATTAAGGATTCAAAATACTGCATCTGTTAGTCTTTGTCTCAGGAGTATATATCCTCATGGGTTCCTCCAGCCCCCCCTTGTATTTTTTGCAGGAGATATATACAGAGAGAAAAAGAGAATTTGGCACAGCCTGTGTAATATTTAAAGGAAGAGAAACTTGTCATGACTGTTTAGCAACATGAGTTTGCACAGAATACTAAGGGACTAAGAGAGAACAAAAAACTTGGAGAAACTCTACAAAAATTCAAGTTCAGTTCTGTTACGTAGATACTGGTGTGGAAAACACATTAATCCATAAATCCATGTTTCTCTGTGACACTGCCAAGCCAGCTGCCATCAGGGCTCAGGAAAGATATTTTGATAATCCCTACCAGGAGCAGCCCCTCCATGACCTCAAGTCTTCTCCAACCACTTCCATGTGAGAGCTGCTGCAGACAGGAGGTCTCTGCATGGGCTGAGCAATAGCAAAACCACCACAACTGTCATCAGGGAAGTTCTGTGTCTGCCCTTGATTTGCAGCCCTCAACTTTTTTTGCTTGGGCAGCAAAAATACCAATGAGATTTAAATAGGGGGTGGTTTTCCTTTTTTTTTTTTAATTGTCTTCTCTGGCAATTATTTTTAAAATAGAGCAAATTCAGTAGCAGAAGTTTTGCTGAAATATAGTCCATAATAAAATTTCTTTTCTTCTGTTAAACAAAGAATAGGAATCACTTTGCCTTGCAACATTTAATTAGATTTACCTAGAGTTTTTACCCAATGCAGCATCTTAAATAATTAAAGAGTTACATGGTACGCAAATATATGTTACTTACTCATAGTTTGTGTCAAAGATGAGCAGTAATGGTTTAATATATACAGAATTCTGTATTTTTTCATTATATGGAAGATGAGCATTTCCTTTGTTATCTCCAGACAGTATGACACAATACGTGCATCCTTTATCTGAACACGGACTAAACCAGCTATGAAGGCATCAGGAAAGAATTAAATGTAACCCTGCAGCAATGCCAGCTCAATGGGATGTTAGGGGAAACACTGACTCCACCTGTTCTTTCAGCAGACAGCTTTTCACTTGAGATAAGCAGGGGAAAATTTCTCAGTTCAGCCACGGAGACACCACGCATTTGTCCAAAAATATTTTCTTCAAGATTCAGCTCCTTCACACTTTACTTTTCCAAGCAGGGTGAGAGCATCCACCAGGTTGATTTGGCAGCAGAAGACCCTCAATGCAATCAGCCCAGGCTTTTCCATGTGTCCATGTGTACCTGCTCTGACACCTATTCTCTGTGCTTCTCAAGAGGCACTGGCTGCAATTTAGGAGAGTCAGCTCTGAGAAAGTTCAATGTCAAATTGTGTTAAAAACCTGCCCTTTCCATCTTCTTTCAGGTTATTGCACTCAAATGAATAGGGGATTTCTCAGCTTGGAGACATGCTGGAACACAAAATGCAGGAAAAGCACAGGAGGCACCAACAGCCTGAGGCACCAATAGCTCAAGGCACTAAGATGCCCAAGACAAGCAGGGAGCAGAACCAGCTCTTGGGGGACAAATAGGAGTACGTTCACCCGGGAACCCAAATTTTGCACAGGTTCTCTAACATATGGAGCCACTGAAAGCTGCTGGATGTGAGAACAGAAATGTGGAAGGAAAAATCTCCTCATTCTAGGGCACAGGGAAGAAACTTGCCTTTCTTAGCTTGTATTTGAAATTGCCTCATCCTGCAAAGCTCTCCCTATTTCAAAAGACAAAACAAACTAAGCAAGACAGTCTCTGGAGATCAGCAGCCCAGCAGTAACTGACAGCCTCCTTATTTTAAGGAAACAGAGCTGGCACTTACTATTCAAAGCTATGGCTATCTCAGGATCCTGTCAAAACTTCCAGAAACGCCATCTGGTTAATATACAAATACAAAAATTATACTCTTTCTGGGGGTCTTAATAAAAAAAATATTAAAAGGAAAAGAAACCTTACTGTTTTGAGTGTGGAAAACCTTGCCGATGACCTTCACAATGATCATGTTATTATACACAATCACAGGTATTGTATTCTTGATGTAAAGAAGCAAAAACCCTGGCACAAAAATGCCATGGAAGGATGTAACTGAGCACAGGTCCAAGGAGGCAGAAATTCCACAGTATTTCCATCAAAAGCTAATGTGGCTTCACTAACAGTAGGACAAGGTGTTTCACTGCCATTAACTCTATAGAGCTTTTAACATCTTTCAACACCAAAAAGCAAGTCAAACTTCATACTACTTAACTTTTCTCTTTGCTATCCTGTTTTTGAACATGCCTAAAAGAGCTTCTCAACTACTTTTATTCCATTACCTTAAGTACTTAAGTTTCATTTTCAGCAAAGCTCTGTTTAATGAATATTTATGAGCAAATCCTGCAGTGTTCACTGAAACTGTAGAACATCCCTTCACAGCAGGCTACAGATTTACATTTTGGGTTTTATTACTAAAATGTTAGTCACACAAATGGATGTCACTCAGAAAATACGACGACAGCTCTTCCTGCAACCCCTGCCCCTTCATCCAAGTAATTCTATGTATCATATTATTCTTTGGCTCTAGAGAAATATAATTTATTTTTTGATATGCCATATTTAATTAAAAATACATAATTATAAAACATCCAGCAGCCATAATTTACACACGGCAGCCCCAAGCAGGCAAACCACTGTGAGCACTCTCCCCGAAGTCACGGGGTTCAGTGGTGTGAATAAAATTACTCACTTGCATAAGTGATCAGAAGACAAGATCTTTATTACAGCTGTACACAACAAGATAAACAGTGTTAACTCTGAGTTTTTTCCTTCTCCAGGCACTGGTTAGAGGCTGTTGAGCTGAGCAGTGGTGATGCAGGGCAGTGCAAGTGCTTGCCAGGCCCAGAAATGGCAAACCTTTCTCCCAGCTCACAATGGCCACTCAAAGAAGTTGCTCCATTGCAACAAACAGGGACAACTAAAACTGTCTGAATGCTTCTCTTAATTAACTTCACCTTTGCACATGGTAAGCTGATCTAATTTTATTTAAAATATACCCACATTCAGAGAACAGAGTCCATTTATTCTAAAACAGGGAAGTGACTCGAACATTTCACACAAACCTATGCAGCTAACCAGGAAATAAGCAACAAGTTCTTCTCTAAAATCAGCTGCAGTCCCAGATGAACTTAAACAAGATCAAGTCAAGTAAAGCAGTGCAGGAAGTGGGGAGAAGAAAAAAATAAGACAAAATATCATAAAACCAGACTCTAAGTGTTTCCCGATTTCTTTAATGTTTATGTTAAATTGAGTTTATTTCTCATTTTCTTTAGAGTAGTAAAAGGTGTAAATACAGTAACAAAACTTTTGTGGTGTCAGAGCTTCAAACATATATACTTTATAGTGTTTGCTTAGGAGTGTTTGTTTTCTCTGACTGAAAGCATCCCTATGGGCTATGAACAGGTTGCAGCTGCCTGTAATGCAGAATTCTATGGAAGATGTTAAAAACATTCTTTTGTTTATTTATTTAGACAAGCTTAGCTGTCTTAAGCTATATACATATATACAAGCATCATTTCTGAAGGGCGAGATACACATTACACCCGGGGTTTCAGTAGGGAAGAGGCAGCATTTCCATTGCATTTCCAACCTCCTGGGTAGAAAGTTCACAGAAATGAGAGTAAAGAATATTCACTTGAAATAAAAAACAACTGGGCATTGTCATTTGCCAGTCCTGGAAATACTGCGGATGCAAATGACACAATATAATCTGACTTTCAAATTGCAATCAATGTTTGATTTGTAAGCTCACCACAATAGTTTAACTCTTGTTACTCCAGTATTTTCTATCATAAGGGGAAGGCTTTCTTTTTTTCTTAAAGCTGAGACTGAGGAGAAGTCTGTTATCCAGCTTCAGCAGCTGGAACCTGTAGACAGCATCATTCCCTTGACAGTGTGTGTCACAACAGGGCTTCACAATAACCTGTGCCTTGCAGCTACTCGTGGAAGAATTATAAATCCTTATCATACAACTGTAACTGTACAGTTAAAGCCAACTAATTGCCCTTGGAATCTCTATTAAAATGAAGCCTTCCTTTCTAATGTGGGATAACTTTTTTGGACATGAACATGGCTTTGGATGACAAACATCAGACAGGAGTTCCAGATGCCACTTGAGCCAGAGTGTAATTGGCTATGGGCCCATTCTTAGCCTATTGCTAATTCAGAGTAAAATGAACACAAATGAGAACCAGGAGACAAAAGTCATTAAAGTAATTTGAACATTAGTTAAAATAATACCTCATATAAGCTCAACACTTGTGTAATGAACAAGGGAATTGCAAGTCATTGACAGAATTGGAGTACACTTTGATGTTAAGGTCTACATTAAAAAAAACAAAACAAAACAACAAAAAACCCCAAACTCCTCCCCTCTGCCCCAAACAACAAAGCCAACAAAGACAACCAGCTCCTGTATTTCTCTTTCAACCATCTCTTGTGCTTTCCCGTTGTTGGGTTACCACTACAAAAATGGGTCTCAAAACTGTGAACAAAGTGCAGTGGGAAAGCCATGGCTACCAATCTAGTTATACACAAAGTGCTGGTTCTTAACATAAAAACTCTTTAAGATACAGTCTAGTTTCCAAGTAAGCAAGGAAGGATTTTCTCTAGAATAAAACATGTTTTCTATACATAACAATATCTAAGCAGCCAATGGGCTTTTTTTCCCCATGTACACTCTAATTTATTAAGGAGCTAGGAGACATCTAGTTCCCAAACTCAGTGGTGTTTCCCTAACCCTTAACACAAAGTGCAGGTAAAATTTACTGCTCAAGGCTGTGGGATGCTGCAGAAAGAACAGGACTGTAAAATAACTTACAGGCATAACCAGATCCTATGGCAGACTCCCTTTTCATAATCAGAAAGACAGAAATGCAAATGCCAAGCAAAACACACCAGAGGTTTATATTAACACATGATTTTAGAGCATTGATCTTCTGCCATCAACAGATGGAGAGATTAAACTGGTATTGTTACACCTCAGATTTGAAAGAAGCACAGCATGAGATACCAAAGGATTTTCCAGGGAACATTGTAACAGAAGAGTCTCAATGGGAATTCTGCAGATAAACACAGAGGAAAAAGCTGAACATAAAGCATGGTACACGTAAGGTTTCTCCTTTTTGGAATTCAAACAGCCAAACTGCCTACATAGAGGTGTGCCAGATTTTCAAACAGAATCAACCTCACCTGGAGATACACAGCTGTCATCTGCACTTGCATTTAGCAGCCTGCCTGGAAGTGCCTGGCAAAACGTTTGAACAATTACTACAGTCACATTACTCTTTGTCCTTCTGCCAGATTTGCACTTTTTTTCATTCCTGAGCCTTCTGCAAGCAAGAACAACTAATTTCTTGCCAAATTTTGCTCACTTCCATTCAAAGTTCATGAAAATCAGGCACCCTAACAAAGACTAAAAAGCTCTCAAAACATCCAGGGCATTTATCAGCATCAGATAAAAACAAACAGCACATGCCCAAGATTCCTGCTCTTTCTACCAAACCATAAGACTTCAGTGGTAACTCACTTTTTCTGTATTATATTAAAATTAGCATGGGGTAGAAAGTCAATCAAAAGTCCATCTAGCATTAATTTCTATAAAGGATATATATCACAAGTATAAAAGTAATAATTTGCTCATTATGATGTTTCATTAGCGTCCATCTTTACGAAAATCTTCGAGATAACCAAAATATAAATCAGAATTGCCTACAGAGAACAACTGTATGGAAATGACCACACTGTTGCACTTGCTAAGGAGCTGAAAACTTCAAGTAAATTGCTGCAGGTGAACTTTTATGGATCCATCTGTTACGAAGGTGAACATCAACTTTACTGATTTTTGTACCTTTTATATAGAGAAGCAAAAACAGGGTTGATGGAAGAGAATGGTCAAATAAAACTGTCCTACAACACAAACCAAACAAAAATCAGGTCAGAGAATTGGCTGAAGGCAAACAAGACTTTGCACGAAATCCAAACAAGCACCTGTTGTTATTGAAATTATTAAATATGAGATTTCTATGGGGCACTGTAGGTATTGATGTCAAAAACCATGACTGACTGAGAACAAACAGCTTTCAAACAACCATGATATCCCCTGGGCTGTCAGGGATAATAATTACTCTTTTCCCCTTACAGATCAATAATGTAAGGACCAGACTTAGCCTCCTTATTCACATTCAGCAATGTATTAACTCAGAGCAAACCTCGCTGCAGTAAACAGATGCAAGTAATAAGGGCATCAGACTCCATCTGACAGAGATAAATTCAAGTCATTATGTTTGTTAACAGAACTGGTTTGGTCCCATAAATAAATAATTTCCCCGAAATACACAATATGAAGGCAAGAAGTAGCCAAAGATGATAACATTTTCATTCCTTAATCAGGATCACTTCAATGTTGTAAAGATAACCAGAGAGAGGGGGGAAAAAAGAGAGAAGCCAGTTTGAAGCACATACTGACAGCAAGCCAGGATTAAGCATCTCATTATATAAGGCACAAAAAATAAAAAATAATTTTAAAAAAATCGTTTTTCAGAGCACTACTCTCTAGACATTTGATTTAATGGATTACACCATTAAGTGCTATAACTAAAGAGGGACCTTCCAGCCTGCTGCTACTTCTCCCACTGCAACCACACAATATTTGCTTGCACAGAGGTGTGTTTCCTCTTGTGACAACTCCCCATGAAATATCTTGAAGTCCTCTTCTACACTTCACTGTACCTTTTACACCAAAACATGTCCAAGGAGCCTGAATATGTCTCTAACAACTCTGCTGGGGTTCCTGGTTCCTTGTTAAAACTGGAACAGAATCATGTTTCTCCCTCAGGCACTGCCTTAAAAAAACTTTAGGCCATACGTTCTTGAATTATTTATCAGAAGTTATTATGCAAACAAGGATTAAATAATTCTCTTTGAGCTGCTGGTGGTAAGCACAGCAGCTAGAGGCACAGTGCCTGTGTGATATTATCCAGCCTTCCTGGCAAACCAACTGCATTTTGCTAGGTAGATCCAAGACCTTCTTTTCCTTTTTACTCACCCTGGTGTAAATGAGAGAACCTCCTCAAAATTTGATGCAATTACATCAGCATAATCCTGCTTAAGTACATCAGGGCACTATTTGTTTCCAAATGCGTTTGATTAATGACAGTTGGACAAAAATAGTACAGACTTCAACTTTATTCTGCCCTCTTGCTCCATTCATCTGGCCTTGCTTTAAAAAAACAGCTACTCTGTTAATGAACACAGGATGTAAACAATTACCACAGAATAATTTCAATTATTAAAAAACAGCTAGCTGTGGCATCCACCATATGCAGTAGATAAAGTTCTCAGTGTTTTCCAAAATAGGCATCACTTTCTAAATACACTTATAAAAAAATATTTGCAATGTATATACACTTAAGCAACTGCTGTTGATCTCAGTTCAATAAAGTTACAAGCCTGTTTAAAAATATGGATTTGCACAGTTATGCAATAAAAGTAATTAAAAAATAATAGAAACTATGAGCTTTATCCGACTGTGTTATGAGGCAGAAAAGAGCTGGACAAAGAGATAAAACAATTATTTCTGCTGCCTAGGGTAAACACTACTTTATTGGCGGGTTTTTTTTTCTACAGGCAAAATTAAGAGTGTATTTGAAATACTTACTCCCTTTATTAAATTCCCTAAGAGGACAGATTGCTTTGCTCACTTCTCAAAACTGACTTATTTACACATGCACTCAAACATGCACATGATGCTTCCAGTTTCTTAGCTTGGCAAGGCAAACATTCCATCTGCCCCTGAGAAAGGGAGGGACACTCTAAAACCAGCCACAGACCTCCACAAAAACACGGTGCCCATGCTGAGGCAGGAAAGAACACTCAAAAAACAACACACATTGATGTGGAGTCAGAGCTATGAAAGGCTCAGCTGAACTTTCACCACCTCTACCAAAAAAATCAATGAAGTAAAAACACTGGTTGCTTACCCTGCAGGCAGTAACTCCAGTTCTTCTGTGCCAGACTGCTCCATCTCCACCAGTGATTCACAAGCTCTCCTCTCCATCACCAGGTTTACTTTTTTCGTTTAGTCCAATGGCATTTTGGCCCACAATAACTACAGTAAGCTCAGACTAAAACTTAGTCTGATCTTTCTCAGGTAAAGGCTTTAACTGTTAAACCAGGCTCCCCTTCCACACCTTCTACCAGGCTGACATGAGATATTTCCCACCTGAACACAGGCCCTGAGCATCCTCCCCTGCAGCCACAAGAGCTCAGGAGAGCACAGCAGATCTCTGCAAGGTCAGAGGGCAACTGAGACAGGAGAAGCAGCAAATATTTATGGTGTAGCCCTCAAAGTGAACCCCACAGACTGGAAGGGCTGAGGAACCACAGCCCTAAAACTCCTAAGCAGCCTCTGGCCACATGTTAAGCACCTTTTAAAAGTGCTTCTCATCAGAGCAGGCTCAGGTGCTGCAGAGGAAGAGCCCTCCTGGCAGCCCTGAGCCCAGCAGCTGTGTTTGCAAGGCAGGTGGAAGCTCAGGATCACCTTCCTGGCTTCAGATATTTCAGTGGGTAATTCTCTAACTCTTCCCCTGGGTGATTCTGGCCCCAGGCAAATGCAGTGACTGATAGCTAAAAGCCAATGGAATGTCTTAATTAATGTCAGTGGGTACAGAATGAAGTCCTTAAAGGAGTTAATTGAAATTGAGGGGTTTTGTGCAACGTAAGGATGAATAATGTATTAATACAGAATTAAAAAGAAACCCCAAAACAGTAGCTCCAACATGGTTCAGGATTATTACAAAGCTCCAGAGGTGAAAGGATGACAATCTAGAATGCTCTTTACTGCACCTTAACAATAAATATTCAAAAGAAAATAATATCTCTAAAAAGAAAGTTTTAGGCCTACAGAATTTCACCATTTAGAGAGGAACAGTAGGAATAGTCAAAGACCTTTTACAGTTCAGACCAACAAACAGCTGTTTGCTGATTCAGGTTGAACCCTTAATCTGTAGCAGCAAATAAAACCAGATTCAACTGAGACACAAACCAGAGTAAACAGCTCCAGTGTCAGGTCCCACATGTGCTGCCAGCACTTGCATCTCAGGCCATGGAACCTGTCCCTGGATGCCACCCTACTCCACTGCATCTGCTTTCTGCTGGAACTCTCAAAGAAATGTTAGCAGCAACACTTCTTTTTGATTTTGTCCTTGAAAATTAATGCTCTGTGAGCCACTAGGACACACGGGCTGGTCTTGCCAGATATTAAGTGCTCTCTTTTTCTATGCACTAAGTGCCTCTCAGAACCAAAGATAGGAATCAAAATAAAGCACACAATCAGATGCTATTCAAGTAGATTATTTTCTTTTCCCATATTTAAGTTGTTGATAGACAGATGCAAAAGACTGAGTCTCTTCACACCTCATTAATTTTTATCTTTGGCAGCTTAAATTTAAAAAGTCCCCAGAAGATTAACACTGTTGTTAAGCTTTCTGTCTTAGAAGGGGGAAAAAAAAGTGTCATGTGTTTTGGAGATTTTAAGTCCTGGATGAATAATGATTCAAGAAAAAAAAAGGTGTGGTGTAAGTACCAAATATGTGAATAAGTGATCTCGGTGCTCTCTGGGCATTACTGCTTTCCCACAACCTGTTGTTCCTGTGCACTGAGGGGACATAAATTCCTCCAGCTGCTGAATTAGAGCTTATCCAAGCATGGGGAGGGTTGTTTGCCCTGTAAGCAGGTTTCTGTGTGGTCTGAGGAGCTGTGGGTCCATGTTAGAAGACACATTACAGGAGAGGTTAATGGGGATTTGGTTTCAGTCCAGTCAATTCTATGTTGGCTGATAATTAAGATAAACTGCTTGATTTAGAGCTGGGCAGGGGCAGGAGAGAGTATTGGTGGTTGTAATGGCCCAAACAATTATTTCTTGTATACTAATGTCTTCCTGCTGTGTTATTTAAGATAACTTTCATCTGAGTCACAAAATTTGATCTTAACTTGTGCTTGTTTTTGTAAGGCTGGCCTTTTCCATTTTTCTTTGTATCTGAAGCTTTTTTTAAGCAAACACCTGTGCATGAATCCAGAGATAGCATAAGATAACCTTGCTGCTGCAGTTACAAGCTTCCCAGAAGACTAATGTTTCCAGTGTAAAAGAAACTGATCTAATTATTCCACTCATATTGCTACTTGCATGTTAACTAATATTAACTAATTAAGTAATATTTGTTCCATTTGAACCTGTAGCATACCCAGTAATTTCCACACCCACCGCCTCATGAGACCTTTGGAGCATCCCATGTAGTCTACCTTCAAGACCTGGAATGCTCCTGGGAAATGTTATTGCTTTCATGGAGGCCAGGGTAAAATTTGTCAGAGCAACTATCCCCTTGCAGACATACAATTCTGTGATAAAAAACAACTTCTCTTTATCAGCTTAGTTATGCAAGCTCTGAGGAAGATAGCAGGTTCTCTGAACCCAGTGCTTTAATCTTCTCTGAAGTAGACGGTTCATCAGTTTTAAGTCCAAATCCAGTACACACTGGTGGGAGCAATTTCCAAAGACAGGGAAGCCTCCCTGTATGGATGCTTTTCCCCTCATACATAAATAGGTATATAGTCATTTGGATTGGCGAGCTGAATGCATGAGAATGCAATATAAGCCATAAAATCAAACGAATTCTACTCTGAATTGGTTTCAATTGAATTGAAAAGAACTGGTTTTTCCCTCATGTGGAGTTAAAATTGTCACTACTGCTGTTTCATGCAGGAGAAAAATACAGGTAGATGCTCTCTCTCTTCAAGCCAGACCACTTTAAAAAGAGATCTTAATTAATACATATGAGATTTGTTTGGGAATCCTAATGCTTGCAACACTTCCTCATGTGAGTTTCAGTACATTTTAAGTAGTACACATTTTACACAAAAAATTGTCCTAGCAGGTAACATGGGCACCACTTAGATTCTCAGTGTCCACCACAAAATTCCAAAGATGAAATGCTAAAAGTTAGTTATTAAATAGCTACACAGCTTTTAGGACTCATGTCTGAACATGTACTGCATTTACCACTTTTTAAAGTAGAGCTGAAACTTGTAAGTGAAGGCATACATCCTTCAATGCACACTGTATGGTAAACAAAATTAGGAAGTTTTGGCTCACATGAATCCATAGGGACTCGTGACGTCTCCAGCCAGTCCATGTTTCTATTACAAAGCCATTTGCCACAACTTCCAAAATATTGGGATCTGGATGGTGTTTGATTATGTGGAGTAATTCTACTTTTATTTAACCCTTTCTTTAAAGTTACATTCATATAAAATCCATGTTCATATTTCACATACACCAGTTGCACCACAAACTCAAATTATTTGCAAGACTAGATGTGTTTGCATTCTTTAGAAAACTTCATCTGATGTTAAAGCAGTTCTGACTTTCTAATTAAAATGTAGGAATTTAGGAATGCACATGGTCCTGATTGCATCTGATCTGAGGCGCCCTCTTGATAAACTTTTTATCTCATTTCCCCTTGCTCCACGTGGATCCCATTCTTTCTCTTCCCTACCCCTTCTACATAATCTCTCATTTCATTTTCTTGTCTCTTTGGAGAAAAAATTTTCAAAGCATAAAAGCCCATCACTTTAGAACAAATGTGATATTAAATCTTTTTCATCTTTCAAGTTTTGTGTCTTAAAAACCACACACTCTCTTTGAGAGGAACCTCTTTTGCACTGTGCACACACAACAGAGGCACCATGAGATAATAAGCACAAAATCTTTATAGCAATTAATGTCTTTAATAAACCTTTTTCTAACTTTCCTGTAATAACTTGATGTAACCAGAGCTTTGTCATAAAGTTATCTGATACCACTTTGCTTTCATTTAACAGACTGGTGAGTACATAACTTTGTAGAAAAGCAAACTCATGATATTATCCATGTTATATATGTGTATGTCCTCAAAAAGAATATACTGCTGAAGACTCAAAATGAAGAATTCATTTGCCTCAGAGCAGGCTCCTGAACACATCTCAGCCAATATGAGTGAAGCTGGGTGGTCAGGGAAGGGAAAACAGGAAACTCAACTGAAAAAACTGTAATCTGTTGGCATCTCCAGCACGCTGGACACAATGCACATTGTCCTGGATGAGAGAGGTCCATCCTCCTGAGCTATTGGAGAGCCAACCCCAGAGCCAACATCTGTGCAGGAGCTGAGGGCTGGTTTCCTTCTGGCTGAGCTGCATCTGCCAGAGCTGGGGCAGTGTTTTCAGGAGGGATCCAGCCTTTGGAGCAGATGCAGAGCCTCTTCTTGGCTGCAAAGGCCAGACACACAACACAGCTCATGCAGGCAGCAGATGTAAAGACCATTTTGAATCCTAGGAGAGCAAGACACAAGATTTTTTTCACACAATTTCATTTTTGTGTCAGGAACCGTGTTGTGTTCATCTCCACTCAGTTTGTTGTGTTGTTTAACTTCATATAATTGACAAACTGTCCTATAAATCTTCTTGCCAATGTCTTACTGCTTTATAGGTCATCGATCTCAGTCTCCTTGGATGCTTTTATTCCATAAATGCAAGCCAGTACAACAGAAAAGGAGCAAGGGTGTGGAGAGTCTCATCTACTCCATTTTAGCTTTGCCAGGGCTGGTAACTACAGGGTCTGGTTGCCCCAGAAAGAAGCCCCAAATTTCAGCATGACAGGGTAATTTAATTAGTGGTGATAGAGGTGTCATTGTAGACAGTTGTGAAGATTTTTGCCAGACATCTTTATGCTCTCTAGGTAAATTGGGAACTTTCTAGCACAGATGAAAAATGAGTAACAAAGCAATGCTTAGCCCTGGAAAATCAGCTTTGCCTGTGCCAAATGAGGGTTGAGGTGAACAGGGCAAAGATTTCTGTGAGACTCCAGGAATCCCTTTGCAAAAATAGTTTCTCTGGACTCTCCAGAGCAGCCAGCTCAGCTCACTAGCCTTTGCTAGGAGAGAAGATGGTGATGATGAGGGGATTCTCACCCTTAGACAGGCAAAAATAGCTCCACCTCTTCTGCAGTGAGTGTATCCACCCAGAGATTACAGATCAAATCCTGCTCTGCTTCACTGCAGGTGTATAAAGCCCTTACCGCTCATTTCTTTTTGAAACTGGATATTCCAAGGAGTGAGGCTACAGCTGTGGACTACTGTGGACATTTAATGGCATAATTGAGAGTTATAAGAGCAGATCTCAAAGATGACGTGCTCCTTGAGCAATCTATTTAGTGGGAATATGACTCACACCTTGCTGTGTCTGACAGACTCTAGCCCTTGGCTCCCTGGTAATGGAGATGGATATGCAAATCCACCAGTGGCTCATGTACTGCTCAGTGCCTTGGGGCTCTCAAGTTTCCAATGCATGCACTTGGAATAAGAGCTCTTGCTGCACACATCGCGAGTGGCGGCTGAAACGTGAGAGATCTCTCCATTTTCAGAGGGCTGTGCAGTCCCCTGTATTTTTCACTGCCATCAGACATTAAAGCACGGAACAAGAACTTTTATGAACGTAAATCTGATTGCCTGGGATGGCTCAATCCAGGCCATGCCAGAGTGCCACACCACCCCTCTTGTATTGATTCCGAGTCTGAGCAGTCCATGCACCACAAAACAAATCTATTGCCACACTTGTAGAATGAAATCCCTGGAGCTTATACAGGTCAGTAAACACAACTTCCCTGCTGTAAAATTTTTATTGCATATCCTGCCTTCCTCATCCATAATAGTGCTGTGATACACCTTATACATTTACCAGTGTGGTAACATATTTACTCTATTAAGCAGTGTTGTCTGATTCCTTTCCTGAGCAAAGGAAACATAAATAATGTAAACACCAGTGAGAACAATCGAGAATGGGGATTAAAAGCCTCAAGTCAACAGAGGAAAATTTCTGGATAGACCAAAGATATGTGGAATCATATAATTATTTGGGTGGGAAAGATGTTTAAGATCACTTGAGTCCCACAACTAAACCATGTCCCCAAGTGCCACCTTCACACATCTTGTAAATTCCTCCAAGGCTGGTTGACTCCACCACTTCCCTGGGTAAGCCTGTTCCTGTGCTTAACAACAATTTTGGTGAAGAAATTTTTCCTGGTAGCCCATCTAAAACTCCCCTTGGTGCAACTGGAGGCTGTTTCCTCTTGTATTGTCCCTTGGGAGCAGAGCCTGACCCCTACCTGGTGACGACCTCCTGTCAGAGAGTCATAGAGATTGAGAAGGTCCTCCCTGAGCCTCCTTTTCTCCAGGCTGAGCCCCCCAGCTACTCCTGATTAGACTTGTGCTCCAGACCCTTCATCAGCTTCATTGGTCTTGTAAGTAGAAGTAGATTTAAGTAGAAAACAGGTGCTAAAATAATAAAAAACCCAAACCAGTAAAAGCATACAGTAAAAACAACTCGTGTCAGTGACAGCCAGCATGATTGTCCTGGCAAAGCTCTGTCTATATGTCATTTTTCTTCCTTTGCTGTTTCTTATCCCACTCTTACTGCAAGGGTTTCATATCTACATGCTGCCATTGCAAACCCACAATTACAGCTTTTTTTCTATCTAATATTTTCAGTGATAATTCCTATGTTGAGAGAGATTTTCTATTCCTTCTCAAATAACTTACTAGAGGAGCACTGCTGGCAGAGAAAGAGGCACATCCATAGCTTGTTAGTGGAAATCCTTTAGCAAGGGGTACTATCATAACAATTAGCAGGGGGAGCTCTGTGCCAGACCCTGGAGTGCTGAATAAGTCATTTTAATCAGTGAGGCACAAGGACAGGATTTCTGCACCTCTATCACTATTAGCATTTTGATGTCATTTTTATTATCACCATTATGTCAATATTTCCATTACAACTCCATCACACAAATGCTTTAAAATAGAAAAATCCTTTTAAGTGTGGGCTTCGTAAAAGTTCAGCCTTTGAACACTCCTTTAAAATACAGAAGTTTTTGAAAAGCAACACTCTCTTAAGTCAATGCAGCTAATTTCAGAATAAGAAAGGAATTGAACTGTGTTTGTTTGTCTCATGTACCATCCTGATTTTTAAACACTGAAATACAGAAGTGAAAAACATTTTCTAGTGCCTCAGGGACATAAAGAATCCAAACGAAGAGCTGAAACATTATAAAGTCTCTTTTTCATTTTTATATTTTATGCCAGGCAGAGCAGCAAACCTGGAATTATAATAGCAGAAATTCAGGAAGTAGAAGAATAGCCCTTCCCACACCACAGCCCAGCATCAGAGCACCAGTGATTTAACTCATGGGAAGGGTGAGAATCAGGATTTCCCCTTGTGCTGAGCCCACTTCAGAACAGCTGGGGCTGGAATTGCCTCAAGCATAAGCATTTATTCAGCATCTCATGTTGGTAAGCTGGGTTGGCTGCATGCAGTCTGATGGAGGTTTTTCCCATTTTCAGAAATTATAGTTATCGCATAAATTGTGTGACCTTCCCCAGTTTACTCACCAATTATTGCCTATAAGATATTTTATTACAATCCAAACTACAAAACACTCAAGCAGAAAGGATCTACCATTCTGTATTGCAGCACAAGGGCAAGAAGCGATACTAATTTGCAGCTAAAGGTGAAACTACTACATGTCCCAATTTAAGCTTAATTAAACATAATCCTTTAACCATTTAACAGATGTAGCCCAAGCTTACAAAAAATCAGCAAAGGAGCCTGGTCTCACACAGTATTCCAACACCAGATTTACATTTTCTTGGCAGATACATTTTACAGATAATTTGCAGGTAGTTTTAACACCAGCAAGTGCCCTGGTAAGGACAGAGCTAGAGGTGCTCTTCTTAAATGATCCCTTTTCTCTCTCTCTGCTAATCCTATACCTGCTACAGCTGTAGTGGTCAATCACCCCTTTTCCAGCATCTTTTTCTGGGATGCTTTTTGGCCTTTAACACTGCAACCTGATTCTATGGCAAAGAACTGCACAGAGTTCATTTAATTCTTTCTGAGGTCCTCATATAGTTTGTGAACACCAATTTTTAATCATTTAGCTTTGACCCATGTGCTTCACTGTAAGTATATGCACATTCTATCAATACCTTCCATAAAGATGCTATGGAGCTCAGTTAATATGGAATTATGTCTTTAGCTGTTTAGATGGACTGTGGTAAAAAGAAGCACCATTTTTTCCATGTCATCAGCAACTGAAATCAGCACTGTAGTGAGAAAATAAAATGTGCTTTCCCACACTAGGACATCCTTTCAGTAATCACCATGCTGCTACTGCAAATTTCTTTCTGCCTTCCCTGTTTGTGCTGCTGGTTTGCCCTGGAATTTCTCAGCTCTCCCTAAAGAAGGCAGAAGCCTAGGAGTCTCTCCCAGAATGTCCTCAGAAATAGAAATGTATATTGTGGACCATGTTATGTACACACAGCTGAGGTCAGAGAGGAAAGGTGGCTGCTAAGGTAGGTGGGCACATCTTGGTGTATTGCCCAGACACAGATCTCCTGGCTGCTGTTCTGGCCTTTAAATTATGCCAGATGTAAATTAGCTCTTATTACTGCCACATTCCATGAGCTCCCCAGTACCACCCATTAGAAAGGAACTATTTTATAGAGAATATCTTTAATGTCTTTTCTTGATCTATTGTTGCTATGCATCTGTTATTCAGCTGTGTGAAGTAATTAAGGAATGATCTCATGGAAAGAGGAGCAGAGTTATCTCTTAGGAACGTGTATATGCATACAAAAAATCACTATCAAAAAGTACTTTAGTAAGAAAAATTAGACCTGCTACCACCTTATGTCAATTCTGCAGTTAATTGCAAATGCAGATTTTAAGAGGGGAACTACTGTGCAGAGTAGACTTGTCTATTCAGAAGAATAAGTAGGTCTTAGTTGTGAGATGACAGCAAGAATTCTAATTTCCAAATAAAACTCTGCTTGATTTTCCACAGAAAGTTTTTACTTTCAGCTTGCTTGCCACTACCCTCTGCCATGTCACAAAATCTCTCCATGTCTGAAGAGTTCTGCGATGCAGTACAGGACAATGAACTATAAATAAAAACCATTTTATTGCTATTGTTGTTGTTAAAGAATGGTTTTTAAAAACAAGCAAGGAATGTGAATTAGACAAATGTGCACATCCCAAGGCTGGTTCATGTATGTGTGTGTGCAGCACCACGGGGTGTCTCTGGAGAGACTCTTCAATTACTAAAAGCTTCATTTTTAAGCCAACAATTCTCCACTTTAACCATCTGTAACAAAGCAACTATAGTTCTGTTTAGCTTTTTCCTCCTTTCAAGCTTTACTTCACATTTATTAAAAGATCCTTTGAAGCAAAGACTTGCTTGGGCAAAGTCTGTTATTAAACAAGCTGAAATTGCTGCTTTCATTGTGGCACTTAATTGGGATGTTGTGCATCAGGAGCCATTAGAGCTCTCCCGTGGTGCACTTGGTAATGCCATGTTGTGCCATATGGGAAGGCTAAAGCTTGGAAACGATTTTTGGGATGTTTGATTTTTGTGTCAGTGAGGGCTGATGTGAAAAATGAGGTGAATCTGAGCTCCAGGGACTGAACACACAGGTTGAGAAACTCTTTGATGGCCCCTGGTGCCTGACAGAGCCCATGGGGTTTAAAAAGTGTCTCCTGTTAGTTACAGACTTAATTGAGTAATGGGCAGATGCAACCAGGTAATTAATATTGCTTCTCCCTGGAGGATTATCTTAATTTATTGTGTTAGGCCCAAAAACTTTCCTGTGGCAGAAAGTGATAGAAAAACTGGAAGGGACCTGAAAAGGTTGCTGGAAAGAAGATTTAAATTTAACCTTTCCATAGTGTAACAACAATAGGAGTAGGCTGTAGATATTAGGAGGATCTTAAAAAGCTCGGGATATATGATCCATGTATGTTTTTATAATTAACATTACTAAAAATATTCAGCATAGTCTTTTAAAAAAAAGTAGTGCCATTCTTATTTTCTGAATAGATTCCCAAATTTATGGGGGGTTTGACACTGGAAGATTTTAAATAATTTTTATGACTAATTAAAATTAATTCTGTTTCCAGACAACATACTATAAGAATAATGGATTGGAAGCTCATTCTATCTTTCAAATTAAATTTCATTAATTGGAAATAAATAGAGTGTTCAGAACTTGTTTATATTGCTACTTTAATTTCCTGCAGAAAATATCTTCCTTTTTCCCTCTCAGTTATTTCTGACTTAATTAATAAACTGCTTCAAAAATAAAGTAGTTTTGATAGGTGTAATAGTCTGGACGTCAGGGCTGGGTTATGTCTCCCTCTTTAAGAGTAATAGCTGCAGGCTGGATTGCATTTTTAGTGCAGCTCTTCGATGAATCCCTCCATCTCTGCCTCTGATTCCTGCAGCTGATTGTTACAACTGAAGCTCTATTACATTCATAAACCATTGCCTGACCTTCTAGTTGATAGATTTTAGGCCAGAGCTTGCTTGAACTCACAGCAGAGCATCTAAAAATAATTTTACCTCCAACATTGTTGCGTTATTTGTAAATCCCCTTATGCAGCAAGAAACAACAATTACTGAAATGTTGACTGTATTTTCCTCTTTCTGCATGAAGATTTACCAATTCTAAAAAGTGATTGCTATGAAATAGTGAGCAGCCAGACTGGCATGTAACGAGGTGCAGAACCTTACTGCAAAATACATGGTCAGTATCAGTGCAAAGACTCATGAAACATTCAGTCTACTACACTGAACTGATAGAGCAAGTTGTATTCAAAATTAAAACAAATTTTTGCAGTAAAAAGGCTAGAAACAGCACCTAGGGTAAATATTCCCTCTGCTCAAGGAAAATCCTCGGGATTCAGCTCTGGTAAAAGTAATTTAAAGTATATTCATGCTTTCATAGTGTCATAGATTTATAGGCAGACCACAAGTATAGCAGAGCAGGTATGCAAAAATGACAATGCTGAGGCTTCTTAGAGACCCCAGCAAAACATAAAGTCAGGCTGGAACTGGAACTTTGGTGCTGGCAAGATGATCATGTTTATAATATGAGTAATTTTAGCATGGTCAGTTCAGTGTAACCTGTTACAAGGTCAGAATGTGCAGTAGAGACAGCTGCTATAATTAATTATTCTTCTGCTCCACCTTTATGATCATACCTTTTTTTTTTTTTTTGACTGATGTGTGAAATAAAATATTTTTGATTGAGGTTATTTTTGATTGGCAATTTTTTAAACCAATTCCCACAGGAAAAATCAGGAATAGCTTCAGAGTCTCTGGAACTTCCCAGCTACAATGGCAATGCACAAATCATCAAAGGCCCAACAGGAACAACAGAAAAAGCTGTGGGAGGTGTTCAAAAAGTGAAAAAACCAAAAACCTAGAGGTTGCCCAAGGCTTTAGCACTGGCCCCCAGTAAATAAAGGGAAAACACAGCAGAAGAAAATTATTTCTGCAAGGTAGATGCTTTTGCTGGGGGCATCTTGGAAAAACTAAAGACAAGTCTTTCTTCAGCTGGAAAGTTACTCTAGGCTCCTGTCCACTACATGAAGCCAAACTCCAGGAGCAGCAAGCAGAAAAGGCAGTCACCTAACTAAAGGCATTTATTTGTCTGTTTGCTTATTTAATGGACATTCTTTTGAAGGAATTAAGGGCTTCTGCAATTCTCATGTTGAGCGGGCTACATCCTGAAATTTTTCTGACACCACTGCCTCCATCAGTCAGGAGAGGTGGAAGGTGTACTTGTGCAAATGAACTGTCAGCTTCCCAGGTGAAATTACTCAATTGGGAAGAGGGGAAACATCTCTTCCTTCTTTTCTGAGAGAGCTATAAAGGTACTGCCATTTATTTTAATAGATTTGCCCTTTGAATCTTGTATTTGTAGCCAAGAGCTCAAAAGGCAGAGTATGAGGGAGGAGACAATGGAGAAAAAAGGTAGAGTTGACTAAATAATAGGGAGAAAGAATGAAAGAAAAGGGAAAGAATTGAAGGAATCTAGACAGCTAATAACAAAAGCAATTCAAAACATCCAGGAAATACTGTTGTCATAAGAAAAAAACCCAGATATTTTACCAACCTTATGGATAAAATTGAGATAAAAAGAAGTGATGTAAGAGGAAATGGTATTGCTTTAGTTCTCTGACCGTTAACAGGTTGTTTTCTGGCTTTATATTTGTGTGTGTGTGTGTGTGTGCATGTATGTGTAAATACATTTAAGAATAATGGCTTCAGTCAGTTCTAATTCAAACTTGAGCACCTCACTAGGGGAAGTGCATCCCTGCACCACCCCCAAGGAATGCATTGAACAGATCTTACTTCACAAAGTAACCATGCAACACTTTCCTCCCTTTAACACTCTCAAGGCATTATCTTGTGTAGTCATCAGTAAATCTGTCTCCCCATGTCTGCAGAATTGCTGCAGAATAATTTTTTTTTTAAACATTTAATCTTCCAAATGTACCTTCAAGAATCACTCCTGCAGAAGCACCTCTCAGAAATAGCTCATGTGTCCCTACCAAACCACCCTCAGAATGATTTTAAAATTTACATCTGTGCTGCTGAAGCTGGGGGAGACAAAAGCTGACAGGTTTTCTGTGGTTTGTGCAAGCTTGGCAGTGACATGCTGTAAAGTAAGTAAATAGTTTCAAATACTCATTTTGTTTTATTATCTCTGTTGTTAAAAAATCCCACAAGCTCCTCAGGCATTGCAGGAATAAGAGTGGCAGGACTGCAAGACACAGAACTGTTATCATCATCATCTGCTTCAGTGAAACAGTGAAACCAATATCAATTAATTAAGTTAATTAGCTCTTTTAGGCCCCCCAAATTTAACTTTGTTGAAGAAAGTAAGTTTCCTCTGTTTGACTCTATTCACATCAAATCACAAGTTTTCTAAAAGCTTTTTAAGCTGTTAAGAATTTGGAATACTTTGGTTTCCACACTGAACACCCTACTTAATTAAGCAATCAAGAAAAATAAATCCCTTTGCTTATGTGGGATTCAGAAAGTGAAAATTGAAAGCAATCTGATTTTCAGCTGTTAAAACATTAAAAACACACAGGCAGAGAACCAAACACAAATCCTTGCCATGATCATACACCTGCATTTGGGATTTGAACAGAAGCTGCAGTAAGAACCATTCCTCCCTCAAAATGAACACTCTGTTCATTGGAAGATTTCTCATCTTGAGGGTGAAACATAAAGGCTTCAACACTTTCCCAGGTGTACAAAAAAGGATTGCACAGGAAACAATATAGAAAAAGGAAATAATTGAGAAACATTTTGAATAGCTTTCATAACCACAGATTTTCTAGATCCATGGAGATATATCTGTGCCCCCCTGCCACATGAGCAGTTGTTCTGGAATGTGGAGGAGAAAATAGTCCAGGCAAAAATAAAAGCCACCATTCTACTCTCAAATGTATGCATATAACTCTTGAAAAATTGTAACAGACTGCAAATGAGCACAAATGAAAGGATGCTTAAAAGCATAGGATAAAGATATGTGCTTTTGGGATTCAGAAAATGAAGTCAGGCTCCTATTCATATATTTCTGGGCTGAGGAAAATGTAGATTAGAAGCCTCTAAAAGCCTGTCATTGCATGATATGTACCTTCACACATATACATACATAATAGACATCAGCTAAAAGTGGTGCCCTTGGGCCTGGGTTCATCACTTTGTATTTTGTTCTGTACAATGCTTTAGCTGGGGAAAAAAAAAGTGGTTTCATCCATGAATGGGTCACTGACCTTAGAATTGAAAGATTTATCAGGGTATGTTTGCATGAGAAAATACAGCACTACACAGAAATATACGAGCTCTAAATGTGACATCTCCAAAATGGAAAAGGATTTAACTGAATTAGCACAGTCCTCTGATCAGCCTCCTCTGCCCTGCTGTTCAGCAAAGCTACTTAACTCAGACAGAGCTGTACTAACACAGTTATACTTGTCCTGGTTTCTGTGCCAGCCCAGCATGATTCTCACTGAATTTAACTCTAAAGGAATTTACATGATGCTTTCCCAAAAGCACCCCTAAAGCTCCCAAAACCTCCTAATTTCAACGTAAATAAGATCTGTAACAGTAAAAGAAAAAAAAAAAAAACAACCAAACAAAAACACCCAACAAAACAAAACAGCAAAGTCAAAATATTTTACTTATTACCATGGCTCCTGAGAAGGAGTTGGGGCCAATAAACTTTTCACATCCTCACTGTGGAAGAGGTGGAAATATATAGGACACATACACAGCACCAGCACCTCCTAAAAACACCTGGACTCCCAAATGGCAGCAACAGAGCAGTGGGTGAGAGCTGCAAGGACAAGTACTCAGGGGAAAATGAGGGGGTTCACTGCAGCCAGAAGCTTCTCTGGAAACATGACATGGGAAAATGAAAATTTTTTAAAATAGCAAAAGGAGCATTAATTTTGGTCTAAATGAGATCTTGAGAACAGAATATATCCAGGACACTGGAATGTGGAAAGACAATCTCCCCACAAGACAAATGAGAAATGAAGGAGCACCATTGGAATTGTCTCTTCATGAAAACAACTGTAACCAGGCTGACACCACTGAAACTCAGTGGGAGGAATGTAATTGAAAATGTGATGTTAAAATAAGTCTTTGGAGAGGGCTGTGGGGCAACAGGGAGGCATAATAATATTCTTTGTCAGGTATTTCTGTGATTGTAATAACTAATGAAGCTTAGGCTCTTGGAGATCTTCCTGTGAGTGACTGATATCATCTAAGATAACATCAGTTGGGCTGAAAGTTTTTTCATCAGTCACCATTTATTAAAAAACTCCTCCATGGGGATTCTTTGGCATCCCATAAAATAGGCTCTCCTGGACTCCTTCTTGGGCAACTGTTTTCCTGGCTAACATGAGCCCAAATTATAGAAATCCAATTGTTCTGAGGCTGCCACTTCAGTGCCAAACTTATTTGGAAGGAGTCCAGAGAAGAAGGAGACAGTCAGAAGATCCCATAACACTCTGTGACCCCATTGTATTTTTCCGTGGGAGAACTGTTTTAAAAAAAGTTCTATTTGACAAATGGACCCTAAATAAGAGAAGCAAAGATCTGGAATGCTTGTGGGTACACATTGCAGCTGAACAAATGATAAGGTCCCTGTTATCATCTGCTACACAGCATCAAAAGCCCCAAGGGATGTGATGAAGGGGTACATCAACACCTGACTGTGATGTGCACAGAGACGATTGTACAACCGTGGGAGAGTTACATCTGAGAGGTCAGGGTCTGGAAATTCACTGCTGGAAATAAAGTGGAGCTTTGGAAATGACAGGAGAAGGTCTCCTACCTCAAAAATATGTATTAGGGCTGTAGTGGCAGGTTAGAGTCCTGAGGAAAACACATTTGATTGGAAAGGTTACCATCTCCTTCCTTCATTTCCTTTCTTTCTCAACCTGAACTGCATTCAGACCTTTCTGGAAAAGATTACTGCTCCTAAGTGCAATTCACCTGGCCTTTTTCATTAAAGCCACCAACAGCATAAAGATTAAAATATTATTAATCAAATCACTTAGGAGAAAGAGCTAAGCAGGGAAAAAAATAAAGAGACTATCTTAGTAGATGCTCAATTCAAATGGAAAATAGTGAATTATAATTGTCAATTGCTTAAGAGCGTTTTCCTCTATGCTCAAAATAAGACATCAAGAATGGCAAAACTCTGCTTTCTAAAGGCTGATGACAAACCCAAAACAATGTGTTTCAAAGCAGAAGTGAATGCAGCTATTTAGGCAATGTTAAAGGACATTATTACAGCAAATGTGGGGAAAAGGGATAAATAGCAATAGATATAAAATATAAGTAAGGCCTCAAGGAAACTAGCAATAGAAATTAAAGAATATAAAATCAAGGGCTGGCAGATTTGATTAAAATGGGAGAAAATTATGAAGTATGTAAAGGAGGATGAGATTCTTAAAATTGATCTAAATATTTGAGCAGTTACCATAATAAAGATGAAAATTCAGAATAACTCAAGTATTTTTTTTCCACATTTTGAACCAACTTGTTGTTGCCATACAGGAGCATGATGGAAAAATATTTTTCCAGCATAAAGAAGCAGAAATTCAGTGGGACAGCTTTCATACAGGAGGTTGAAAACCATCACCCCAGAACCTCAGTGGGCCATATATGTTAAATATATTATCAAAATATATTAAATACATTTTGGATATTGAGATAATTCAAGACAACTATTACAAAGTTAAAATTGTGCTAATGCTAGTGTAGAGAGAAATACAGAGAAGCATTTGTATTTAACTTCTCTTGACAACCTTTAGAGAAATTAACTTTGGCTTCTAAAGTATTGACATATTATACAGATAGAGTACCACAAGAGATTTTTATTAATAAAGTGGAATGATTCAAAACTCAGTGCAATAAATATTTTACATTAGTTGCAAGCTGGTTGCCTTGAAACTGGAATTAAAAAAAGAACAACCAAGCACCATTAACACTCCAGCTGCACTGGGTTATGGCAATCCATGGACATCAGGGTTAAAATGCTGATGTGCCAATACCAGGGGGAGCACTGCCCACACTGGGACATCAGCACAGATCCTTCAGTTGTGAAGTGGAAGGTCTTAAAAGCCCAGTCAGGGCTCTCCTTCAGGCTTACTCCTGTTTTTCCATTCAAACCATAATCTCCTGGCAGGAGAGTAGATCATTTTTTCATGAACTACCATGTACTTTATTAGTAGTGTGGTTTCCTAAAAGCTCTTTTTTATATTTCAATTTAGTCAAGAAAGTACAAAAAAAATCTCTGTGAAAAAAGCAGGATGAACCTGCAACCAGAAACCAGATTTTCTTTAATAGTATGCTGTAGAGTACCATAATGTAATAAAGGTTACAAAGGAAGCCCAGGTGTCACAAAGCAGTTCCACTGACTTGGGCAGAATATTACACCTGCTGATTTTTCTATTTTCTCCACACTTAGACTACATCTATATTTATGAGGGGGAAAAATGATGAAATATTTAAACAGTAAGCAGCTTGAAGACCTTCTATTTGTTTGATAAAATTTAACACATGCTGCAGTAAAAGACCAAAATCCTGGAAGCAAGCTGCAGGGCTGTCAGGGGGACAAGGAGCTGTCCTGGCACTGCCCTGCAACCCCAACAGCTCACCCCAAGTATTTGGGAGCCCTGCACCAAGGGCCACTGCCACTGAGCCTCAAGGAGCTCATGGGCTCTGGGTATATTTTAGAGAAGGACAAAATAGGATGGGAAGTCCTTTTTGCCTTTAGAAATGGATCTCAGCTGGAATAAAGAAGGAAGTTACCAAAGCAGCATCCCTGACTTATTTGTAATGTGATATAAAGAAGAACAGTTGTGTTTCTGTTTTGAAGAGTGGTTCTCAACTTTGTGTGAACAGAACTAGGAATGACCCACACTTTTTCTTTCTTCATATTGGCAGTTGCCATAAATATTTTATACTATCTTAGGAGAAAAAAAGCCCAGAGGTCAGAAATTCTAAAAAGTTTTAAAACTCTTGCTTCTGGGTAAGGCCATTACATGAGATATATTTGTGGCAAGAGCAGAGTAATGAGACAGAAATGAACTCCAATCTTCTGTACTTACTCTGTGGCCTCAGTTACTATCTAACTGTGGCTAAATGGACTGTACCAGTGAACCTGCCCTTCAAAATATGATTGTCTGGGTATGAGAAAGAGGGAATTGAAAACTGAAATACTCTTAACCATTCAAAAGTTGATAGATCTTTTCCACCAAATCTTCCAGGCTGTAAATGGGGAGAAATAATCAAGTTCAAATATAACCAATCAATTAATCTGGGTATGATATTAGTCTACATTAAATTAATTAACTACAATTTACCTAAGTGTTTCTAGGCAAGGAGATGCAGGCAGGAACCTGTTCTCATTCAACAGAGAAAGCACACAAAGCCTTTGAAGCTGTAATCTCAAATTGCTCCTGTAATTCATCATTGCAGGAGATTGCTTTGGCTGGGGAGGTACTAATTTACACTGAAAAGTGGAAACATGCACATAAACACTGGAAACCTCAAGTAGTGATTTACAAAGTTTTGTAGAAATAAAAACCTCAACAAAAGAAATGATAAGACTGGATTTAAAGGCATACCCTGGACCTCTGTCTATGAAATGACCCCAAGAAGTCTTCCTCTGCAAATAAATTTGGGCTTTATGAACTGTTAATAAAATCAGAAAGACCATGTTATGATACTGAGACAAAGTGAGACAAATCTCTTAGTTTGAACAAGGTGAACAGGGTAGAGTTTATCCTTACCCAGTGCTGAAAGATATGGGCAGTTTCCTCACTAACTTAATAAAAATATGACTTATTTAAAGGAAATAGCACATATCCAAGCCAAAGGAGAGCAAACCTATCAGGAAATATTAGAACAACAAACCACCTAATAAAGAACATATAGAAATAAAAACAAATATGATAATTCATTTCTTAATTTGTTTGCTTTGGATTTTCTATAATGAATTTTTATTTACATGTTTAAAGCCATACAGAGGTGAAATAGTGAAAGGAGGAGGTAATTAAAATAGAACATTGTGTTATGGATATTAATATCAAGAAATAGTAGTATAAAAGGTTAAAAAATGGAAAATTAAACCTAAAAACACACAGAAAGCACTAATTCTCAATCTTAATTAAAATGCATGTCTTAATTCAGAAAAGCATGAAAAGAACTCCTTTATTCATAAAAAAAACTGATAAAAATTGTGTACAACAAATTACTTACTCTGATGGATTGTTAGAGGAGATGGAAACAACCACTTAGGGCAGAATGGAGCAGGGAAATTTGTAAGAAAGATTAGAATTTCTGTTTCAAATGGCCACATGCTCCATAGTAGAATTTGGGGAGCCAATAGAACCCTGATGATTTTTGACCTCTTTGAAAGGCATGATGCCAAACACCCAACACAGAGAAACTCCCACAGTTCAATGGTCAGAAATGTGAAGCCTTTCTCTAGGGAATATCCTTCCCCCTGGCAATGTCACCTTGTTCCCATCAAGTCCCACCCCACCTCTGCCCTGTGTTCAAACCTCACCAGAGCAGTCGGTGGCTTGGTGCAGAAACAAAGTTGAATATTCCCTTGTACACAGTGACAACATTAAGCAGAAGAGGGGGAGTAAAACAATTAAAACATTAACTAGATTGAAAATTAAATGGCATGGATGGTTGGGTAGCTCTGTGTTGGCTTATTGGGTGTTGATAGGTTACCTCAATTATTTGCAGTTTCTCCTGCAGAGGCATTAAGGGCCCTGGTGAGCCTTGTGTGTACAGACTGCTCTAAGTGACTCAGACTAAAAGGACAACACATGGGAAATGACACAGAGCCATAAAGAGGTTAATGGACTTAACCAAGGTTACAAGGCGAGATAATAGGAGGGATGAGAATAAAATAAAGCAAACAAAGACTACAAGCCATCCCTCCTCTCCCACTGTCATGCTTAAAGAAACTCCTTCATTTAGATAAATGAGCTTCACAGCATTTCAGATAAATGAGTTTGCACAGCCTCAATAAAGTGCATCTGAAGGTGACCTGAGGATTTGTGGTGGTGTTAGTGGCAAGATGTGTCTGTTCAAAGAGGCCATGAGGTGCAACTTTGGCTGCACCCTCTGCCAAATTGTTGTGTAGTCAAGAACAAACTGCATAAAGCTTTTGTAGAATGTCCTGCCTCTCAAAGTGCTGTGATGGCACGTTAGCAGTAAGGCCAAGGAAAGGTATTTAGACCCAAAGTGCTCTTTGATTCTGAGAATTTTCCAAGTAAAAGTGACCTCAATCATAGTGGACTAAAAGTCAGAATGTAAACTCTTGTCCCCAGTTTGGATTTTTTAATTTCTTCTGTCTTAAGTCCTAGCATAGTAACAGCTGATTTCCAGCACTGCTTCAGTTACAATGGTTACATGATTTCCTGATGTTAGCATAATTAAATTAGACACGTTTATGAAAATATAATAATGCTTATCAAAACAAGGCTTTGGATTGTTTAAACACGCTGATAAATCTCAGCTCATGTTCTTAGCAGAAACCAAAATATCAGTTTGCATCTGCTTCTTATGGTTTCCCCTTGGCTATTAATGAGTCTAGTTCCTATAGATTTTGAGACACTGAATTTAGTGCTACTCATAAAAAATAACATTTAGACTAAGCTTCAACAGATGCACCAATATGTTGAATTAAGTGTTATATTGTTGAAATTCATCATTATGTGTGTTGAAAGCCAAAAGTTACATTGTTAATATATATGAATGTGAAAAATGATATCAGAGTAGAGAACAAATCATTTTTTGTTCCTGTTCTCTGATTCTGCAATATGTTCACAGTTACTAGAAACAAATTTTCTGAGACAGCACATACCTCCTGTTGAGGGACAAGGAGTTGCTTTTCTTGTTTTAGCCAAGGGAAGCTTATATATTTCATACTTTCCACTTTCAGAATGACTTTACTCTGTTATATAATGTGGAATTAGGTACGATTTTGCCAAAAGATTTAAACATTTGCAGGACTTTGTTGTTAAAGAAGAGGAAAATATTTCACATCAAATGAAACCTTTCTGAGATGCTACTTTTACTATCTGGTACTCAGAGTTAGTTCACATAAAATCAGGTCAGTGAAGGAAAATTTAAGAAAAGCACTGCCCTTTTCATTAAGAAAATATTTCCTTTTGGTTTCCATGACCTTTGGGGACAGCTCTGCTTCCCCGTTCACGTCATAGAAAACATCTCTAGGAAGGAAAGTGAGGATTGCGGCAAAGGTTTTTCTTCTACACAGAAGTCCCAGATGACATTCCTTCAAATGATTTTATCTTCTCTAATACACTGTTTTCACAAAGCACATCCCTTCCAGCCTATTCAAGCTAGAGTCCAAGATAAACACAAAGTGAGAATATCACTTCTTTTCCATTTGTTTTCTAAATGCTTTCGTTGTGAAGAAACAGAATATTTCCTTCTGCAGCTTAGAGCACTCTGCTGGAAGTAAACCACACTCTGCTTCATGCCATTTTAAAGCTGGTGGTGTAATCTGAAATAAAGAGGGCAAACTGGCTGTTCATCTTGTGAGAGCCAGGTAGTTTATGGCAAAGCACTGCCATGAAATGAGTTTTTGTTACTTCCCAGTGGGCACCTGCTATGCCAGCAGGCCCAGGTAAGGTGTGTTGCCTGTGCACCACGCTGTGCATGCAAGCATCCTGTTTTTCCATACAAACCACTTCCTCATGGCTGCATTTGGAAGTGCTTGCAGAACTTAGATTATTAGTTTTCAGCTAGGAAGACTCTGTTTTCAATTTTTAACTAATTTTTTTTACACCAGCCTGAAATCCACATGTTGCAAGACCAAGTTAACTGAGGCAGAAAAGGTGAGATTTAGCCACTTGCCACCCTTGACTTCAGCTGGAAGAATGGTAAGGTAACATCTCCAAGAATCTCCACTTGGTTTTCTCAAGCTGAACAGGCAAAATCAGCAGACACTCCTGTGTGATGTGAATGCTGTAAACTCTTCCCTGCCAGAACACTTCCCCAAGGCTTAAAAGAAACAAGCTGCACTGTATTTCCCTGTAACATTATTCTGAGAAGTAAAAGAAATAATTTCCCATGTTATGTATTGTGTAAAGAGAGATCTGAAGAGTCAAAGCAGTTAGAAAGTCCTAATTCCGTATTTGGAGTGAAATGTGATGAGTTTAAAAAGTGTATTTTTCTAAGAATGACAATAAATAAATAGCCAGATTCTAGAATTTAAAATTCTTACAGTTTTGGGTCATAATTTTGGTAAAAGCATTTTATGACAATAAGGGACTGCCCTTGAAGAAAGAAATTTGTAATCCATGATGCAAGTAGATAAAATACAATGGCAGATCACATTCTAAATTTAAAAAGTGACAGTAAACGATAATCTGCTAAGCTAATTGCCAGTGTGTGTATCTATTAGCTGTCAGACCAATGAACTGCAAAAAATTTCACACAATCAATTAAGTTGGAAAAGACCTCAAATACCATCAAGTCCAGCTGTTGACCAAACACCATCATGTCAAGCAAACCATGGCACCAAGTGCCACTTCCAGTCATTAACTTAGTAACCAATGCTTCTATTTTCACAACTGAGAGACAAAGATGTTCTTCTTCATGTAGATTCATAATTAAAAGTGGGGGTTTATGGGAATTCTTGACCAACACTCAAATGCTCTTTGTCCATTTAAAAATTAAATTTGGCAGTCTATCTTCCTACTATAGGTCAGATTGGCCTATGCTTTATGTTCTAACTTTTGTTTTAAATACTATGTATTAGTAATTTATTATAACTGTACTGTGTTAAAGATGATACAAAGATGATACTCACCTTCTGATATTTTCTCCATCTATTCTTCCTTTTGGCTCTTGTCCACCAGAGCTTTTCTTTGATTTAGGCTGAGATGTGGAGTCCACAGACAATGGCAGAGCTAAGGTGATTGTTTAAAACACTACAACAGCCCCAGGCATGCTGGTATCAAACAAACAAAAATCCCAGAAGAAAAACCTCCCACAAGTGACCACAGCAACAAATAAAACTGCTACTGGGACAAGTTTCCATAGTTCCCTTTCAATACCAGCTCCATGGAACAGAACTGGGAAAAGTTCAATTTTTTTTTTTTTTTTTTGGTAGACAGATTAATGCACTAAATAATAAAAAAAATGGTTGAAACTACTCACACCCAGACACAGGAGCCAACTGGCTCCACAGTACCCATCCTTTCATCTCCACATTCCAGCCCACTGCACAGCTAAATACTGCACTCACGTTAGCATCTGCTAATCTCTGACATGAAAACTTCAGATTATCTTATTTCTAAATGTAATAGCTGGGAATTTATTTTCCTGTTATGCACTTCTAGTAGTATATTGACACCAGGTCTCCAATACTGGAAGAATAATTTGAATTTTCAGGGACAATTTGATTAAAATAAAATCTGTACTAAATGTCAGCTTGTAGGAAGGACAGAAAAATCTTTACAGGAAACTGAGGAAACCTTTTTTTTTTCTATAGAAAGCAAGCTTTAAAGCCAATAAATATTCATGCAATATTTGGGTATTACTAGACTCAATCTTCCTTAATTTTCAAGTTTAATTGTGAAGTGATATCAATACTAATCAGAATAAAACCTTCCATATCTCTTAATTACCCTTCATAGATCCTGGCTAGGTGTGTGAATGCATAACCCACTGCCTGTGGCATTCACCCAGTTGTCTTTTCTATTTCCAGCTGCCCAAGTGTCCATAATAAAACAAAATGGATGGAGAAACATTTAGCTGTTGATTTTTTTGTTGTTGTTGTTCATAATTACATTTTCCCTTTAAACAAAGCCACTCAAAATCAGTTCACTTCCACGAGGGAAGATGCTTCATGGGAGGTTTTACTGTGATTTCTTGATCAGGAGCCAGTCTCAGAATAAATAACCAATCTCCAGGGTTAGTAACTCGAGACCTTTCATCAGTGTATTCAAACTGATAAACAAAAAGCATGAAGCCAACATGATCTCTAACAATTAATATTTTACAGACCACACTTGTCTGTTCCCAAAGTGCCAGCCAAAGTTTTGTCAAAGGGCCTTTCTTAACCATACCTCAACCATTTCTAAATTACTGTCGGAGCAGCGACAAAGCAAGATGGGAGAATTGTTTTTTTCCAGAGCCATTGTTGTAGAGAAATGTCCAGCACTACATAAATGATCTATTTAGACAATTTAGTTCTTGTGATGAATAAGGAGCCCATACAAAACATTAATTTGGACTCAATACTTAGGGGTTTAAAATTGACATTTAAAAGGAAATGAAAACCAATAGTGTGCAGGTTGAGGATTACCATAGGAGTCAGGAAGGAAGACACCCTTGGAAATTAAAGTTGTGTGTTTACAGTAGGATAACCCATGATAAAAAACATTCCCTATTTTAAAAAGCAGCAAGAAGGAAAAAGGAAAGTGGAATAGCCTGAATGCCTGTCTAAATGGCAGTATTTAAAAAACAAATCTCTGTATAACAAAGGCTAAGTTTTTGCAACAGCTGTAGTGGTTAAATCCAAGAATATTGTTATTTGGCATAATAAAGATCCTAGAAGGAGAAATAAATATTTTTTTTTCACTTTTTGAACTTGTGGATATACCCCGAAAAATGAAATTGTAAGCACTGTTGCTTTAGCCAGCCTTTAGAATGCAAAGATGAAAACTGTTGGGGGTTTTTTTTAATGAAAAATAATATATACTATTCCAATTCAGGTGATAAAGGAAATGTTAAAAAATATTAATAATTATTAATATTTTTGGTTGTAGGGGGAGTGAAAATTCGCTTACAGGATACAGCTCTCTGGGGATCTCAAACCACTTTATAAATAGTAATGAATGATGACAGCTTTATAAAAATTTATTATAAGTAACAATTTCCTATTCTACAGAAGAATAAATTATGTTACAATCTTTTTTAAACACAAAGTGGATAGGAAGCCAAACGAAAGCAACTCTTATTCCTTCTCCTGCATTACAAAGAAAGTTCTTCCTTTTGTGTTTGCTATGGAACCATTTATTGCCTCCATAGGGAGGATGGTGTGCCTGTATCATTCTTAGAAATCATTCTGAAGGAACTGAAAAAAATATTACAGAGATTTTTTTTTTTCTGAAACTGTGTTCTATGTCTTGTATTCGAGACTCCTTGCTGGGGATGTTTCATGATGAGTAGATGGAGAAAAAGGAAGGTGGCCTTGGCTACCCAAAAGTTCATCAAAATTAATATGCTCTTGTAATCAATGTTTTTATATTAAAGAAATATGCATAGAAAATAATGAAATCACCTTGCTTACAACTCACCTTCATGCAAATTTATATTTAATTTTTACCATTTTCTGAAGCGCTAGTGACATCACATTTCTTTCAGAAATTATGCCTTTTAGATGTAATTTTGGGACAGTATATTCTTTTGACAAAAAAAAATGCAGCTTAGATTGAGCTATTCACAAGCCATGATTGAGCATCTAGGGATTGATTTCAGGAGTTTGTGAGGGAGCAGCACTAATCTATAGGTGGAAAAATAAGTGTCCATGATCTTAATATGCTTTAAGGAAGTGAATAATAACTTTGTGATTTTTAGCACAATTTCTGTGATATTTCCTAGCTATATATCTCTATATCTATATCTATGAAAGTCCATTTTTGCTTTAGGCCTTTCATACCATGCAGTAATTTGAGACAGTAAGTGCAGTAAAATTTCCTGATCAGAAAAAAGATGAAGAGCTGTGCAACATCTTGAAAAAATCCAGTCTGCTATGAGAAAATTTTTCTCCTTCAGGTAAAGCAGAGATAGAACTCTTGAAATGATAAAAACTGGATATGGGAATATATTATCAGGCTAGGAGAGGGGGGTGAATGTACAATGAGGTGGTCCTACAGGTCGAGAAAGTGAGGCTTATAATCAGGTCATTTAGTTTGACAGGTCTGGATGTGAAAGATTTGACTTTTTTTTGGAGGAAATATGTGAAGAGAATGTATAAGCAGCTGGGATATGAAGCATTTGTACCAGCTCGCTCCTGGTAGGGCAAAGTTCTAAGTCAGGTGCCTGCAAGTGCTTATGAAGTGTCTCCTTTCAAAACCAAAAAGGACTGTTAAAAAAGGTCTCTTTTTCCCTTGGGAGACTTCAAACCAGAGAATTATTCACTGTTATTACAGTGATTTTTAGAGAAACAACAATGGGGTAAGGTAATAAATTCCATTTCATTGTGATGGAAAACAGGATCAGAATTCATTCACTCAGTGGTTCTCTAAGGATTGCCTGTCTCTGTGGAAGCCACAGAAATCCCACAAGGAACCAGCCCAGGGAGCAACCGTGAGTGGGGTGGGCTGGAGCACTTTTCCAGGTCTAAGCAGATACCTACAAACACAAATGTGCAAAAAGCAGGCTGTGAGGGAGATGTAAGGGAGGGTTGCCATGGTTCCTGAGCAGTCAGCCAGGCACATCCAGCAGCAGGGAGAGGTCTGGGGACAGGGCTGAGATGCTGGGCAGGGAAGGGCTGGGACGGGCTCTGCCTCCGACAAAAACTGCCCAGACCACTGCCCCCAGATTTCCTGCCAGAAAAATTACTTTCCTCACTCAAAAAACAAATCTGGGAGGGAAATAAAAAGCACAAGATGTGGCTACTTCAGCATAAAATAGGAGATACAGTTCCTTGGAGTTTAGATGTATGCCAAGGGTGCTGGAACACAACAGCTTTCCCAAATATAACACTCTTCTGTGCAGCTCAGGCTCTCTTGAAGACTCTGCTGTACAAAAAGGGGAACCCTTCTCATCAAGGCCATGACTCAAGCAGACTTATTTCTTTTTGAACTCTCAGTAACGTCAGGGAGCCCAAGGTCTGCCCTCCTATCAGCTGCCAGGCTTTTTCAGGTGACTCCAGTGACCAGCACTCACAATGTCATGATAAATTGGCAGATGCCTGTTGCCAGAAAACTTCATTCTTGTCAGCTCAGCCTTGTGAGCAGCAGTAGGTGGTAGCAACCCACTGTCATACACAATTATATTTCAGTGGTAATAACACTTCAGTCAAGGTTTCACTGCTGGAGACCCTTAATGTGGCTCAAGAGAGAGGGTAAGTGGCGAGACAGAGTCAAAAACTCAAAAAAGAAGTTTGGAGTCTGACCAGGGCATGTGCAGAGTTCATATCCCCAAAGGTAATCAGTCAGCAGTACACCAGAAAATTGCCCAAGCTGTTATAAATGACATACACAAGGAAATATATTCCCACTTTTTTCTTAATTATAACCAAGGAATGGCATTAAAATTCTTCCTGCCATTCTTCACATGCTGTTCTTATACAAATTACTAAAAACTAACATCAAAGAGGTACAAATGAAGAAGGGAAGTGAAAAAAACATCTATTAGGAATTTCCCCTGAAGAAAAAAAACCAACAATAATGAAAGAAATCAGAAAAAAAACCCCACAAACAAAACAAAAAATAAAAAACCCCAACCAAAACCAAAAACGCTGCAAGCAAACAGACAAGTAAAACCCAAAAAAAAAAAAAAAAATCCCAAAGAAAAAATTACAGCCGCTTGGTGTATTCTGTACCATCAGAAAACCTAAAAAGAGTAATTTACTCAAGCCTTTTTATGAGTCAGAAGGAAAGTTATCCTTTTAGCCTGCATAGCTAAGCACTGTCATGGAACACAAGAAAAGCCAAAGGCAAAACCAACACAAAATAAACACAAACCCAAACCCAACATTCTTTCGCCCCAAATCCTCCCAGTTTATAAAAACAACTTACAAACAAAAATTATGGCTTTTGCCTCATAATGAACAGGGTCAGCAGAATTTTCTTTCCTGTAAAATCTCTCTTTAACAGAATCCATAATTTACTATTTTTGCCTCAGAAAGGTGAATAAAAATAAAAGGAGAGGAAGTCAAATAGTATCTGCAAAAGCTGATAGAACCAAGGATAATATTTTAATATGGCTGATTGTGTACCAGTTTTGCTTTCCTGATAGGCTGCTGCTCTCACTTATTTTTAAGGCCTGACTCATCCTTTGATTTCTGCATCACCTGGATTGTAGAGCACTCTGCTTTGCAGCTGACTCCATTCAGCATTTTATTTTATATTATTTTATTTCCTTTCTATTTAAAAGCAAAATCTTGCCCAGAATTGGAAGTTTTCTATTCAGGTAAGCAAGAAAGGATTTTCTAGCTGATTCACCAAGACTTTTTTTGTGGTGCTTCATAGGCCAAGTGATATCACTATATTTGGTGTTGCCAGGACAATTTAATAACAGTTGGAAGTCTTTTTTCTCCCTTAAGTTCCTGGGGGAAAAGTGGAGATAAATTTATATGATTTATATCTGGTTTACAACAGGCAGAAGGTGAAAAAAAATTTTATATTTCAGATCTATATATTCTAATTATGACCTAGAGATGAAGAGAAGTCTGAGCTGGGCATTACTAACCTAAGAATTCTAGGCAAAAATCAAAAAATTCAGACTGCTGGGGATTTCTTTCCTACTGACACTTGTCCATTGGCAATGACATGTAAAGAATTGATATTTCAGAGACTGGTCACTAGCTACTGTAGGATAGATTTTTTTGCATTTCAAGTAATCATTTAAAGGCACAATGCAAAACTTGGTTGCAGCTAGGAATTCACTTCATCCATTTTTACTAATCCCTTAAAACCCTTTTCACTTTTGTGCATTCCTAGTCCATGTATGCTTCAGAAATAGGACACTATTATAAGTAATCCTTTCCTGGTCAGAATCAAGAGTGTGTGAAAAACTGCTTTGAAGCAGATGGCTACTTGTGAAGGGGTTAAAAAAAATCATAGCAAACATTTGGATCCTCTAAATATAGATTATTTCACCTAAAGTACCTTATTTATATTATGGATGAACCTATACTTCTTTTAAAAATAATAAGTTTAATTATAAATGAAATACAATTCTAAAAGACATCCCTGTCTGACTGACTGAAAGACTAAAAATATTTTTTCTTTAATAGTCCCCATCTCCTGAAAATTATGTTTTATCTTCTCGTTGGCTGAGGGATTTGCAGAAGCAGCACATGAGATCTGTGGACTAGTGGGATGCTGACCAGCCTGGCAGATGGCTCTGTTGGGCCAGTGTTTTCAGGGGTTTGGGCACTACCCCTGTGGGATTGTCCTGTTGGAATGAATCCAGGGGAATTCCAGGGCTGGAACACCTCCCCTGTGAAGACAGATGGAGTTGGGTTTATTCAGCCTGGACAAGAGAAGGCTCCAAGGTCTCCTTGGAGCCCCTCCAGTGCCTAAAGGGGCTGCAAGAGAGGTGGGGAGGGGCTTTGGGCAAGGGCATGGAGTGACAGGGCTTAAGCTGGAGGAGAGCAGGTTTAGATTGGATTTTAGGAAGAAATTAATTCCTGTGAGGGTGGTGAGGCATTGGCATGGGTCACCCAAAGAAGCTGTGGATTCCCATCCCTGAAAATTATCAAAATCAGGTCAGATGGGGCTCTGAGTAACCTGGGATAGGGGAAGGTGTCCCTGCCCATGACAGGGGAATTGGAACTAAATGATATTTAAGATCCTTTTCAACCCAAACCTTCTGTCATTCCATGATTGCCCTTTTTGCTTCTCATGGACTCAGGGCTGGACATTTGGAAAGTCTCTTTTTTGTATCTCACCTGGGATGGAGGCCCCATATATATTTTACAAGGAAATCTTAAAGATTAAATGTGTTTCAAAAAACGATGTGACACATCAAGTACATACCAAGCATTGCTACATAATAATTGTAACATGTGTGTGTGCCTGCATGTATGCACATATAGGAACATGTAAAACCCTATATTCAACTACAGAGACATTTTCTGTGGTCAGCACAGAGGAGTCACACTGTCTTCCTTACAGGGCTCTTTCTATAACTGATCTAATTTAGTATAAAACTGCACATAGAGTGATTCTTCTATAGAAAATAATTCTTAGTATTTAGAGAACTTTCTCTCTTAACATCTAGAGAAGCTTCTGATTTCTTCTTTTGCATATGAGCTAAACCAAAAAAAAATGTTTTGAGATCAGCCATAATTTTTCCCATTACAGAAACAATAGACTGGCATTCCTTGAAAAAATCACCTACACAAGTTTCATGAAAGATGTTTTCCAAACCCAGCGCAGTCAGTTGCTCAGGGTGTATTTAGCTGACTATATTTAGTATCACATCACACTGACTGTTTAGGAGATTATGACATTTGGGCTCGCTTTTCTTGCTGATTAGTAAAGCAACAATTCTTTATATTTCCTTATATTTCCTTATTTTTCCCTGTTGTTTGATAAATATTGATACTCTTAGACTCTCAGGCTCTGATGTGGCAAACGTATCCCCATGACTGCAATTAACTGAGGTGAAACAAACTGGACCACTTACTGAGAAAAATATGCATGCACTTAAAAACTTGATGAGTACTTCAGCTAAAGAACATTGCATCAATTTTAGGCAGCAGCCTTATTTCAGTAACATCTTTGATGCCCAAAATCTGCTTGAAGATACACTTGATAACACAAGTGTTTCCTACAGTTTCTCTCACTGTTTATCATGGGATTGAAACCTGTGTGCTTCATTTTATTTTCACAGTCTCATATATAAATTTTCACATATAAAGATTAGAATAGAATGGATCAAAATATAGCTGATTTTTTACAGAGGTTTAAAAGCTCATTTTACAAGAAAATAGTGCTACTGATACCATTTCCTGCATAGAGTATCAGCCAGTATCAAGGGAAGCACGATGATATCTGTAACAGTTTAATTTTCCAAGTAAATATAGAAATATTTTCCTGTGGTGCATCATCAGCAAAATCAAGCAAAAGAAAAACCCCAAAAGCCCAACAAAAAAAACCCCTCATACAGAATGTCAGAATATTCCCAGAGGCCTAAAATATGAGAATTGCAAAATCAACAAACTTTTGTGTAAGATAAATCAAGTAAAATAATTCAGGACATCTGTAGCTGCAAACACAAGTGGGAATAGCAGGCAGCCTACCTGATTGCAGTTACTCCCAAATCCTGGTTGTGTTATACATACAGAGTTACCCAGTAATATATTGGGTCACATTTTACCTTAAATGCCTCAGCTGCTCTCACAAAATTTGGTCCCACTTAACCAGAAGCCAAATCAGTGTCCTGCCCCGTGCCCAGTGTGAGATCTGCACTGTGGTTTTGCCCTGATGAAAAGAACTTGTCCTTCAGGTTTGGTTAGAAACTTAAACAGCTGTTTTGTTTCAAAATCCTCTGCGAAATCTAACTTTAGCATGAATATAATGTCAAAAAATGTCAACAAAAGCTGTCTCCCTCTAGAAATGATTTTTTGGAACAACCTGTAGTTGCACTGCAGTTCAGTAGTTCACAGCTATCTGCAGGAGCACTTTGTACCTCCACTTTGAGGAGGCTGGAGTCCCATAGGGAACTATTCTTTTTTCCAGTATATTTGACATGTTCAGCTGTTAGTGCTCATTATGGTCATTATGAGTTATTACTGCTCATTATGCTGTTAGGCAGATGACACCTAGATTTACCGAACTGATGCTGATGGGGGTGGAAGAACCTTTCTTCTCAGATACAGATCTTCTTCTATAATCAAAAAGAAGAGCTAAAAATGGTTGAAATGAGAGGAAGAAAATGAGGCATTGGAAGAAACACCACACTTTCCAACACTTTCAAACTGAAACCAGTGACATCAAAGCCACATCTGCCATTGAATGTTGTGTACACAGCCCTGTTACATTCACCCCCCTCTGTTTGCGTCTACGAACCAAATAGTTCAGAAACAACAGTGAATCTAAGCTGAATTTAAGAATAATTCCAATATTACTGTTCTATTTCCTCTGCTCCATCACTCATGCAATGACACATATCACTTTGGCCACTTTACTGATAAAATTTTAGATAGCCTTATGCATTACAATTAAATTATTCTCTAAAATAAAAATAGAAATACTGGCACAGTCAGTTTCTGAAAATATTACCAAAAGCTGTACAGCAGCTGGACTCCCTGGAAAAACTACTCAATTGCAAATTTGCTTTTTCCATTTTCTGTTAATACAAATCAGATGCAAGTCTAGAGTCTGAAAAGAAATAGCAAGAAAAGGTCAGTCCCATAAAAACTTACAACAGGTTAAACTGCTTAAATGAGTTATCAAGTCACTTTTTTCAATCATCATTATTTACTTTTTAAAGACTTTGATGAGCTATTCAGCAGAGGGGGGAGAATACGTGACTTACTGTGATATTTGATTTAGGCTTTTTTAATGTGAAGAACAAGAGGTTAAGCTTCCTGAAAACCAAATGGATCATGATGCCAGATCTTTGATCTCTCTTCTACTACTACTCTAGATGTAAGGGTTCAGTAAATTCTGGCTTTCAGATTGACACAAGTCCTTTATTGACTTCCCTGCGTGTCACACAATTCGCAGAGCACTCGAGCTGCTTGACAAGGAGCCCTGGAACAGAGTCTCTGAGGGTGTGTGGTACTACAACAGCTTTAAGTGTTATGCACTCACTGATGTAAAGTGCCTTGGACTGCCTGGAGGATCAAGGGAAGGGAGAATGCCACCACCACCTGCTCTTTGGTGTAAAACCAGAGAGAAGTGGGCAATAATCGTTCCCCTCCTGGGCTCCACTCAGCAGCCAGGCCAGTGTTCCCTGGCTGAGGGACAAAACAAATGCCATCGAGATGAAAAGTGTGGGATGAGATAAACTATCTTCATCTCCCTGTTGCATCCCAGAAAACAAACATTTGGACTGTACATAGATACAGTATTGGAAGTCTCAGAGTCGTAAGCTCCATCAATCTCTCTGTAATGAATCAAAGAGAAAGTCATTAATTAATTAGTCAGGTATAATTAACAAACAGATAAGTAGCATACAGTGGAATTTCTGTAATCCAGAGTAGTTTTAGAAATCTGGATATTTCCGGTATTGTCTCTTCTGCTCAGAAATAATTGTAAAGGACACCAAAAATCTTTTTTTTTACCAGGTAAATCAGGCCAGAAAAGCATATCCCAGCATTGTGATACAGCATGCCAGCTCAAACTTATGGCATATCAGTTCTTTCCTGCTAGCCAAATTTTCAGTGGTGGAAATCTCAAAGAGAAAAAAAAAAAAAGGAATGCATATCCTTCAGCCTCTAACAGATTGAAATGGAGTTGTTCTGTCAAGAACAACAGCTTGTATCTGCTTTACGTTGACATCATTGTGACAGGAGGAATGTAACTTTTAAATAAATATAAATAAATGTATATTCTGACTTAATTTCCTAATCATTGATGAAGGAATTCTCCGAATAGCTTTTTGTTCCTGACTAACCATTGCCTGATGGCTAATCCTGCACCAATAAATATAATCTAGTGCTTTATAATCAAGAATTTTATTGCCAGATGTCAGGAATGCAGTGGACAATTACATCACATTATAAATATGGGGCTTGATCCAACACTATTAAAATTAATGAGTTTTTTATTGCCTGAAATTTGCTAGAATCAAGGACATAATTAAAAAATATGGTCACACTTTCAAGCACAATCTATGCATTTGTGATAACCCTACTCACAGTATGTAATAATAGTGTGACTATATTGTACATAAAAAGGTCAGTACAAGGTAGCCTTCATTGGGAAAAAAAGTTGGTTTCAATATTTGGGTTTTGTTTACTTAAAAAAAATAATTTCTACTATTGTGATCCAGTAAAATGCTAAAGTGGCTTTATTAAGATAATCAATAAGTGTGCTTAGAATGACTAATATTTATTGTACAATTGATACATCAGCCAAATATTGGTGAAGTGGAAATCACACTTTTTCCTTCATGGAGATTCCAAGGGGAAAATATTTATTTTTCCAGTTTCCTTAAGAGTAAACCTTCACTATTTTCTTTCCTGTGTTCTCCAAGAGTCAGACTGGATAAAAATCTATTCCATGTTAATTTCATCCATGTAAGCAACCTAGCTGCAATCAGCAGAACTACTCATATTTATAGTTAATCAGGACCAACAGACATCATAGAGGTTATAAACCCACAAAAACTATATAAGCAACAAAGGCCAGGCATACCAAAAGAAAGGAAACATCAAAGCCATGGTTTTTTAAAGGGTCTAGCTTTCCTCCTGGAGGAAACCATGGGTTTTTTCTGTTTATCCTGCTCCTGAGATAGCCTTTCTTTTATCTCAGACTTTCCTCATCTTCAGGCTGATGTGAAACTCTGGAGCAATGTGCAAATCACAGAATCTTTAAGCTGGAAAAGACCTCCAGGATCATCAGGTCCAACCATTAACCCAGCCTTGCTGTGTTCACTTGGCCGAATCCCCAGGTGCCACAGCTCCAGCTCCTTTTGAGCAGTCCCAGGACAGGAATGGCACAGCTCCACACCTGAGAGCACAGTTAATTGTGCTTGGAAAATACCAGAGAAACCAAGAAACTTAAAAAGAAGTAGGCATCTTTCTGAAGGAATGAATGAGGAGGAGAAAATGGAAGCTGGGACTGTCCTGAGCAGGACCAGGAGTTGGATTTTGATGATTCCTGTGGGTCCCTTCCAGCTCAGGATATTCAATGTTTCAGTGGAAGCATAAGGCAGAACAGTTTGGTGCAGTAGGAAATGCAATCTTGTCTAACTGAAATAAGAGCAGCACTGATTTTCTTCTTTTTCCTATAACCTACAATTTCATTCCTGGTTTTAAACAATTTCATATATTTTTAGTATTTTTAAGATCTTTAAAGTTGCTCAGTATTTGCTGCAAATCCATTCCTAAAGTGCTATTTGTTAAAGATCAGAGAACTTTAAAGTAAACTTTAGCACATGTTTAAAGTTGTTTTAAATTACACAAATTGCTAAAACTCCTACATTCTCTCTTTCCATCCTTTAGTGTCACAGAATGTTTGCTAGCATGGCATAGAAAAAGGAATTGTGAATTTTATAGCACAGCAAACAAGTGATGGTTTGTCCTGCTGGGTGTTAGTTCTGACCCACGTAGCAGTGTTTTATAGTCTGAAGATCAAAGTGCAGCTTACCCATCCAAATCACATTTCAGCTTTGTTTATTACTCTCCTAACCTTTCATCTGTGCTTTACACAGTGCTGAGAAATATAAATATAAAAAGTGTTCAGAAAGCCCTGTTTCAGTGACTCATCTTTACTTCTTTACTTATCATAGTATAACAAGCTCTTTGCTTTTCTTAAAACTCTTCCATCTTTAAAACTACTATAATATTCCTTCTGAAAAATGAGTAACTTAATATACAAAGTACATTTTCAGCTTTCAGAAAAAGTACTTCATCTTGTTTGATTCACCTTAGAAATATTATTGTTTAAAGAGTCAATAATATTGAAAAGACTTAATGAAATAATAAGGTTTGTCACTAGCATTGGGTTATATTTTTTTGTAGTCTTTTAAAACTAAAATTTTGAGGGGATTTTTTTAAGGAGATGCAGCAAATAATATCAGATATATGTAAACACTCTCAAGGGAAAACAAACCCATTTATCAATTGTATTCTTACAGAGAAATCCCCAAAGATGTCTCTAAAACAGATTTCTGGGTTCTGCAAGTTGTTAAGCAGGATATTTAACCTCATTTTTGCAACTGCTTCATTCCAAAACATTCCACTACTTGGATTTACTGAGAAGCTGCTTTTAAAAGTACCTTCAATCTGCTTCATTCATGTCAATTGCAGCAAGCTATTAGCTGTAATTGGCAATTACTTTTTTCTTCCTTTTTGCTGCTTTTAGTGTATGATCAGCTTCCAAGAAGTAAGGATTTAGAATTTCACTAATGTACCCTAAGTGATGTATTCATCCATAGCCCAGGCAAATTTTACTTAAGAAACTGGTCTTTGTCAAAATGTGATTTTTCAATATGCATCAAGAGATGTGAAAAAATATGTCCTCAAGAATTGCCAAATTGTCTGGAAAAGGAACAGTGAGATGAGTGACAGCACAGAAGAAACACCCTGGCATGACAAAAACAAAGGAAAAACCCAGGATGCCTGTGGTTGGGTGCTGAACCTAAATAAATGGCACCAAACTAAAACAAGCTGACATCCAGCTTACACTGGATCCTCTCCTAAGAGGAAAGAAAGACAAAGAAGGGAGAGAAAATGTAGTCTTTCATTGTCTTATAACTTGCAGGCAATCTTTAGGATTCCTTAAAATCAGGAGCTCCATTCCTGAAAACCCAAATTCCAGCAGAGAAAGCTACAAGATAAGACTTGGCATGATCTAGCCTGTGACCATTTGATTCCAACCCACCTCCACCCCCCCTGCTCTGTTCCTGTAAGGCAGGGTTTGCCAAAGGCCTGGGAAGGCTTAGGTGTGAAAAAGTTTCTGCACCTCTGCTCTGGACATAAGCCTGGTTAAGTTTTCAGGAGACAGATCATTATCTCTCACTGCCAGGCTGTCAAAACAGAGCCAGTTTTCTCCATTGGGATGGTGGAATAAGTAATCCCTCCTGTGCCCATGAGCCACAGGCTGAAACCTTAGCTCATGTGAGTAAATGATACATCTACTGGTGTCAAAAATAGGTACTAGTGTGGTTATTGCTTTGCAGAAAAGTGGGGTTTTTTGCCTAAGACAATTATAATGGGTTAATTCATTTTGAGGTGAGCCCAGGCTATGCAGAGAGAAGGTTTACAGAGGTAATCAGGTGTTAAAAGACCAGGGAGATGTCTAGAGAATGATTCATCTGCTCCCTCACAATACTCAGGACCCACTGCTCTGCCTTACGACCACAGAATCACAGCCTTAGGGTAGCTGGGACCTGCAGGGACTTCGGTTCACCCCCTCCCCTGCTGGACCAGGGCCAAGTAAACCAGGTTACTCAGGTCTGTGTCCAGGCAGGGTTTGAATATCTCCGTGCACTGGAAACTCCCCAGCCTCTCTGGGCAACCTGATCCAGCATCTGACCACCCTCAGAATAAACAAGGTTTTTAATTTTGGACTTTCCTCTATACGTGGTGCCCACTGCCACTTGTCCTTTTGCTAGATGCCACCAAGAGTCTGAGTTTGTTTTTCATATCTTCCTTATTCTCTATAAACTTACACTGAAGCCAGTGAGAGCCACACCCCTTCACCTGCTTGTTTTAATTTCCTTTGGCTTTTTGCATCTTGCTCTCTTGGCAGGGAGAAGTTAAGAAGCAGGTTCTGAATATGTTTCTGCTGGGTTCTGCAACTTTGCAGGATGACTTTAACAAAAACTAACTGTTGGCATGCATTGATCTCCACAAGTAATTTTGTTTCTTTCAGTGAGATTGATTATCTTTACCTAAATCATAGAGATCTCCTGGGAGGAAACACTGAGAAACTACAGAGAATGTGATGGGAAAAGCTTTTAAAGGACTAAAAAGTTTTAGCAGCAGAAAACGAAGAGCTCATGTAAATGAAAAACACAATCTCATGACAAAAGCTCTCATCTGTATAGTCACACAAAGGAACATATCTATTTCCATCATCCAAATGCCAGCATTCAGTCATTGACGGGAAATAAACCCTCTCGGGCTCATTTTTCAAAATTATTTTGTTGGAGTGTTGTAAGGGAACCATATAAAAGCAGAGCAAGGCTCACACACTCTGAATACAATATCCAGAATTTGTTCAGTCTTTCTAGAACATAGCAGACTTCAGGAGTGGTGAGCCACAGAGGTGCTTACAAGAATGGGAGTAAGACAGAGAAACAAACACATGGAGCCAGTTTTCTTTGGTGCTCCAGGCAGCAGAATCAAAACTTGTACCTCCTGCAGGGACACTGCACCAAGCAGTTCATCTAGAGATGCAAAACCTTAGTAGAAACATATTATTTCCTGTTTGTGCTTGGTCCTGGTAAAAATAGATCAGGTTCTAGCAAAGCTGATGGTTCTTGATGACAGCTGCTGACCTCCACCTTGCAAGAGGACCTTCTCTATGACAGCCTGGAGCTGGATCTGGATGCAAGACAACATTTTCTGCAAGAGAAGGGCTTTTTTCAATGTCTTTAAGATGAACCAGATTTTTTTCTGACCCTCAGCTGCATCTTTGATACACTATAGCCAAGCAATTATATTTTTTGTTCATATTTTGCATGTCTCAAGAAAAGAAAAAAAAAAGGTTAAAACCAAGAATTTATTCTTCATAATACTTTTTCAATATTATCAGTTCCACTACACCTACTGAATACACTCCTGTTTGTAAATTTGTTTGTACACAGCACTTTCAAAAGAAACCTATCAACAAGAACATCTGCTGCCATGACTGAATTTGAACCAGAGATCAAAACACTACTTATGAAATATTTATAAAAAGAAACCAGCCAACAACTATATAGAATTTTCAAAGGATAAAAAAGCAACATTATGCGCTTATGAGGGGAAAAGGAAACGTGTGCATTGTTTTAAACCCATTTAGGAATGGAACCTTAAATTTGAAATTGTGATCACTACTTCTACAGCATCTACCCAGAAAAACTGCAAAGATGAAATTCAGACACTTCCACAGATGTTGAATTTTGTGGTTGCTGGAAAAAGCAGGTAATATCTTGTATTTTTCAATAACATTTTTAAAGCACATCTTTAGCTGGAGAGAATTCACGTTAGAAAAGCTCTGTGCTAGCAAGGTAGTTGTCAAGTGATTTCTTTGTCATCAGAAAGAAAATAAATGAAATAGTGAGTACCTTTCCATTTTAAGTTATCTTTAATAGTAATTCAAGAACATAATGATAATCAAAATCCAAATAATGTGCATCCAAACAGCTACCAGGTACAATGACAGGAGAAACTCAAGATGAAAGGGGCTTTAAGCTTTGAACACACAGGCTGTGCAAGCCCATGAAGTATCAAAAGAGAAAATTATAGGTAATAGAATTATAGAATGGTTTGGGTTGGAATGAGCCTTAAATATAATTTAGTTCCATCCCCTGCCATGGGCAGGGACACCTTCCACTATCCCAGGTTGCTCCCAGCCCCATCCAACCTGTCCATGGACACTTCCAGGGATCCAGGGGCATCCACAGCTTCTCTGGGCACCCTGTGCCAGGGCTTCCCCACCCTCACAGGGGAGAATTTTTTTCTGATATCTGACATAAACCTACTCTCAGTTTGAGGCCATTCCCCCTTGTTCTCTCATTCCAGGCCTTTGTGAAAAGTCCCTCTCCATTTTTGTAGCTCCTTCACCTGGTGGGAGGCCACAATTAGGTCACTCTGAAGGCTTCAGATTTGAAGGCTGAACAAACCCAATTCTCTCAATCTTTCCCCATAGGAGAGGTAAATGATCAGAAAAAAAATGGTGGAAAGAAAGTTAATATTCCTTTTAATGTGAACATTTCCCTTTCAGTCCACCATAATTTAGCCATCCTTGTTAAGAACTGTATCATGGCAAAAGGAAAATATTTAGAGAATGTTTTTCAAGAGGCACGTAAAAATGAAGTGAGCAATTATAACATCCCCTGGGTGCTCAGGAGTGCATTTTACAGGGTCATTAGTATGGTTCATGGGTAGCTGAAAGCACATGGCCTTTGGCCCCACAGCACACAGGGGGCCCAGTGGAGGACACCCCATGGTGTCACTGCTCCAGTAAATCCTCGCAGCTGAAATGCAGACCCATCTCCAGTGGAGACACAGCATTTTCCTGGAGCTGAAAGGAAAACTGCAGTCAGAGAAGCAACGCAATTAATATGTGATAAACCACACCAACAAGTAGAGATGGGAACAAACATTTTGGGAAGAAATTAATTTCCCTGTTTCCTGTTGGAATCAGTGAGATGTCACAAATAAGTGCTTACCAAACTCATGGGATGTTGGAACCTAAGTAAAAAAAACAGCTTAGGGATATGTTTGCCTAATCTTTTTGGAATTATTTGGAGCTATATGGTGCTCTGCCTCCTTTCTTTTAATATTTTGTGCTTCTGTACTGAACAATTCATTCTTCAATAGGAAAATAAACAGTAAAGAAATTTGTCAGCACACCTATGGCAATTTAAGATCCCTCATCCCAAATCCTGGTGGAAAGCCTTGAGAAAATGAACAAATTATAATGAGTGAGGGAGATTTCATTAAAAAAACCATCCAAGAGCTGACACAAAATACAGCAAAAATTATTTTTAAAATCAGTAGAATTCTTGAGTGTGTAATGGGTCTCCCATACAAAGACTGCTCAAATCTCTTTCATTCTATTTCATTAGGATGTTGAAAAAATAGTGAGAAATTATTGCAGAACAATGAAAAATGTCAGTAAGATTTATCTCTCAAGCAATAAATCCCCTGAAACATGGAGGATATATTTCAAATTCTTAATTAAAGTGTATAAGAGATCTTTCTTTTCTCAAAAATATTTTTAGCTTGCAACGTATACAACACAAGATATATTCAAAATACTTTTACAAATGCATTAGTATCTAGTATTTATATTTGCTGGAAGGCAATTTTCATACTCTGTTTAACAAGGGATATTAACCAATATACAACATTTCCTCTGGCCTTTCAGAGACCTTCACGTAGCAGTTTTTCATGCAATAATGTATTCAAATGCAGTTTTTGCCAAAATAATATTTATTTGCCAGTACATCTTGGGAAATAAGAAATCAGTGTATCAAACAACAGTCTCTTATATATTCACCATTAGAAGGTAATGCAAATTGCAACATTTTTACTGTAGTATTTTCTAGGTTGGCTGAGGCAGGCATTGACACGTGGATCACACATTAAATAGAAGAAAAAATTTAGGACTCTCTCTCTCCAGTACTGCTGCCAAGAGAGTTTTGTACCTCTAGATCTATTGTTCACATTACTCTTTTTAACCATTAAAAAGTGCTGCTACAACCTTAAAATACAGATCTTGTTCAACTGACTCAAAAATATCAAGGTGCTACATCAAGGAAGTATCAGAATAATATTTGATCTAGTACCCATATATGTGTACTAATTTGCACAGGAGAAAACCCATAAAATAAGGAATTTTATGCAATTGAAATGTGTGAAAAATGAGAGCAATATTTGCAATGGAAATTCCTGTCAAGTTATCTATTGCTTCCAAAGCCCCACAGTATACAGAAGTGTTTAATTTAAGCTTCAGAAAACTATTTTAATATATGTAATTAAATGCTGTCTACTGGGAATTTAGAAATATTCTATCTACTTGTCCTGCTACTTCTATCATGAATGTTGAAAGAATTTTCATTCACCTTTTTTTCTGGGCATGAATTACAGCTGCATAAAACTCAGGAGTGCAGAGTTCCTGACCCACCAAGGCTGGCACAGACCTGACTTAGCTGTTGAGCTGCAGAGTATTTCTTAATGTCTTCCTCCTCGTGTTGAAAAACAGAATATTGGGAACTCAGAGGATTATTTCTGTGTGGGAATGCTGTGCAGTGAAATACAAATTGCATAAAAATCTCAATTTATCCCCACCTCTTGGCTTACAGTCCGGCAGATCCTTTCCTGGGAAGTCTGGCATCCTGGCAAAGGCAGAGCAGCCTAAATTCTGTTTGCCTCTAAGGATGGGACCAAATCTGGCTCCCCAAGAAGTCTCCCATCCCATCACAAGAAAACCAAAGGCTTAGGATACTGTATAGTGAAAAATACAGGTACTGTTGCACAGCTGAAACATTAAGAATACAGTAGATTTAAGGTTTTGAATTTGGTCAGATATTACTTGGAGCAAAATGAAGGTAGATAACACATAGCTAGATGATAAAAATTACAAATAACATCATGTAGGATAATAGGGTCAAAGAATTTGACTTTTTTTTTCTGAGGCTGTAAGGTATTTATAACTTGTCTTCAGTGAGCACTTTCTCCTTCCTATTTTGCAAATATTATCATGCTGAAGTTTATTTTGCTCTAAAAGATAAATCTGCTATTTAGAAAAACTAGGATACTTTTATTATATGATTAAATATTGATGAAGGAAATTTATCTTACCAAAAAGTAATTTTTCTTGACAGAAATGACACAAACTGCTCTTATGCCAAAATGAATAGTTTCAAAGTTTGTTATTTTTTATTTTTCTGTTTACCAAAGAAGATGTCTAGAACATCAGAAAAACATGTTATTTAAAATGTACCTGTACCAAGATAGAAACCTATTCAACGGCAAATAAAATTATGTCTTTGTGCCCTAAAAAATAGAGAAACTGGTGTGTATATGCACCTATCCAAGTAGGTGGATAATGTCAATTGGCTGTGCTAGAAAAAGCACAAATAGAAAAGAAATGGTTCATTTCAAGAGTGTACTGTTTATTCAGGGTTCCAATTTCATAAATATCTTGCCTGCTGTGCTTTGCAGTTGACCCTTTAAAGGTCTCTAGTCAATAACCCATTGTTTACCTCACATCCATTTTGTCATTTTGGTGGTACAGACCCAAGTGTGGAAATCTTCCTTTCTCTGCTCCACTGCATATCCCACCTCCTTTTGGCTGGCACTAACTCACCAAAAAAACCCCCACTAAAATATCATTAATGACAGCAGAGATTTGAGAGATTTGAATGAGATTTGAATGAGATTTGAATGCTAATTCTATTAATGGACCTAAGAAATTAGGACACTGCAAATCTAGATGAGCCCTGCTTGGGCCTCCTGCCCTGAGGTTACCTGCTATATTAAATAAGAATTGTCTAATACATTTTTAGAATTCTAAGGATGTGTAAATCAGCCCTTGTGAAATACAGCACCAGGGGGAATAGATAACTGCAGTACTCTCTCTATCTTAACTCCTTCCATTTATCTAGAATCAAATTCATTTGGAGGGCTTCATAGCAAGACTCTCTGATGCCCCAGGCTAAGATGGGATCAGATCAGACCTTCTGGACACCTTCTCTACTGTGCAATCCTAAAATACTAAAATTTCATCTATATCTAAAGGAAAACTGTTATGAAGCTGCCAGGGATCCCTAAAAGTATTTGTAGATTAACATTCCCTGCATGTTCTTGCACTTCAGAAAACTTGAATGATTTTTGACTGCACATTTTGATGTGTTTTGCTATTAATTTTCCATCTTTACTTTCAATGTAATGTACTTCTAATTAGGCAATAATATATAATCTTCTGCTCATCTATCACTTTTACTCAAACATCTTAGGAAATGGATAATAGAAAAGAGGCTCATCAGAGACCCTTTAGAGGTGCAGCAAAGCTGGAATAAAATGCCATCTCCTGACAGTACCTTTAAGGTTTCATAAAAAGATAATGGATGTGCTTGTCACCAAAGCTAATGATCAAACATTTTCCCACTTTTACTGGATATTAAATTGTGAACTATAAAAGAAAACCCCACAGTCTAAGCAATGTAGGAAAAAGAGTCTTTGTACATTTTTTATCTCCTTTGATATCTAACTAACATAAACCTTCTTATTGCACTGTTACTTTCACTGAATAGCCACTATGCCATGAGATGCTTACTTTTACTGAAGTGAAAAGGCTTCTTTTCAGGAGAGACAACTCTCCAGGTTGCAGAAAAATAACATAATAGGCTATATTTCCAAAAATACTTAAGTGAAACAAAACACTAATTCATCACAATAACTTTATAAAGTTGACCAAAGCTTTTTAATCTCATATGAAGCAATTTTTGAAAGTGTTATATCTAAATTTGATACACTATTTTGAATCATATTTTTAATCCTCTTTTTAATATTTTCACTAGTGTTACCATGCTGTCAAAATAAAAAGCAAGGCAGTAAAAAAAAACCATCCAAACTATGTGATGGAGACAATACAATGTAAATAATTACTAAAATTAGGGTAAATCGTAGTAATAAATTTGACAAATCAGAGTAACAGTGAAAAAAGCAGATCTAGTTTGATACCAATGGGAAAAAATGATGGTATGTTATTCTATTTAAAAAGATAAAAGTATTAAAACAAAACAAGACAGTACCTTCTAGTCAATCCCAATGGAATTAGACTCCTGAAATAGGCAGGTACTTCCAAGTTGCACTGAAGTAGCTTTCATTATAATATATTCTCATCTCTGTGACCTGCAAATGGTCAGCTGATAATTCTTCATCCCATGAAAGGGCTCACCAGGCTGCATTCTGCAACTGCCATAGTACTGATGCACATAAACTTGCCCATAAAGGAAAGGTTGTGCTTTATTTTTCTGGCCTGCTGGGAATGTGCAGCTCCTTGCTGGGAGCAGAATGGATGAGGGCAGAGATTCTGGGCTTGGCAGAGGTTGCCCAGCACTTGCTGCAGGGCTGTGTCCTTGTATTTTATGCACCCCTTTGGCCAATAAGAGGTTGCAGGTTGGCATCATTCTGCACAGCAGCAAAATGGGTGTTCAAACCTGAGGTATTCTCCTAATGTATCCAGACACACAGCAACAAAACATTTTATGGCATGATAAGATTCATTCTCTGTCACTAATTTATCCATAAAGCTGCAACAGTCACAAAAAAAGTTAAGAAAGGGCTTTTGTGACAGTATTTTTTGCTTTGTTCTGTCACTAATGTGTGTTTTATTTGGCATGAATGCTGCAGCCCAGCACAGCTGGCTCACACAACACACTACTGAAAAATGGAATTTTGGGCTGGAAAACAAAATAGAATTCTAAGAGCAGCTGTTCTCAGAAGCAGTTCTGTGCAAGAGGAGCAAATACCTTTCCAGTACCCTCGTTCTTCATCACATCACTTCAAATCATGGGCAGCCAGGCTCTGTCACAAGGGGATGCCCTGCACTGAAGAGCCCCATTGATTTCAGTGCAGTTATTTGGGAAATAATGTACTGAGTAATGTTACCAGAGCTTGCAGTCTGCTGCAGTGACTTTACTTGCAGCATTAAAAGTACCAACTGGAAAAAAGAATTGAAGTGGTGGAACACCTGGATAAGTGTTTTCTCTCCAGTAATCCCAGACAATACTCTCAAACTAGAGGGTGACAGTATAAATGCAAGCCTAAATGACAGTAAAGGTTCCTATACCCCCCTCAAAAGGGAAAATTTCATATAATTAAAGGCATAGCGAGGACAATCTCACTCATAGGTTTGCTTCCATTTTGACATGAATTTTGGTCTAAAAGTTTAGGATGTTTGCCTTCCCAAGGCAGACATTATGAATGCCTAACAGAAAATACAAAATACAGACCATTTTTCCTTTTTATTTATTACCACCTTTGATCCAGACCCTTGGAATGACAATTTACTGTTTCTGTAGGGACAACCACTGCCTCTTAAAGAGGAAAAAATGGGAAATTTAAAGCAGTACTCAAACTAGAGATTTCTTTAAGTCATTATTTCTTCTCGCTGTTCAGTTTGTGAGTTTCAATACAAATGCTTTTTTCCTATTAAAGTTCTATTAAAGTCCTGTGGCTTAAAGATAACCAAGAACAAAGAGTATAAATTAATAAAATGAAAAAACAAATTTCCAGTTAGCATAAACCAGCTCTCTCCTTCTTCTCCACTATTGAAACTAAAAGCAGTAGTAGCCAATGGTGACCTAAAGCATTCTTCTTCTCTAAATAAATCTTTCATGAGAAAGAACACAGAAAACAGCACTGGCAGTATTAAATCTGTCCATCACAATCATTTCTGGATGTTGAATAGACTCCTTTTATAAATCTTTTCCATTTTCTTAATGAAAATTAAATAAAATGCCCCTGCTTTTTACCAAGTGGATATATATTGAGCAAACATTTGACATCTCTTATCAGCTGAGTTTAAAATTCAAACTTGTCTTCATATCTGTCCTTTCCCAAAAAGAAGCCATAAAGATATATCTGCACTGCCCTTAGACTGCTTCTGCAGTGTTCCTTCTTGGTGAAATTGTTTGCACAAGGTTTGCATTGAGAAAGAAGACATAGTTTGTTTCCAATGGCTTCTTATTCAGTAGTCCCCAATTTCCCAGGGCAAGCAGTTCTTTTTTCCATCATCTTTATCTAAGGGCAGTTCCTAACAGACTTTCATCCTCAGACTTGTTTCAAAGACAAAATTGGGCCAGGGAACTCACCAGGGCTTTGGGTTTTTGTTGGATTGTTTGGTTAGTGTGTTTTGTTATTTTGTTTTGGGTTTGGCTTTTGTTTTTATTTTTATTTTAGATGCACTTGCTCCATCATTCTTTAATTTTTATTATTGTTTTCTCTTTACCAAATAGTAAAGCGTTAAGCATTTTCTAACATTTTATTTAGAAGTAAATCTTGCATATCCAAAAAACACAGTTCCTCGAGGAGATTAGTCCATTAAACAAGGGATCTTTCAACTCAGAATAAACAGGAAAAGAATCTGAACTGCATCAAAAGCTGTCTACTGTGGACTTAATAGTAAGACTGTGAGGAACCTAATATCAAAACACATCCCCAGTCCCATCACAATTGGTCTGGAAGAAGATGTTACTATTTCAGCTCATTTATTGAATGATAATGATTTATCATTTTATTTGTTAAGAAAAGTCGACATCTTGGTGAAACAATGGCAGATGATTCACAGAGATCACCTATCCAAAGACATCTATCCACAAAAGTCTGATACAAGAAACCAGATCAATAAAGGTCCTGTGAAAGGGAGAAGACAGACCTTATTTCATCCCTACATCTTCTCATGTGATTAATAATTCCTTAAATTTTCCTTCTGCCTGCAAAGCCAGGCAATTCACAGAGTGGTGAAGGGATATCCAGTCAGTGGAGCTGGAGCTCTCACCTTGTGGGATATGATCAGGAAAGGGAAGATGAGAATTTTTCCCCTATGCTTTTGAAAATCCATGTCTTAATTGTGACTGCAAAGGGTAACATTCTGCTGGAATAAGGAGGAACAAGAGTTTCAAAATATCAAAAAGTTAAAAACTGACATCTACTATGATTCTGCACAGTCCTACTTTGATGGTATCTGTAGATTAGAAAACAAGGAAAAGCAGGAAAAATTTAAACTGCTCAAATTTTCTTTTCTGACTGTTGCTCTGTTTCTCCACTACCTATTTAATCATACATCATCATTATTTATTTAATACATGACAGATAGGCATTGCACCAAATACAATAGATGTGCATGACTTCTACATAAACAGCATTGGTTTTACTGGGAAAACCCTGCAAACCTGTTACAGGGTTTGCAGAACACAGTATCAAATATTCATACCAATCACTGGATTCTGCTGGGAATTTTAGAGGTTCTACTGTAATAGGTCCCACTTGAAATAAAATCAGCTCTTTGACCCTTGAGGCTCAGTAAAGACCATGAAACCCAAAGAATCACAATGAACAAAAATGAAATCCTCCTAAGCTGATGAGAGTTAGCTGTGGGTTACCTCAGTGATCAGTATTAATTTACAAGTGCAAAAACCATTATCATCAACAAAGGTATATTAATTTTCATCTTTCAAGCAACTTTTAAACACTGCAATTACTAATGACTTATGAATCAGACTAAATATAATATACAAAAATAAACAGCCCTTTCAGATAGATAATAGATACTTTCTATTTTACTGGCATATAATACAGAGAAATATTGTTTGAGACATCAAAAACAGGCACTGGTGACAAACTGAAACATTGATTAGAGGTACAGGTAGCAGATTATTAACTGCTGTACTAATATGTGTCCAGGACTTTAAGTCATCACATAATTAGAAAACAGGAGGAAGAAAACCATACAAAATACCAGAACTTCCTTACTTAAAGTGTTACATCACAAATGAAACCTCCAGTACCAAGGAAATAAATCCAGACAATAATAGTTATCATCTCTCTGGAAATTATTCAGTCCCTTGTAAAACACAATAACGCAAGACTAAATTTCAAAATCTAAAGTCAAAATCCATTCCATCCCCCTGAAATTAGGATGTCAAATTTTTAACAAAAATGAAACTATTGCAAGACAATTACCCAGATGAACAAAGCAGAACTGATGCACTTGGGGACTGTGCTAACCAAATTCAAAACACCAAGAACAGAGCAATGACAAAAACGAACAACCCAAAAGTAAAGCAGAGTAGCAGACATTTGAAAATAAAATTGACTGGTCTTCAGAATAAATTCTCTGCTGTTACAGATGTCACTTATACCTACGTGAGTATTCTGAAGTTATTGTTCTGATCTCCATTATATCCCAGGACCCAAATCCTCCTTTCAGGAGTCTTAGCATGCAATAGTTTGGTAGAATGTGCAGAAGAACCCCCTAACAATCATGTTGTCTCAAGAGCTGGTGGACTTTATCATGACTGTGACTATTCTGAGAAAATAGCAGAGTAATTTTTTTTTCCATAAATACAAGGTACCAGAGGGAGACCACACACCTCTGCCAATAGCACGAGCACGTTCTATTGAATGTATTTGAAACAATCAAAGGTAAGTCTTTCATTCTTAAAAAGAAATACTGGAGGTACTTGAATGACACCCATACCACTTCTCATAACCACAATGAAGCTCAAAACAAACAGGTAAAAAGATGTTTTCATAACATCCTTCACTTTTGCAGAGCATGAAAAAATCGTGGCACTTTAAAAGTTAGTCTCTTTCATTCCACTAGCAAACCCTACCCTCTATGGCTTAAAAGTTTTTTAAAAATTAATTTACGTGTCTATGAATTAAAGCATCAGTGTTATTCACAGAAACAAAAAAAAAGAGAAAAAAAATAAAAAAAAAAACCAGAAACCCTTCTGCCTGGACAGCTCAGCAATGGGAATACCTGTTTCATGCAGCATGACAGCAGGCTCTTCCAGAAAATACCTGCAATGTCTTTATATCTTATCCCCAGAATACAAACCTTATATTTGACAAAGAAAATTTAAAAATACTTCTTGTCTCTCTTCTGCCCTTTTTAAAGTACATTCTCACATATAATATGAATTGCATTGCAGATAGCAGGGATTAGTGGAAAGCTGAAAGCTTCTTACCAAGCACCCCAAGGCGATAGTTGACTGTGATGACTATCACATTCCCATAACTTGCTAGAACACTGCCATCATATAAATTTCCAGTGCCTTCCATGTAGGACCCTCCGTGAATATACACCATCACAGGCTTAGGTCCCCCACTGTCCCGAATGTCTGGAAAAAATATTAAGACACATTTTATCTCAAGAAAGCACCAAAGAAGATACATGCAATATTTTAATTTTTTTAAAAATTTTTTTTTAGTGAGGTTATTTTTTCTCAAAGTGTTTCTCAAGCAACATCTTTTACATAAGGAAATGGGCAGGTGGGCACAAATGTTCCTTTGTGGCTTGCTCGTAACTAAACCTCCTGTTTTTGAAACACTCTGAAAAGCAGAAAGGAACTGAAAATGGTAACACGTTTGCTCAAATGCAGTGAGGCATTGCTCTGATTCTGACCCTGCTGAATTGGGTGTCTTCAACGTAATGCCTACTAACATAAGAGTGAGCTCATTCTTGCTGAACACTTCTGAAAGCTAAGTGCAACTTTCTGTTCCCTTAGCTAAGGGAAATCCAAAATATTAAGAGAAACAAGATTTCTGCTCGTACATAAAAGTGTTGTTTTCTTCCTCTCCACTAATTTGTAAAAGGGATGTACAAACAGCTGTCTTTGGATGGGTCTGAAGTTTGAGTTCAAAAAGTACTTGAAAGTTGTTCAGCACTTAGACCTTGAATTAAGATTATTGATAACTTCAGGGTAGCCTGAAGTTTAAGGTGCATGGGTACTTCTTAGTTTCCTAAATCATGAAAAGCACTGATTATTTGAAAAAATAACTGCCTGGAACAATATTGAAAAATCCCCACCCTGCATTCAAAAAAAATTGCAAGACTCTCAAAACTGACATGAAAGGCAGGGAAGTTTTAAAATGTTAGAAGCTCTCCAACAACAAATTTAGATATTGTCTTACTGTTTTGAGTTTGGATTTAGGTATCCCTCCACCCTCAAACAGTCCTATTTGCAAACAGATGGATCTACTCAGAATAAAATTTTGAATATATGAACAGTGTTATTCCTCTTGAGGAGAATTGTTCCTGAGTACCAATTCAAAACAGTTAGTATGGACTGATAAGATTTTAAAAGTTAGGGGTTTTCTGTTGGACAGGAAATAAATCAGCTTAGGTGTAAATTTAAACTCTTACAACTGATTAAATTGCATTTTGTTCTGATTTACTGGGTGCCTGAGTCTCTTCCCCCACCCAAATCACAATATGCCATAATAGTCCCTCAAAATCAAAAAAGCCAGTAGCAAGAGAGCATAGGAAAATTTCCCAGTGATGAACTGTTCTGAACATTCTGATTCAAAACCACTTTTTTTGTCATTATGACAGTTTTCAAGTAACTTCTCTGATTGCTCCCTTCAGCGTTTGAAGAAACCTCAGATGTATTGTTTATTCCTTTGATTTGGAAGGATCTTAGTTTAGAAGCTTTCAAGGGAGCTCTCTGCAGAGCGGCTGGAATTGTTTCTGAAGCGCTGTAAGGAGGAGGTGGGTGCAGCTACACTAAAAACCCTGCTTTTGGAATCAGTTGAAAAACAGCAGCACAGATGTTTCTGTTTATAAAAAGCCAACTGCTACTATTACTTTGATATTGATTCTGATTTGAAGAAAATGCCAGAACAGTCAAGATCAGAAATTGGATCTTCAATATTGGGAGTACTAGAACAATCACTTATTCAAGACCAAAAAGATGATGAAAGGTTGTGCATGAAATTGCTTGTATTGCTCTCCTTGATTGTGCTTTTAGTGAGGGCTTTCCAACACACAACTTTCAGAATGTAAAGATACAGAGATTATTTATCTTCACTGTCCATAGGATGGAGTTATGGGCTTCTCAGGTTTAAAATCTACACTGAATAAAAAGTCGTTCCAAATTCATATACTGTTTCCAGTAGATGCTTTGTTCTTAGTCTATGCTGCCTTTTTTTTTTTTAATACAAATATGGAGGCAATAATAAATTATTAATCTGAAATCACTGTGTGACTGTTCCCAGCAGAAATTGTACACAGTTAATTGTATGCTTGATGGTAACACAGGGGGAAACTGTCTCAGAATTCTTCTTTAATTAAAATTACATAGAATTACAGAGCGCCAACTGTGAACAGCAATGAAATGTTGGTATCACTGGCCTGTATATCTGGAAAATAATATTGGAATATTTAGAAAAGAATGAGTGTCCTTTATCTGAGAAAGGAAGCACATATTCATGAATAAAAATCTCATAAATAAGGAAGTTATTCTTTGAGTAATTTCTGTCTCTGCAATACTGTTATTTTCTACTATTAATATCCTTGTAAAGATTACAGATCAGATGGATAAGGGAAGGCCAGTTTTCAGCTCTGCCTCTGTGCCATGTCAGAGCAAATGACGTGCAGAATGAATTTTCCTCATGCTGCTTTGCCAAAGCCATCAGCCATAAGAGGAATTCCTCCTACAAAAGGAAAACTCTGAGTGTTTTGGGCAGTGATCTAGTGCTGGAGACACCAGCCAAGGTATGCAGCATTCAGCTGAGGCTGGTGGCACTTTGGGCTATGGATTATACAAAGCTGTGGAGCTCTTCATGGGAAAAAGAAAGATCACTGCATTTTGGTCAGAGGTTTCATATCCATTGCAGTCTACAGCCAGGAATATTTGAAAGGTGCAAATATTCAGCTGGGAGTGTTGTTTAAGTACATATGTTATTAGCAACTGAGGTTATTAAATTATAAGATTGAAGGAAGAGAGCAAAAAAATTGGATTGTAATCAAGAATGGATTCCTACCTTAAAATGTTCCTCCATGAAAACTCTCATCCTTTAAAACTAAACTGGAGGAAGAATTAAGATAATACTCTGTGAGAAGAACACTTTTGTGTATTGGTACAAAAGTGGCAGAAAGGTGCACTTTTCAAAAGTGATTATTGAAGTGTCCAACTCAATGAAGTAAATAATTGATATTTTTGGTACTCAGGTATTTTTCAAAACCTGACCATAAATGGTACATCCTTTTTTTCTTACAGGATGGTGTCAGTCCTTTTTATGCATGTGCTGGAGTGATCTCAGGACACTGTAGTTACACTTTCATATGCAGATTAATAGCTATTCATGGATGCAGATTAATAGTTATTTGTGTTTGTAGCTCATTCTGAACCTGAAGACTTTAGGTGTAAATGTGGCATTTCTGCCAAGGGTAGATTTATAGACTGATTTAATTTAGCTGTGTTCTGCACTTTTGTTGCTTTTTATTAAGTGTTGCTTTAATTAAAAACAGACACATTCATCTTTTCAAAGGCATATGCAATGATAGCACTGTTAAAAATCCTTCTCAAATTCAACCCAGTTCTGGTTTCAGTCACACATAAGATCATTTTTGAGTGCTGTGATTTGTTTGGCTTTAAATTGCTAGTTCATAAAACATCTAAGTAGATCTTACTGTAGAGCAGAGAATAACCTTATTTATATTACATATACATTAACTTTCTTGTAATTATTTCTATTATTCATTCTCTTCTGTACCTTTCTAATGCTCGTTGCATCTACTTTTTGTGTCTCATCTTAATTGTGTTACAGACAATTCAGGAATGGGCTGACTTTTATTCCATGTTTGTTACATTACACAACAGGGAACCAGGTCTGACTGTGAATATCAGTCACAATTGTCATATATAACAAAACATAATTATAGCTTCAGTCATTCAAAACTGCTGTGAATTGGCCACGTGACTTAACAAGCATAATTTGCAGGGAACAACCAGAATGGGAAAGGAAAAAAAGCCTACCTTGAGACAACTTCACACAAAAAGATAATTAGTTTAGCACTGATGTCACAGGCATTGCTTTTCTAGATGGCATAAAAAATTGTGACAGCTTGATACAGATTGGTAAGTAAATCTTGGGTTTTGAACATGAAACAGCATTAGAACAGTGGAAAACTTTTAGATTGGTTGGTGCAAAACCTGTGTGTGCCCTCCATAGGATGTTATGTGGATATGTGTGTAATTCTTCCATAAGCTTTTGTAGAAAATATTTAAGCAGAGCATGGTACCAATCATTGCTACTCTTAATAATTTTAAAGCCTTTTAACAGCATTTGACCTTTCAGTCTGAATCCATCAGATGCCTTATAGATGCACTAACACTTAATAAACTAGTGCACTTAGTCCTAATATGTAAACATCCATTAATGCCACATTTTTAAAATGAGATATAAAACTAGATATCCTGAGACTATTAAAGTAACTATTGAGGAGTTTCAGATATGTTTTCTATTTTAAAATACAGCCTGCATCCATCAGGCTTCAGACAAATAGAATTCTCTCCCTTTGTTTGCTGTCCTACCTGTCAAACCAGGGGATCATTTTGTGCACTCTCAAACCTTTAACTACCTTCACATGAAAATTATTTGAGATCCTGATGGAGGACTATATGAACGTTTTCCTAGCATGAAAAAGGCCAAAGCTTTTACAGGTAAACATATGGAGCAGATTCCCATTAGAGTGGGACCTCAATAGCCAGGTAAGCAGTCATTTTAAATTATTAAAGCATGATGGTTAGAAATGCAAAAGCTGACAGACTCTTCACTGTGCAAGCAATGCTTGGCAGTGCTGAAAGTAAAATGAAGCCCTAAAGAGGTACTTAAATTAAAGGTCTGTCAGAATTTTATCATGCATGTTTTCAAGTATTAATAACATCACCACAAAAATTTGACACAATTTGAACAGAGTGTCTGTGTGCAAAGGGAAAATATAATCAGCACAATTTAATGTGCAAGTGGCATTGGAAGCTGTACTCTGGAGAGGAAATCACGGAGCTAACATGAATGGGTGACAGGAGGAACAGGAATCATGAATTTGGCTACATGTATCAGTCAACAAGCTCAGCCAAAGTGGTCAGATCTGAGCTCCCCCAGCCTGGCTGGCTCTCACTGAAGGCTGTAATCAAGGCTGGAGCATGTGTTTGCTTTGCAGGGCAGACAAATGTGTTCTGCTGTTTGCTGATCTCCCCAGTCCTAAAACATGCAACCAGTGCCAGACAGAGGGAGTGCTGCTCCCCCTCTTTCTTACCATGACAGCTGAAGGCAGATGAAATGCCATACTTGGCATCCCAGAGTATTTTAGTACCAATGGAGTGATAGGGGGTTGTGGAGAGCCTCAACTCTGCAATGTGCTCCTTCACTCCAATGGCACTGCAGTCTGTTAAACATAAGAGGGGATTTGTAAATGAATTCTGCATCATTAGCAACTTAAAATCTGAGTTAGTTTTTGGCTTTTTTGATTTAAAACATGCTCTGGACCAAGAACTTCCTTCTGCCAACAAAGTCCAGTAGCCCATACAAGACAGAGGACCAGACTAAATTATGAGAATCATCACAGTTACAGCCTGTGAGCAAACAGCAGCATCTGTTCCTAATCTGTCTCCTTTTCCACAGGAGAAATTGAAAGGGAGGAGGGAAGAGCAGAAGCATCTATCAACTGCAGAGCAGACCCCACTTCTGAGGAATGTGCTCTCAGCAGCAGACATGGTGTCTGCCTTCCTCAGACTTGGCATCTGTATTCTTCCTTTCTAAAAATGGAATAGCAGCATTCCTGTATTGCAGGGGGATGCTGTGAGGCTGAATGCATTATAACTGAGAGATGCTCAAACAGCACTGGGGACTAAATAAGGATTTAAGATTTACAGATTGATGTGCCAGGCAAGGTGTGTATGATAGAGCAGTGGATGAGAATTCATTTGTGAGCAATCCCTCATGGATATTTCATACAACACTCACTACTTAGAAGTCCAGTTCTGATCCCAGAGTATATTGGCTGGTTAATGGTTTGTGTTGCCATATTTTAGGTCATCTTAGGATTTTAGTGGATAGGAACTAAGGTTGCATAAGAGTAACTGATTTTTGATATTTATTAAGTTTTTGCCAAATTAAAGTTAAATTATTTTCTGACCAAAATTAAAACTTAGACAAGACCATAAGATTAAAATATTTTAATTTTTAAAACTAAGCCTTGTTTCCAGACTGGGGAAGGTACACTTTGTGTAACTGCTCAGAAATTTGAAGGTAAATCTTGTATCTACACTAGATATTGCATACCTGAAGGTCAGCAAACAGGCAAATCCACCACTGCTATAAAGAGGGAAAGCCCCAGTGCTCACTGGTTGCAAATGCTTTGCCACTTTTGTTTTTGGTACCTGCTCAAGTTGTTCAATATTTACTGAAAACAGGTAAGCAATAGAAGTGTAGGAATGAAAGGGTTAAACAGAAAGAATAATGCATCCAGACTGGGGAAAAAAAGGCATTTATATGATTTCTGACTTTTCACACTCATAGAATTTGAAAACACCTTCATTTTTTAAACAGCAAATTTGCAGATCATTAGCTGGTAATATGCACTACTGCCTTTGGGTCTTTTGAAAACAAAAATGAAAAATGATCTAATTAAGCCTGGTCTACTGGTTGCAGCACATACCAGAGATCCAAGTTTGATTGCTGACTCCAGTGCTTGTGCTGACAAGGTTTGGATCACAATACTGTGGTAGTGGCATGCAGCAGCTGATGGAAGTAGGATTATTGAATAGTGCTTTAAAGGGAAATCTAATCAAACTCAGATATTTGAGTGGCACAACACAAAATGCTCTCCAGATGTTTGCTACAAGCAGATGCTATGGAAGACCTCTCTTTAAAAAGATATAATACAACAAATAACATGAGATATCTGGATTTTTTGATGTAGAGACCTTCCTGGGCATTTTAGAAATCACTGGGCCTTGTTTATATAACATGGACTCTATGGATATCTGATAGCAGTTGTTTTGCACCATGTACAGCCCACTCTCCCTAATGCTCCACTTTCATCATTCAGTTTAGCATTTATTTTATTTTTTCCACAGCTGTTTGTTTGAAGGATTTTACACTGCCTAAAATCTACCATACTACAAAAAGTGAAGGCTTTGAGGGACAGGTTAGCAGACAACTAGCCAGCTAAGGTGACCCTTTGCTTGGTCTCTCTCTTTTTTGCTACTCATACCCAAACATATACGACTCAGTTTGTGAACTCTTCAGTTCTGCACGTGCAACAGGTGCTAGAGTTTCACAAAAGAGCAGGTTCACAAAAAATGCAGGACATCTGATCCTCCTTCTCCACTGGGAAATGCATGGTCTCAGCAGACAGGGCTTCTATCAAACCAGCAGACATTCCAGCAGTCTTAAGTGTCTAGTGATCATAAAAATTTAAATTTTCCCTGTCTCTCTGTGCCTCTCGGAAGCAGTAAAAGTCTAATTACTGCCTGCACTCTTCTATTGGCACAGAAAGGAGAACAAAACTGTCACTTGTACGCCAGAGAAAATTAATCCCAGTCCTATAAATTACAGAGATTTATTAGTGTTGTAAATGTGCTTCTTCCCCTCTAGTTTGACTGCTGTGTTCTTACAGCCCTTCTTCTCTCTCCTGCAATTGTCAGAGCAGGAGACAGGCTTTTCCCTGACATGGACACTTGTTCTCAGCAGACTGAGATCCCTCCTCTCATCTGAGCCTACCTACTAAAGCACTTTCTGACAGCAACCACTCTCTGCTGAATTTCAGTAAACTGAGGAGTCTCTTTTAAGCAGAGAAGAACTCAACAAACCTGATGTTATTAGCATCTGTCTTGGCAATTATACAGCAATTCAGGAGAGATATTAAGGCCCACTGAGTGAATAGCCCAAATTTCAAATGATTTCTTAAAATATGTTGTTAAAACAAGACAAAGTAATTTTTGTAATGGCCAGTTCACTATCACAGATTTTTGAGATTTCATAAGAATGTCCCTTGCAATATTCTGTCATGGACTCATGTACAGATGTCCTGACTTCATAGAGCTAGGAGGATCTGAATTGTCATAATTAGCTCTGAATAGCAAGTGGCCTGATTTCAGCTGGGATAGAGTTCATTTGTGCACTTAGGGTGAGAATAATGTTGATATTCAGTGGTTGCTGAGCAGTGCTCACATTTAGGCAAGGACTTTTCAGCTCCTCACCCCCCCAGCAAGTAAGCTGGGGGGGCATGAGAGGTTAGGAGGGGACAGAGCCAGGACAGCTGAGCCCAACAGGCCAAAGGGAAATTCCAGCTATTCCATATCCTATGGCATCATGCTCAGCATGTACAGCTGGGGGGAAGCTGGCTGGGGGTCCCTGCTCAGGAGCTGCTGAACATCTCAGCCAGGGGCCGTGAGCAATTGCTCTGTGCACCGCATGTTTGGCATATCCTCATTGTTTTATCACGATTATTGCTATTATTTCATTTCATTTCTGTCATATTAAACTGTCTTTATCTCAATTAATAATTTTACTTTTATATTTCCTTCCCCAGTTCTCTCCCCCAGGGAGGAGTAAGTGACTGGCTCTGTGCTGTTTAGCTGCCTGCTGGCTTAAACCACCGCAGGAGAGCTTTCAAAGGAGATTTCCAATTTATCAAAATCATCAAATCTTGCAAATTTTTGCCCAGTTGGTGGGCTTTCATTCATATGCTTAACATACAGATCCAGTAGAGGATCATAAATCAGTTATAAAATTGTGACAAAATCTGTGTTCAATTATTGGGTAAGAAGCTAAATGCTCAAATTTGCCTTCCTTAATCTTTTCTGGAAAGACTCTGTGCTTCTGTTTAAGTTAAGTAGTTGATGTTATCTGTGATGAAAAACTTCTTAGTAAAGAGCTTTTCAGTCTACAAGTGAAGTTTCATCTTAGTATCTGGCCAACTTCCCCCTGCCACCCCAAATATTAAGAGAGAAGCTAGCAGCAACTCTACCAGTCCTATATGGTAATTTGTTTTACTCATTGACCATAAACCATACAAAGTGTGTGTTTAAGATTCAGAACTCTGAAGCACATCTACTTGAATGGATGAGACTGCTCAGGAAAAGAGCCCCTTGTTACCATTTTCATAGCCCTGAAAAAATATCAAATCTGCATAGCTTCATGATCAACAGACATAATTTATGAACAGAATAATATGCTTGACATTTCAAACTTTTGATTTTACTTGGTAATAGGGTTTTCTAAGGGTCAGCTCAAGTAGATCAGCATCTTTGTATGCTTGCAGAAAACAGAAGAGATTGGGTTGTTCTAGTTTTAATTTAGCTCCACAGAGCTTCACCAACATGCAATGCTGCCACCCTTCTGGAGGGAGGTGGAGTAGCCTTTAATATATTTATATTTTTTCATTGCAGCCTAAATGCAGATGAGTTGGCATTTGGGGAAGTTCAGTTGCTTAAGAGACACTTTTAAAGAATTTTCTGAATTTTTCCTTTTATAAACACAATATTTTCTATGTTTATCAAACTGAGGTCAGTCAGTGAAAAAAAAGAAACATCTTTGTACTTGGTGAAATACATAGGGTTAGAAAACATGCAAAAAGGTGTACAGAGAAACTTTAAAAGAGTGTTAGTTTAAATAGTATGGACAAAATTCAGTCAAAAGGTGGGATGCAACATATCAAAAGTCCATTTCAAGAAAACAAAAACCCTCCTTTTTAAATATTGTTACTGTTTTGTATCAAAACGTAGAACTTAACAACATTCTTTCTTTTAAAAAATTAAAAATATATATGTATAACAACAAGCAAGAAGACAAAACACATCAAAAATGGGAATTAAAAAAAACAAAAAAACTCTTCAAAAGAAGACAAGAAGTCAAAAAAAGAGGGGAGAAAAAAGATTTTCAGGGATCCTTGTCATGCAAATCAGTTTGGCGGCAAAAAATACCTTCATCTTCAGCACCGTCATTATCACCTAAATCATCTGTCTGTTTCTTTGTAAGGGGACCTAGGATTAAGAACGGAGAAAATGGAGGAAAAAAGACAATTCAAGAATATACAAGACTGAGGAAAAAAAACAGTGAATATTAAATTCCCACGGACGTCTCAAGAAAAACATTTTCAGGGAGGGAAATCTTAGTTTATAACAACCCATTTTTCATTAAGTTTTTCAAACATTACAGCAAAACCTTCCCTCGGGGGTATGGCTATTAGAAACATCTAGCACGAGAAGCAGAGAGTGCCCAGTGCTTTATTGTTTTTGAATGAAGAATCAAAGCTTGTTCACTAAAAGCATACCCCACCACAGACTGTAGTTATCCACTTCATTTAATTGTTTTTTCCTGTTGCTGTTATTAGGAATAGTGGAGACAAGAACTGCCAAATTACCTCTTGCATTTGATGCAATAAGGTGGTTAATAAAAGTCTTGACAGTTGGTTAAAACAATATTTTCTGTCAAATGCTAATTCACATTTCTAAATTCAACCATTTAAGCTCATGCTTTCTATAAAGATAAGCACGGGTTTAATTTTAGGGGGTTTTTGACACGTTCATCACATTCTGTTTTAAATAAAACTGTAGATATCCTTGAAACCTTTGACTACCTGCTGAGATATTTGTAAAGAAACATGAAAATCCATATGTAAACCAGAAACAAGAGTGAAATCCCAGACCAACTGAAGACAATGACTTTTGTCATTGATTTCAGTGGGGCCCGAGTTTCAAGCAAAAATTTGTATTGAATTGAAATTTTAGCTTGGGCAAGGCATCCAGGTTCATAATTCCTTATCTCAATGAAAGGATGATGAGACAAAATTCCTTTATGCCCAACACCTGTATTATTAACAAGTATTTATAGATTTATCATGTTTTCCAATGGGAAAAATGCCCACTCCTTCACTGAGAAATAAAAATGTACACCAGAAGGAAAGTCAAAGGCCATTCTGAAAATATTTCCATGTCATATATTTTACACACTTACGCACAAACAAAAGACAGTTGGAACTCAGCATTATCTTTCCTTTTTTTTCAGAGCTCTCTCATTTCCATGACATTCTGTAATTTGCATGCGAAAAAGCAATCAGTAGAAACACAGGGCTAAGTAACAAAAAAAGAAAAAGCCAGCCAAGCACAGAGTAGAAAACAAGAACTGCCTCATGCATAAAATAGCAATAGACAAAAACAACAACAAAAAAAGAGATGAACAGTATGTGTTGATATTTGCAGTAGATGTAGGCAAGAGACATGCATTAAATCTAAGCACTGTGGAGTATTAAAACATTTGTATTTAAAAAGCTCTCTGTTATTTTACAAGATATTAGTCATTCAGCATTAAACTTGTCTTTTATAGGCAAAATACCATGTATTTGAGTGATGCTTTTTTAAAAAAAATCATAAAATGTTTTTACCAGGTGCATGGGTTTAAGAAACAAAAAAAAAACCATGAAGTACCATGAGACTTGAACTGTGAATATAGGAACTGGACCATATTATTGAAAACCAAAGTTCAATACCTTAATTCCTGCATCAGTCAGGAGTACAGTTTTTAACTCATTCTAAATACAGAACACTAGAATTATACATCATAAATAAACACAAGCATTTTTATAATCACACCTGTAACAATCACTCTCTTCAGCTGAAAGCCTTGGTGATGCAAGTTTTTCCTACCACAAGCTGTGGATATAATCTTTGCAATATTTGGTATCTGGATAGTGCCCTGATCCAAACACACATATTCAAACATCTCTCTGCCCAGCATTTTCATACCATAACAACTTTACTTGTAAAAGAATAAAATCAGAACAATAAAAACTCTAAGCAAAGAATGACAATATTTTCATTGTGGCTTTTCAGCACAGAGAACAGGAAGGGTGAATTTAAGAATGGTAAGAGCTGTGTACTAGAATAGAGATGCAGACACAGGCAAGGATTTATATATTTATACATACACACACATGTTCTTAGTAGCTTCTTATATTTTGAATTTCAAAAGTCACCAGAAAGGGACAAAGTGGCATCTGGAAATGCAAACAACACACATTTCTCCAAATAACTTGCATAGAGATGGGCAATTTATTTTCTAGATGAAACCAAGACAGTGTATGTTACATTTTTTTTAATAGCTGGCCTATGGCAGGTATTTTGTGTAGATCATGGTTTCAGATCTCAACTTCAATTACAAAGTACATCAACCCTCTCAATGTAAATGTTTGGTCTCATACCATTTCTGATTTTGTAATATGGTAAAGCATGACTGGGGCTAGCTTTGAAAATTACCTGGATAATTTTCATATTTATGCAGTTCTGAGGTACTCTGAAAAACATTTTTAAAAAAATTAGACCATCTTCCTTAAAATCATAGACTTGTTTAGGTTGGGAAAGATCTAGCTCAGGCATTAACCTGCCAAGGCAGCCACCAAGCCATGTCCCCAGGAGCCACACTCACACATCTTTTAAATACCTCCAGGGATGGTGACTCAACCACTTCCCTGGGCAGCCTGTTCCAGTGCTTGACAATTCCTTTTTGCAAAGGGGCTGACCTATTTTTAAGTTGTCATAAATTAAACATGTTTTTTAATATAGCCATAGATCTGTTTCACAATCCAAGGGCTCTGCTCCCCACAGCCCCCGAGCAGGAGGACTCATCCCTGTGGAGACACGTGGCTGAGCCACCAGGCACCACTCACAGTGCCTGGGAAACAGATGAGAGATTATTTCTCCCACAAGTTCACTCTGGTCTGCAAATATAATCTGTTATATCTTCAGAGATATTTTCTGCTTCCTGGAACTAAAATGCTCAGAGTCCAAGAAACCAAAGCGGAGTTTGGCCCTCACGTAGCAGGCCTGAACCTGCTTAAATTTTATCTAAACACAAAGAGGTGCTGTGAAGATTAATTTATATTTTTTTAATTGCTGGGCAATCCCTAAAAGAAGCATCAGCTCAAGACTCACTGTGCACAGGGCAAAATCAAGGGGTTCAGCCTGGAGTACTCTGGGAGAAGGCAGAGCTTTGTTATGATCTGTGCTGCCTGCCCCACGTTCAGATGCTGAAAACACTTTCTGACGTCATGAAAGTGGTATTAAGAGAAGTTCTGGATTAGAATTCCACCCCTTTCAGCAATAACTCTCATTCTAAAATCAGTAAGAAATGGCTTTTGCTTCTGATTCTCCAGATAACTGATTACTCTGACTAACAGCCTCGCTGTGTCTGGATGATCATAAAGAAAGATTGATGTTTTGAGTCCTCACACAGGAAAACACTCTGAAATCACAAGCAGATAAACAGAATAAAATCTTATGGCAAGAACCTACAAAATGTAGCAGCAATAGCCTTTTTAAGTAAAAATAAATCAGAACTAAAATTGCTTAGCAGGTGTATAATTTTTAGATATTTTCTGCAGCTTTCAATTAATATTCTACAGATAGCTTATGATTTTGTAAATAAAATGTATCCCCCAACTAGGTTTATTTCTTTAGCACTGACTGTTCATTCAATGTATGATATTTTAGGGTTCTTCCATCATTTTAATATTCTTTTCAGGTAACAGAAACGAGTTTTAAGACTATTGATACTAAGACATAATGGACTATGAGCCAATGAAACAAAAAGGAATATTTTACAAAACTATGATTGCCAGAAGTCTTTTGTCTCCAGTTACTTTTCACTGTTGTTCTATTGTAGCCTTCTCTTCACCTTTGTGAAGGCCCAATTAATCTTACTTTTTGAGCATTTAACTTTCAAAAATGGGTATCCATTATAAAAAAGGATTTTACTATGTTTAACTTACAAACCTTCAAACAGATAATGCTGCCTTACTGTGCCAGCCTAAATTTTAGCTAAAGTTTATGTAATAAATATTAAATATCAACAAAGTAATCAGGTACCATAACTAATGGGGGAAAAAGGGGATACTAAAGCCTCTAAAATGCTGATGCAAAGATGATTTACTTATCAAAAGGCTCTCTAAGGTTTAGTCTCATTTAGTCTCATGTTAGTGCATACCCATAACTCTCATTAATGCTAATGGGAAATTAGACCCCTAAGTCACTTTAAAAAGGGGGGAAAGTGATTACTGCATTTTATGTTTCCTAAAGGCAAGGAATAGTCTTGCTACGAAAGCTGAAGAAACTCTGTGTGCAGGAGGCACTCCTAACGAAGCCTATACTCGTTTAATTTAAAAATAGTTCTTGCATTATTTAAATTATTATTCAAATATTTATTCTGTTTGTATTGCAATCAATGCTAAGGCACTAGCATGATGCATTTTTAGATCTTGATGGTGACTTGTGTGCTTGCAGATGCCTTTCCTCTGCTCAAAGTAAGAGAAATAACACACCTCCCGTCCAGTTAGCTAAAGAGTAATTACGCTCTCAGAAGTAATTAAATCCAGCCATATTAATTCTGGTTTTTATCATTCCCTTTGATGAAGGACTAAGGTACTTTAGCTCCCAAATACATTAAAGCTGATTATAAATTCTCTCTTTATGGGCTTGATTCGGCAGAAATTATCCGTGGCCTTTCGGGCTGCAGGAGTGCGGGAGGCACGGAAGCTCTGGATGTCATTAGCTCTTTGGCCTGGGAAAGCTATTCATCATCAAATAGAGTCATGCTGCAAGTTGACACCATTTTGTAAAACAACAGTGCAAATCCTCTAAACTTAATAAATCAGGGCTGATGTATACAGCCATTGTTCGGGCCGAAATGTTCTCCTTCAGTAATGAGGAAAGTGGGGAAGAAAAAAGGACCTTTTACATCAGGTTAAGTAGGCTCCATGGATCCAGTAATTTAGAAATCACCATAGCAATAATTATTCTTTGAGGTAAGGTGTCTCTGCTTGATGGAAAGGGGGAGAGACAAGACTGAGGCTGACTGCTGAAATTATATTGTAGAAAAATCCACCAAGTGGGTTGCAACGCTGTGGAATGTGATATTACATATTTATCTTCAAACTTATCTGAGTGCCCCCAACCAGCTACTGCTATTTCTTCTTCATTAGCCCATTTCTTAATTAAGCCTTGAAAATCTGTGAAGTGAAATTACCTTATCTTTTTAGACCCTACCTTTGGCTCCAAACAGAAAATAATCAATTCTTTGTTATTTCTACCATAATTTTTGTGCTACAGATTCTCCAACTAAAAAAAACCACAAACTTGTGTTGAATTATCATATTAGCAGATGTTAGCTGAGGCACAATAACATGTTGTACCTATCTCCAGTTTTTAATCTGAAAGAAATTAATGAAGGGTTATAATTAACAATCTTCACACCTCAACATTTTCTATGAAGAAAAATCAAATTCTTATATGTTGAGATTGAAATACAACTCTATGTATATGCATATATGTAATGACAGAAGAGAAAGTTACAGCACAATAGTTATCTGATTAATAATTTTATAAAGTCATCTTCTTTCACTTGAAAATTAGAAAGCTCTCAGCAAAAATAAAAGAACTTGGATTCCTCAGAGAAGATAAATTTGGAAGGTACAAAAGGCAGCTGGGTCTAAGAAACACTTAAATGAAAAAAAAATCTCCTTTTGTTGTACTTTGCTGCAACAGACAAAACAATCTTTTTATTTCTTTTTTATTTCCCTTTTTACTGTCCTGATTTTACCACACACTCACTCCTTTCTTTGTTATTCACACACACCCCTACTCATTAAATTGCTTTTATTTCCATATTGCACTTATTTGTAATATTCATACTTATCAGCAGGGCGAAGCCCCGGCCGACTTTGCTTTTTGATGGCAACATTTGCATTCATGTTTTAACAACAAATGATGGCACAAACCTCAGTAGTTTCACATCTCACTACCTGATTTGTGATGACAATCAAGCTCTGTAATTAGAGCTGCAAGTAACTCAAATTTGCATCTGCAAGTGAGTGACAGGTACAAATTGAACCCACAAAAGGGTTGCCAACTTTCTTTGAAAATTTACATGTATAAATGCTTTGTCACTAAAGAAGCTATTCTGACACTTCAAGACTAACTCCTGCTGTGCCTTTTATAACAGCATATTGCTGAAGTGTCACACAGAAAGAATATCTAATCCCAAACCTTTTTATTCACAAGATTAATCACACTGGCTGGATCTTGATTTCCCTTAAATCTGAAGGATTTTCATTACTGCACGCTAGATATGTGTGAATTTAAATAAGATTAGAATCTGGGAATGTAGGGAGAGTTTCACTCTTCTGCTTCCCGTTTTAGATGCAGCCTGAAATTCTCTATATTCTCAGAGGCTCAGGCACTTTATGTTCACATGTCCTGAGAACAGGTGCTTGGTAAATCCCATTCCCTTCAAAATAGGTCACTCTGTAAATCCAATTCCATTTCTGGGGGCTTTTAGTTCCATGATATGGCTTGCATGGAGCTGTGCAGGATTCCAGGGAAAGCAGGATGTGTGGGTGAGGTGTCCCCATCCCCACAGGGGACAAGGTCAGCCCTGGGGATATCCTGGGTGAGCTGCCTGCTGATCCTGACAGGCTTGGGGTGAACACACAGCTCATGTACAGGCTGCATCTAGGACAGGGGAGAAGCTATTCCATGGAAGAGCCAAAAACCTGGGAGTTATTCTACACATCCTAATTTCTGAGACACTCCAACTTTGGCTCTAGCCAGTGGAAAAAAATTCTAGAGAGGGGAAAGAGGAGTGACATTTATTTACTTTTTTTTTTTCCCAGTGGACGTAAGGAATGGAACAGACACTCAGGATAAAGGAGTGGATGTCCCACCCACCAGAACTAGACATGAGAAAAAGATCTTTCAAAGGGACCAAGAGCCTGCTGGCCAAGGTTGGCACAGAGAAGCAAAGCCCATGCCTTTGGCCAGGAGCACTGCAGCTGGAGTGCTCCAGAGCTGAGGGATGGGTGGGTAAGAGAGGTGGAAAATGGAAGTTGCAAGCTGCTATGTTGGCATTAACATCAGCATTTACTACTCCAGTGCCATCTCACATGCTGATGTCACAAGTTCATCCAGACTTTACCATTCTGTTTGCATTAATATTCATGTTGCTTTACAGACACTCACACTCAGGGTGACACACTGCTGTAAGGAATTGAATGCAGCATTGCATGGCTGTGCCACCACCTGAGCTTTGAGATCATGAATCAGTTCTCTCTCTACAGGTGATGACCACAATCCAGACCCTAATGAAGACTTATGGACATGCTTAACTTTAAGCTTCTGAGTAAGTTCTCTGAAGTCAACAGGCTAAATCCAATAATATTAAGATAGATTCACTACCATTAACAGAACTGCTCTATTTGCATCTGGCCCAGGAGGTCAGCTCAGGAGTAAAAGATAAACAGACAGGAGCATCCCAAGTTTCTAACTTCCCTCCTTTATTCTGTGGATAAATCTAATCAACAAAGAGAATTTCAAACTCTTGAACACACTACCAAAGTTCTGCAATGAAATTAAATTCTCTTTTTATAAATTGTTTCTTAGTCTGTGTACATACAAATAAAATTCTGCAGTCATTTTCCACAGCTCTCATAATCAAATTGCTTCCTAATTTTAAAGATATGAACTTGTTTTATACTACGAGCTTATAAAAATTGATCATATTTAGCTCATGTGATAGAACTAAAGATCTGTAACTTCAAGATCCAAATTTTCGATTCCCAAAGGAAGATTTACCACTGCCATTAACATTTCAATATTAATCTTCACTTTCCCTTGAAGATCTCTCTAGCATTGTTGTAATAAGTGCAAGTAAGGATGCAGTGAATGCATCCTTTATATAAGGACATACAAAGACACAACTGCAAAAAACCCCATCAATTTGTTTGTTCTATTTTTTTCTGCTTTTTGGGGGAATTTGTGTTATCTTGATTCAGACGGGTAGGGTGGGTCATCTACAGCAATAAGCTACACTATGAAAAAGCATTCTCTGCTGTCTCTTGACATATATACAAAAATAATATTTTTAAAAATATTATTTCACTTTTATTTCATTGTTGCCTTCTGTTCTCAGCCCAAACCAACAACTGGATAAGTAAATTTTCAAATCTTGTCCACAAATCTCTCTCTCTGCAAAGAAAAGATCCCAGAACAGCAGTCTCTCTCAACAGGTGAGATCACTGAGATTCCTGCACAAGTAATTTCCTTGGCTGGGGACAGCCCTGGCTGATGGAAAAACCTTTTTCCTGACTAATTCTGCTAACTGCCAGGGCTAGTGTTACAGCAGCTCTATGGGTTTGTTATGGCACAGCTGAGCATACAGTCCAGCTCTCTCAAGGCCCAGATTCACAACCCAAATAGCAGAGCAAAATTGGTCTTCATGTAACCATGTAATTGAACATTGCAGAGAAAATGAAGTTAATTGTGCATAATATTTTCATATAGAGTTTGGAATGAAATAAGTTCTCCCACCCCTCTTCCCAAAGCACTTCATATCATCTGGTTTCAAGGCTCATGCTTGGAGCTCTGTGTAACTCACTGCAACCTGTGCAGTGTTTTACAGTCTAGAAACTCACACTCCTGCAACCACAGACATCAGGGATGATATGCAAGTCTCATTTTCTCCATGTTCTGATTGAGCCACTATCAGTAAAATGAATCCAGCTACCTCACAGAGCTGAATTTCTTCAGAAAAGTGGCAAAGGGGAGAAGAATCTGGTCTTGTACAGCTGACTGTAAGCCAACCCTGTCCTCACAAGTGCTCAGCAGACAGAGGGGCAGGGAGTTAGAGGCAAAGCTCTTATTGACCACCCTTTCAATGCCCTTGTGCTAACTCTGAATCACTGCATTTCTTGCCACATTTTGAGTAGCATAAAGAAAATCTGATTCTCTAGTGAGAAACTAAGGTGGACGTTGTATATTCTGAGTCATTCCCAGCAGGTGAAACTGGGCAGAACTCACCCTCTGTTATTAAATGTCAAGGCTTGTCTCCAGCAGGGGCCAGAACTTCCCAACCTAAGGCTGATGCTGGTCCTAAGTCACAGAGCTGCTCCTTGTTGGTCTCCTGTGATCTCAAGGGCAGAAATAACACTTCTGATATACTTCCTATATTTGCATGTACAACCATGTTCAAGCACTTTGAAAAACATTCACCCAACACAGTTTCTTCCTGAAAGGTGGAGGTGGAGAATTTCCTTTTAGTTATATATGGCTATATAAACATATGTGTACACATATAGAAAAGCAGGCTATGTGCCTTTTTAGCACAGGGATTTCTTCCTACACTTTTGAAGCTCTGAGCAACACTGGAACAGAAACACATTAAAGAAATTAATACTGATATCCTGATGTTCAGAACTACAGTCTTTCCATTAACTTGGATCTTAGAAAGAATAAAGATACTTTAAGTCAAATGTTTCTCTGCTATTTGGTGCTTTCAAAGCATCCTTTAAGGCCATTTATTTGGACTGTGGTCACCAGCTTTTAGAAACATAATTGTATCTGCTCTCATTACCACACCTTTTGACAGAATCAAAGTGCATAGCTCTGAGAAATGGCAATGGAAGAGCTGAGGGGACAGCGTTTATGTAAAAGGCTGTCAGAAGGAAAGTGCCTGGCCCCACTTATCTTCTCATATTTACATTCTGTATTTTTAGAAGAGCATAATTTCAGGCAGGAAACCTCAAAACATCTCAGCAATGAAGCAGTCACAAAACCAGAACAGCACAGCCAGCACTTGAAGATTAGTGGGATCAAATACTTGTCATAAGAAAAATCATTTTCATTTTGACATGTTTTCAGTGTTAGCACAGTACCTGTTTTGAAAGTACAGTTGACTAGTTCTGCATGTTATATTAAGGAATCCCAAAAGAATAGAAAAAAAAATAATCCTTATACTGAATTGTGCATGAAAGGAAATCAGCACATCACTTCTGATCCAGCAGAACTCCCAGGCAGGCAGTGATACTTGGGGCCACATATTTACACAGTTACTGTTGACTCCTATATGGACAGAAGGCTCCAAACCCTTCTGGTAGAAACTTGGCCTTCATGCTTCCTGTTTAATAATTGAGTATCTTAACACAGAGGCTGGTGAATGGAAAATGATCATCAAAATGAAACAGATCTAAAAAATGTCAAGTCTAGAACTACAATATATTATTTACAAAAAGCATAGCAAGTTTAAAAGCAAAATGTCAGAGTAGCCCTTGCTTCCATTTTCACAACAGCCACTTAGGTGAGAGTTGACAGGTTTGGGACAATATGACATTTCTAATTCTTTATCTGCTGACAATAACCCTGCTTTCTGGAGGTAAGCAAGAAAATGCAGAGCAGAGAAAGGCATAACGTTTCTGAGCGTTGGACAAAAGGTACTCTCACTTCTGTTTTTGTTTATTTTCCTTCTGGAAGTCAACTTGCTTAGGATCTCAGTATGGGCACAGTCACCAGGGGTTTCACACTGACTAGTGGGGTAAAATGTACTTTCTTTTGCCTAACAAATATTGATAAATTAAATAAAGAGTATGCACTACTAAATTATAATGATGGTCCAAGGTTTCATGCATGGGTCCTTTTGGTAACAAAATCACTAGCTAAATTAAACAGGGCATTTTGCAAGTACCACACACACAGCAGTTACTTTATAACCACTTGAACTCTTTAGTAATAATTGTTAGGGTTGGTTTGTTTAGAGTGGCCAGTGGCATCTCCTGTTTAGAATGTAATTAAAAAAAAAATCTGTGAGGAATATTTTTGAGACTATTTGAGCAAACAGTCTTTATGATCCTTTCCCAAGCCAACCAAAGTGAGTGAATAAAATATCACAGTATCCAAGCTCCATCCTGCTGAGCACAATGAGTGCCTACAGCAATCACAGCAAACTACTGGCACTAGGACTATACTTTAGACTATCAAACTACCAAAACCACTGAGGGCAGTGAAGATTATTCCTGCAACACAGTGCTGGCCTGTTCCTATGGGGCAGCAAAGATTGTCTATGCTGTTGGGTCCACAAGCAAAAGCAATCCTGGTTCTCATTTTCACTTCCACGGCAGTAATGAGTAGTTTCAATAGTAGGAGGCAGAATTTAAAATGTACAGTTTTCCTGTACAATTACTTAGTTTGCTAGCATTGTGGATTCAATAATGTTTGGCAGTGTTAGACAGATTCATTCCAGCTCTTTAGCTAAGGGATTATTAACTGAACTGTAAATGCAGGGTATTTAATGTAGACAAATGGGAACAATCCAATTAACTTCAATTGTTTCTGAGAGCTTTTAACTCATGCCTTCAGAGATATACATGCACTGAGAGTGTATTAACATTGTGATTTAAATGTAGGAAAAAGTTTTAGAAATGTATGTGGCCATTGATGGCTTCTACATATTTTTGCTAAAGTGAGAGTTCAAAAAATAATTCTCTTTCTCCTGGGATTTCCTGTGCACAGTTTATGTATATCTGCTGGAGGAAGACTAGATGCAGACAGAATATTTGAAATCAAAAGAAAAGGAACCTTTTACTGACATCAGCTCCCCAAAAATAAATAATAAACTGTGTTTACTTGTCTTTTATTGATGAAACCTGGTTTCCTGGAAAACACACCAGCCAGCATTACTGATCAATAATATTCAGTAACTCTCTTTGTGTTGAGAGGTTTGTAGAATAGATGGAGAGTTTTGTCTACTTCTACATCATTTGTAGAAATGGACAAACACGAATGAAATGGCCCATTTAACAGAAGAAATGTAATAGTTTTGTATTGTCAGAAAGTGTGAAAAATTAGAGTTGCTTTATATTTCAATGTAAAGCAATAAACCAACCTTGCAATTAGTACTGTTCGTAAATTAAAAGCATTTTTATATGAAGTCATGATTCACTGTGGGTTTGGATGAGGTTCCAGTGCTTGTATGCTGAGCTGGGCCATGTCCTCAGCTTGGAACTGCTCTCACAGGAGTTTCAGGGCTCTTCCTTGGCCACTCTCATTCCCATTCACTTCGCCCTCCAGCTCCATCCCAACCCACTACATGACATCAGTGCAAGAGCAGCTTTGGCAGATTTCCAGCTGGCTGTGGATTCCAGCCAGCTGCAACCCTTCCTTGCAAGAGGCTGCCTCCCAAAACCAGATCTGTGATTGATATCAGTGCAAATCCCACCTGAGCTGGCCCTCCTCGACTCTGAATTTCACACACAGAACTTTAAATTCCACTGATGGCTGTAACTGTTAAGAGCTGAGACAAACACCACAAGAGCTGGCTTGCAGCTACTTAAATAACCTAATAAATGCTGCAATGAAATACATCATTCTCAGCAGTGTCACTGCATCCTTTGTTGTCTAAGGTGCCCTCCCCTGGGCCTTCCACTGGAACCACTGATGAACAATGAAATTTATGTCACACTGTGAGCAGAATGCACTGGCACTTCATTAGTTCTACTGTGACACACCCAAACTATTAACTCTAAATGCAGCTCCCCACATGCCAGCTAAATAAGCAAGGACCATGTTGATAAGAGACTTTGACAAGCACAAACCATGCAGACAATACAGCCCACGTTACTGCAGATCCCTCCAATTTCATTTCTTGCCACAGTCAATTCTACAGTTTCATAAAATTAGTTAATTCATTGTTAATTTTTTTCTGTGGAGTTCATTTCATGCAGACAGGATGTACTGAATATAAGCTCTCATTAAAATGAGTGCATTGTGCAGCATCACACCTATATAATAGTCTGATATTCTATTGTTTTGAGCAATTAGTGCACGTCATTGAAAGCACAGATGGGTGATTCAAGTCAGTATGTGTCATATGCAAAATTCACAGAACATTTAAAGTCTTCCAACTAGTTGCATCTGTCATATCTATTATGTCAAATATTAAACTGCAGAGTCTATTTTGGGTTTCAAGCTTGAAATAAAGATCCTCCTCTCCCATCATCCGTCAAAGTAATTTTGTTTTCCATGTGAAGGGAAAACAAAATACCTAGAAACCTATATCACTTTGGCAGCAAGAGGTTACATTTGCATCTCTCTTGTTACACCCACTTGCTCAGGCCAAGATAACCTGTCCTTTTATATCCCCCTAATAAAATTTCCCACTTGAAAAAATGTTCCAATTTCATTTCGCTAAAAATTTTCCCCAAAGTTTCATTTCAACTTTGAATTTTAATTTTCTTAAGAAGAAAATGATATATTTAATGGACCACAGCTGTCTGGAAAGTACATATTTGATAGGCATACAGTACTAATTTGGAAAATGAGTGTGATTTACTTGATGAGTCACAATGAATGTCTGTAAATATGTATCCAAGTTTCTTACTAGACTAGTAAGCTGTATAACATAGAAATTATTCTTAAAACACAAATATCTTCCCAGAAGAAGAATGGACATCAACATTAACAGCTCCATCTTCCTTACTGCTTTCATTATTTTGGTTGATGAAGCACAGAAATAAGATATTCTTTAAGGAGGCAAATATTGAATGTAATAGATTTTCCCAATTTAACATTTTTTAGAACATAAAAACCATGGCATGGCACTAGTGGTGCAGGTTTCCCTGGTGCAGATGAAACAGCAGCTCCATTAAACCAGGCACCTCAGGCTCTGAGCCATGGGAATGGCTCAGGCATCCTGCAGCACGTGTCTGCTCTCTCCTCTGGGTCCTGTAAACCTGTGTTTACCTGGTTTTGTGACAGGAGGAAACATGGGGGGCAGGCAGGGTTGGCAGAATAAGGAGAGGAAAAGTGCATGGATCCGACTGCATCTGATCATGGCAGAATCACAGAAATAATTAGGGTGGAAAAGGCCTCTGAGATGGTCAAACCCAACCTTTGACTAAACACTGTCCTGTCAGACTATGGCACTGAATCCATGCCCAGTCTTTCCTTAAACACCTCCAGGGACAGTGACTCCACCACCTCCCTGGGCAGCCCATTCCTTTCTCTGAAGAAACTCCTCCTCATGTCCCTCCTGATTAGGCAGTGAACCACACAGATTGCTTAAACCACTGCCTGGTAGGACCAGTCAATGAGGTTTCCCTCTCAAATGGTTGTGAGTAAAATCGCGCACAACAATTTTGGTAGAATCAAAAACCTCTGGATTTCCTTGCTTTCGGTGCAAGGAAGGAAAATGAGGGCACTTTGCATCAAGTCATCCTCCATCTAACAAAGACATTTGAATAATTATCGCAGCGCGTTGCCAGAAATACAACGTTTCAAACTCAAATCTGAAAACATATCTATTGATAGCATTAATTTAAGATAATCAGGTGACTAATTGGGTGACTAATAGCGCTAATGAATAGAAAAAGAAGTTGAGATTGTAATCAGAGGCAAATCTCAGCTCCTAAAATGGTACTAGGCAGAAGAACGTTATGCCATAATGATCACATACTTGCTTATTTGCTAATATAGAAGTCTGAACTGTTGAAAATTAAGAGAAAGTATGTTTTATTACCATCATAAGCCATCAAGCTGTTTTAAAACTGTTGATTTTTTTGTCTTCAATTTATAAAGAAAACAAACTTCTCAAAACAGTACAACTCAGGCTCAAAGGAGGCATTTCTTTGAGCAGTTTCTCATAGAAAGTAGAATAAGGAAATGAAAATCACCTCATGTACCTAAGGCAGGTTGTACAGATGGGAAATCAAGGCTGCAGTAATAGTGTGGCAAAACATTTAAGACATAAGCATTTGAGCAGCTTTAAATACACAAGTAACTCCTGTGAGCATCATTGACTTCATCCTGCTTACATGAACAGGATCTTCTGAAAACACTTCAGAGAAGACAATTCAGAGAAGCCTTAAAATGTACTTTGAGGAAAAGGATAGAAAGGATATCTTCTGTAGAGAGTTGCCAGCTGATTCCTTTTAATTATTTTACCAATGCTGGTGCTTTTCAGTTAGGCTAATAATTATACATTATGGCGCCTAAAGCTCTGTGTAGACCTCTCTAAAAAATAAATGTAAAGTTGTAAAATTATACCTTAACCACATTTTTTTTTTCTTAAATACTTTGCAGAAGCAGAGATTAAGCCACTGCATAGCAGCAGAATGCTAGGCAACCTAGAAAAAAAATTCCAAAAGAGCTAATTAAACTTTAGGACGTACTATCAAAAGCAAGTTAATATTTTAAGCTATATAAAATCATTTCCCCTTTCTTCTTTCTGTGGTCTGATAGAATAGTAAGCTCTTCAAGTGGGCAAACTCACAAGAATAAAATCACCATCACTTTTAAGGTATCAAAAATTCCCACACCTACTGATACTTAAGTTAGTCAAAGGTTAATTAGTATCTGTGAAAGGAAAACTGCAGTTACTCTGGCAACTTTTGAAATATGATCTTTTTAGAAAAATAAAAAAAAACATGAAAACCGCACTTGGATGAATATTAGGAATGTGCTACAAGATTATTTACTTGTTACCAACAGTGATTGACATAGTGAAGAAGAATCACAGAAATTTTTTTTCTAGTGTTATATCTGACACTCAGCCCTTGCACTGAAACCCTGGAGTTGTATTTACAACTCCAGATCTGTTTTAGTAATCCATGACTCCCTGATTATGTAAAATGCCCCCAAACAAATATAAATACAGTCTTTTCTAAAAATGAAAAAGGCAGAAAGCCAGTACAAGGCCACATTACAAAAGCAAGTCGCAGTTATGCCCTACTTTACAATGCTAAGTGGAAATCTCAAGGCTCATAAGCCTTTGGTAGCCTTTTGTAAAAGGATGAATTTCTGTTTTGCTGTGTTTTCTGAATCACACCCCACAGTCCTAGGTCAATATTTTGCTATTTAAAATAAGTAGTTCACACAGCACTCAGATGCCTGAGATCATTGCAGAAATATCACAGGCACTTAAGCATATATTAAAAGCATTTCTCAGAAGCTGTTGCAGCATTTTATTTTTGGAAGAGTTAAAGGATAAGAGCAACGTTAGATGTAGGTTTCCTTTGGCTTTGGAGGATGAAAAGGATTAACAGAGGTCACAAGAGGAGGATGGAAGAAGAAATGGAAATAAGAGTACTACTGGATGTAGCTTATCCTTTCCCTAGGCAGTGGTGAGAGGTGTCTGCAAGAGGAAAAGGGATTGACAACTTGCTGCCTGTTCCCAACAGTTCTTCCAGCAGCAGGATGACCATGGTCAAAATAGGATTTTCCTGTGCTCTTTGTTAAGAGTAAGACTAAGGCTGGATGTCCTTTATCCAGAATTTGGTTTAGTGTAAAACTCCCAGCTCCTTGAGGCTAAGAGTTACTGGAGCAGCTGAGTAGGACTCATGCTCCTTGTTTTATTAGGGGATTTGGAATAAAGCTGAGAAATGTACATCAGGCAGCTTTGTGCTGTTTCTTTGGAGGGAGAATATATTAAAAAGAAGATTGCCAGTATTCCTTGAGATTTCTGCACTTAAAACTGAACTGCATTTACAACAATTCAAGTTATTACAGACAAAGTGGTTCTGTGATTCTACGACAAGTGAAAAAAAACCAAAGAAAAACAAGGAATTCACTGCCTGCTTGCCATGGCAGGCAGGTGTTCAGCCATCTTCAGGAAATCCCAGCTCTGCCAGCTGTAATGGTGACTTGGAAAGACAAATAAGAATCCTGCTCCAATGTTCCAATCACCATACAAGCCCCACCCATATAAACTCCACTGCTACCACAGATCTTTGTACAAATAATGGCAGGAAGTCACCCAAGTTGCACTGCTCTTCTGCAGCAAAACAAAAGAGAAAATTCCACATTTGAAAGAGGAGAACCCATTACCCCATGAATATTTGATAGACTTTGCAAACACAGTGAACACAGCATTGCAAAAAACAAGTTTCTTTTTTAAATTCTGCATTTAACTCTATTTGGGATTGAAAGCCTGTTCCTAAAAATATAGAACTATGCCCTTTGCAAGCCACTATTTTGAATTTTGAATTAAAAGTCAAAAATGTTGCTGTAATTAATGCCTTGTCATTAAGTCTATACACAATATCAAAGGTAGAGAAAAAAAACCTCTATATGCATTTCAAAAAACAGTGTGGTAGCATGCATTTTGTAGGAGAATAGGAAATCTAACACTACCTGGCAGGCCCCTGGGCCTGATAAGTGCATATGAAGCAGTACTGGGAGTAATGTGGCTGTTTCTGACTATCAGATTTTAGGCAGCACAATGCAAAGATTCCCAGTGTGTAACAGATGGCGCCAGAAATGAGTCAGGTTCTGTGAATGCAAGACGTGATACAACTATGCTAAAATTAATTTCTAGAGTTCAGAAAACAGGAAACTGAACAGATATGTAACAGAAATGAGAAAATAAACATGTATGCCAGTAAACTGCTTGAGATTACCCAGAACATACTGGCATCACATGATATAAGTGGAATAGCAGGAGGGAAATATATCTAAGTACTGAACCTAGGCTTAACACAAGGTGACTTAAGCATAATTCTCCCTGTGTGGTCAGAAACAGAAGATTTGGGCAGCATTTAAAGGCTGAGCAGGGGGAAATAAAGTCAAAGATTCAAGTACTGTACAAATTTAATACTAAATGCAATCTATAGGGTTATATAGACTTAGGGACTTCTGAGATCTGAGCTAGAACCATTGGAGGAATTTTCAGAGGCCCAGAAGTGAGTTGAGCACTCTTGTTTTCTCTGCCTTTTGAGCCTCAATTCTTTTCTGGCTTCAACATTTCTTGTATTTATTACTGTTCTTACAGCACTCCTGTGTGTGTGAGTATATCTTAGAAATGAATGACTTTACAACACAACTCACCTCTGAGGTACAAAATGTTTTTGCATTTCCATCTGGAGAATGGAAAATAGGTGAGTGATGAAATGGTTTGCTTGAGGCCGCATAAAAGTGTGGCAGAAGTGTTTTAAAAATTTTTCACGTCACTGTGCATTGCTTTCACCAAGCCTGCACACACTTTGAGCACTGAAAAGTGAGTTCATTATACCCACCATCTGTCTGATTTGCAAAAAAACCCCAAACCTTAAGAAGGTTAATGATATGCTGCATATTTGTGCACTATTTTGCAAAAAAAAAAAAAAAAAAAAAAAAAAAAAAAAAATGTTCAGGTCATCAGTGATCAGTTTTAAATAGTTTTGTTTCTGGGAAAAGTGTTCAGCATCCTTTTCTCTACCTTCCTGCATCAAGATATTACTGCAGTTTTTATACAGTATATTTTTCTTATTCTTCTTTTTGCTAAGTCCTTTCTTTCAAGAAACACCAGTGAATAAATTTCTCTTCAGTCATTTACGGTAAGCTTTGACATTCTCTTCATTTTTGATGACCTTGGAAAAAGTAACTTCATGATTAACCAAGAAATACAAGACAGACCTCAGGAAGAAACAATAGTCTAAATGCTTCTTACAAAGCCTCATAATTAAGCCTCTTTATTATGAAAACTCTCAGTGCAAACTAAGTTTTTTCACATTCACTGGAAGTGGATGCCCTTTATCTTTTTTTCTCTGCTGTTAATTGCTTTCTTCATCTGTGTGGCTTAAATTCTATGAATCTTTTGACAATAGAAATATTCTAAGTTACTCTAAGTATTACTTTTTCTACTTCCCAAATGGAAAATTATGAACACTTTGAAAAAGTAAACATCCAGCTGCTACGTGTACTGCTTCATCTCCCCTCAGACAATATAATAGTGCTTTCCCACTTGGTTTTAGTCACAGACATCAGCACAGACTCACCTTACCCTGTGTTAATAGATGCAGTCACTGCACAACCCTCCACAGGTAACATCTGCTGCTGTGCATTGGGCAAACACCAGAGTGCTGCTCCTCCCTGAGCAACCTGGTCTGGTGGAGGGTGACCTTCAAGGTCCCTTCCAGTCCAAAACATTTAAACATTCTGTGACTAAATACAGCCATACCCTGCTTGGAACTGCAGGTTCTTTGGCCAAGAGAAGGCACAGGATGGCTCTGCCATGGATGTGCCTTCCCCTGGGGACGGTATCACGCTCTCGCATGTGTGTTCTGTGGTCTCACATGTCAGCTCCAGGATTTAATTTTGAGAAAGCTGTGGAGGATCTAGAAAGCATATCTTAAGCTTAATATATCTGCTAAACTGACAAAAAAGTTTTCTGTAGAAAAACAGAATTGCCTGAGCAAACCTAGACCTGCACCTGTATCTAAATGCAAATGAGGTACAGGTGATACTGCAAAAGGGGAGGCTTCCCTCTCATTCAGACTTGGCCTCAGTCTCTTCACTTTGGTCCTGGAAAACTCCCTCTGTTAGCACTTGTACACTTTTGGTAACACCTAAGATAAGAGAGCTTTTGTGGTTTCTTTTCCTGCTAACTGGCTGAAATGCATTTTACAAGGCTTGCTGAGAAAAAGCTACTGTAATGTTTTTGATTCTCTACATGTCACTACAGCGGGAAGGAAAATAAAGCAAAACCTCCAGCTTTTCTGACAACTGTGTGTTAAAAGGGATACATCCAAAAAATAAATTAATATATCCCCTTTATTTCCCATATCCTATAAAAGCAAGATAAATCTCTGCTAGAGATAGTAATTTTGAACAGTACATTCTTCCTACTCCTTTCTCCTTCTCTTTCCACTTGAACCTTTCCAAATGTCTGTCAGTGTCTTTACAACCATTTTAAATTGTAAAGCATTTTAATACTTCTCTATTTGCTTTCAATTACATTTTACTATGTCAATAGAATATTCTTTTACCTATACTTTCACATCAATCCAAATCTCACCACACTTATGATTCTGGTTCTGTATTTCGTAATTTCCTGCCCCCTTTGGGAAATCTCAGTGGTTAATCTGTGTGTGCTGCGGCCTCTTTTGAAGTCCCACCCTAAGCAGTGTTACACTACCCTTGCCAGAGTACATGAGAGTATTGTTTGCCCAGTTCCCTGAAAGGGTAAGCACAGACAGATAAGGAAAGGAATCAAGATATTGGGAATTAAATCCAGGTCTTTATCATTACAGTTCAGAACACTTTATCCTGGCAATTGACGATTAACTTTCAATTCATCATTATAGTTGGTAAATCATCTTCAAACAAAAGTTCCCTGTGGGGATCCCAAAGTTGTATGGTCATTTCCTTTTCTTTTTTTAATCTTATCCTTTAAGCTGATTTTCAAAGTCCTTTCCAAGGTTCTAGGAAAGTTATATCTATGCCTTGCATCTTATGAGTGCTTTTATATGCCACTGTAAAGTTTATCTATTTTAAGGAATAAATGCTTATTTTTTTAACTCCATCAAATCTACTTCGGTTTTCTTGTTACTCCTGGTGATTTCATAGCATGGTTACAATGGATTTTTAATCTATTTGTCAGAAAGGGAGAGCTAAAGCTTTCACAGAATCCAAAATGTTAATGGGTCACTAATACTGGCCACCCAAAAAAAAAAAAAAACCAGTGTAACTGTAAATTCCTACTCCTCTTATTTATTCTCCTGTCACTCTATTGAGCTTATAAAAGTCAATTACAATGTAGCTGTTGCTAAACCAGCAAAAATCAAACCTGGCTCTGTATTTATCCAGTCCATCATGATTAAGGGATTTTTCTTCACTGCTGAGTTAAAGAAGGATCTTGCCTGGTTGTTCTCTGTAACCAATTTCCCATCTAGACAGCAAAAGTCCTCTCTCAGGTGTGGGGTAATGACAGCATTGCTGTTGATCCTTTTAGGGACAGTCTAACACCACACTGCTGTTTGCTGTAGAGCAGTAATCCATGTGATTTGCACTGAGACATGCTAAACCTCTCAGGTTAAAAATAATCCTCTCACAGCTATTCAGCATTTCTCCATGGCCCCCAAAAGACAAATTTCCCTGTGCTTCTCTGCCCAAGCATAGCCCAGAGGGTCACCATGGGCTGTGGAGGTGACACCTGACATCCTGTGGACTCTAACAAGTGCTGGCAGCACCAGCACCAGGACAGAAAAGTAGAACTTGTCCACGGGTGGCTTCTCAATGCAGCTGCCAGAGCAGAAATTTGTTTAAAGGTCGATCACTGAAACCATCTCCTGTTCAAAAAACAGCTCTTCCAAGGTAGATCAGATTTCCAGGGGAAACAAATGGATGCTGTTTCCCTGCTGAAACAAAGAGTGTCTAAATGCCAGCTGGCTTGTGAGATTAGAGACCTCAAAGCTCCCTTTTCAACTGCTAAAATCACAATGTGATGCCATGTAACACTTTGCGACTGCACAGAGATGTGTCCAAGGCAGATATTTGAGACTATCAGAGAAACAATGCAACTTTTGTACCTATTCCATCAGCTGGTTGTCCAGAATAGAAATACTTCACTTGCAATTACTGTGGCTGGAGATTCAGGTTCATGACACAGATTTTACTAAAGAAATGTTTTTGTCTTTCCTGCTTGTATTAAATTACCTGTCACACTCATTTTTATTCCATTTGCTCTTTATTTCAAGAACCTTACTATTAGTTCAATAGCATGGATTTTCTACAAAATATTTGAGAAACATATAACTCTATCTACAAGGTCACATTTCCTTCTAGCATACTTTTCACATAAAGATCAGAGGCAGTGAGTGTTAACCCCAAGATAAACTAACTAGAAATTACAATTAACGGGGGGAAGGAGTGGAAGAGTAATCTAAACCAATATTGAATTAGGACCTCTAATAGCACAAAAAACTAAAAAACTGTCAAGGCAACAAGAAGTAAAAGCCCAGCATCTTATATACACCAAAAAGCTGCCATACCACAGAGGTCTCTGAGAACACCCACCAATGAAAGCTCATAGTAACTTCCATTCCAAAATTATTACCTTTGCAGTGAAAGTAAATATACCATGGTGGGCATGGTCCTGCATTAAAAAAAAATATCATCAACTCCTTGATGCCTTAAGGATCTTAACTCCTTGATCCCTTAGCTAAGCCATGACTTTTTAAAAAATATATATATATATTTATACATATATACAAACGAAAGGTTTCAATGAACTTAAAAGGTAACCATTTAATTCCTTAGTCATATCAACAGCCAACAATATACCAGCCCTCTTTCTTTCTCTGCACTGATTCCTCACAGAATATTCAGTCAAATTCAAGGTCTTGCTGTTGCACTTCAAAAGCCTCTAAGGAAATGATTTAAAATACCCCTGGGATCTCCCTCCTTCACCACACTAACATCTCACAAGAACAGTGTTCCCCAGAAGCTCTGAAGCTGCCATCCTCAAAGATGACACTTATGATTATGGCAGACAGGGCTGTTTCCACAGAGGACTTCAGCTTGGATCTACACAAGAGAAGTTTACAGTGGTAATAAATACAACAATAAAGTAAAATTCACTTCTGTAGCTTGGTGTTCTTACAGATGAAAAAGATGTAAGGATAAAGGAGGAACATTATTAGCAATAGGAAAGCACTGAAAAATGAAATTAAAAAGCTGTATAGCCCCAAATATTATGTGGGATATACCACAGGTCAGTATTGCAGTTTCTGTTACTCCTTGGAAAACTGTTTGGCAGTGAAGATACATGAAGAGTCACAAATACAGATAGAAACAGACTAAAAATAACAAGTGTTTTCATAAGAAAAACTTATGCCTCTGTTAAACAGAATTTTTTTAGGAAACGCTGATTGTTGTTAACACAATCATTAAGACACATCCCATTCACACTATGTGGGTCACATTTTGGCCCATGATTTTCCCCCTGCTACTGGCACCAGAAAGGCTCTAAGGTTGTCAGCTTAAAGGCTGCCCTCTTTACAAATTAAATGGCCAAATAAGCAAAGGTTTATATAGCAGTGATATAGCACACCCAGGAACTGCTCGTTGTGAGGGGTTTGAAATAAAGCCATGAAACCAGGCCATTTCAGAGCTAAGCCTATCAGTCTATCTTTACCTTATCTCCCTGTGTCTGGCTATTGCAGTAATCTTGTACAAAATCATTCAAGGGTATTTTGTCCCATGTGTGCTGTAACACTGACCTGGAGAAGGCATAATGCTGAATTAATAGATAAGCAAGAGCTTTAGCTTCCATTTTCATTGATTTTATGGACTTAAGTTAAAACCATTTACTTATTTGAAGGCTTCTTTCTTCTTAATGTTATTTATTTAAATATGTGTCAAGGATACAACCTTCTACATGATACAGGAGCATGGCTCATTAACATGCAATATTTCATTAATCAGTAGCATTGATTCTTGTGGCTCGTTATAATGATAATGTGCACCGAGACCTTTACAATAGATGTTACTCAACATGAGACTTTTATTCAAAGGAAGTGCCAAAGACTTTTCTTGTGGCCCTTATATTCACATGAACAGCACTCCTAAAACTCACAAAAGGAGTAGACACATAGCTGAGCTATTGACAGGATACAAAATTGTACCCACGTTTGTTCACAATAAAGTGAAAAATCATCTTCACTCCTTTATATTGAAAATGCACAAAGACACAAATAAATTGTTTCTTTCCAAAAAAAAATGTTACCTATTTCAAATTAATACCCACCAAGGGCTTCTGCCTAAGATTAGTTGTATATTTTGCCTCAGAGTGCTTGCTGATACAATCACACAAAGCCATGCTCCAGGCGAAGCTGCAAAGTCAAGTATTCCAGGAGTTAGGATTTCAGCATGTAATTCAAAGGTTGTATTTTCTTGGGAATGTTGCTATGCCAAAAGCATGTGGAAACTTCTCAGTGGTGAAGTTATATCTATTTGCTTTCTTTCACTTCCTCCCTGCAGCTCCACTGCAGAGCTGCACATTGGATTTACCAGGGTCAGGCAAGAGCTTTGCAGCCTCCCCCTAGCCCTGTGCTGTGGGTCCACTCTGACATGGCCAAAATTGTGCAGAATCCACCCAGGAAAATACCCACCAGGACCACAGGTAGAGCCAGAATTGTTACCTGATGCTGCAAACCCCTTCACTAAAACCAGGCAAAATGACAAATCAATGGTGACACTCATCCCTTTATTCATATAGGATAAATATATAAGCTCATTACTGGCCTATTCTATCCTATTTCTATAAAGCCATGTGGAAATGTTTCATATCATGAACATACTCAGATTACTTTCAGCTGTAGGAGAAAGGAGCCAAACTTGTTAAAAGTAGCACTGTGTGTGTACATGTGAGTCTCTATGTGNCACAAGCCACTTCTTCCCAGTGTCTGTGCCTCCCTGTGCCAGCCACTTGTTTTACCTCTGCCACCTGACTGACAGAACATCGAACCCGAGGCTGTGCCTCAGCCAAAGCCTGCACAGTGACATGTGTGATGTGTTCCTGCCAGAAATCCAGCTCTTCCTACAAAACCAGCAGGTAATGTGATCATGACATACCATCTGGAGTCACCAGGCTATTTTGTCTTTTCTTAAGAGGTGTTCATTCAGCTTCTAAAAAGGTCAGATTTGAACCATCTGTGATGTAACTGGTTGGAGTATTTGTGATAAAAAAGTTAAACTTGAGATAGCTCAAGACCTGAAAATAATCAGGGAAGGAAATAAATTGTTCTACATAATCTTTTTTTTTTCTTTTTTGGTATGAAATACCTGACTTGGATTAATTTGGCAATATTATTTGAGCTAACTCACTGCTATTTTACTTTAAAATATCATGATGATTATTTTAAGTTTTTCCCTTCAGCTTTGATCAATGATGAATAATTTCACATTAAATTTAGGTGCACTTTGGATTTTTTTTTTTTTTTCTTGCTCCAGACTGTGCTATGCAGTGTTAGAACCAAACCTGAGATGAGTCAGGATCCAAAAGCTGTTGGAACTGCTATCACTGTCACCAAGGTTGATGTGAGCTGTTGTATAATCCCTGGAACCACAGATGACATCTACATATGGGAGAATTGGAATTTCATCAATATTTCAGACAGATACCTACACTTTTGGGTACTCACCAAAGACAAACACTGTATCACTCTAACAATCAGATATTAGAAAAGCAAGGTTTATAAAGATGGCAGTATCTTCTAACAGGCCTAGCAGGCTTGTTGGAAAAAGAAGGTTGGAGCTAAAGATAAAAAAATGCAATTTGGTACAACAGTTTAATATCACAGAACTGAACCACAAGTTTTTCTTTCCAGCTTTAACTTAGCATGGAGTTAGATGTTACTTTGACCAGAGGACAAAAGGACATCTGCATAAAACCCTACCTTCTTTTCCCTAATACATGAGCAGAAGGCAAAAATCCTGGGCTATCATTGCCAAAGTAACCTTGTAATTTAGTAACTATTTATCACTTCATGAACTTTCAAGGTAAAGGAGGAAAGAGTACAGAAATAAAGCAATGAACTAAGAGTAGAAACTTGCATTTCCTAAAATAGTTCACCAGTCATGCATTTCACTTTTTTTTTTTTCCTTAAGACTATACCAGGAGAAGTTATGGTAAATTGATAGCAGTCACAAATCCTCAAATACAGAGTCAAGCTTTGAAAAGCTATGCAGAAGTAAATGAGCCCTCATTTCATTTTACCACATCACTAAAATTTCTCAATGGCCTTTTCCCTGCATATTTTATGTGCTCTCTGCTTCTTACTTTTCTTCTTACACAAGGCAATGCTTCCACTGCCATAGGAAAAAAAATAAACAAACCTTGAATGCTATTTATTTACTGCAGTGAGCAAAAAGCTGATTCAATGTAATAAGGTTATAATTGTAATAATTGAATGCTAGTGAAGCAATTTTCTTATATATTATGTTTGTGCTGACAGGAGTCAATGAACTTAAGTGCTGTATATACATAGTCTAAATACATTTGAAAATAATCAGTAAGTAAACTGATGCTTCCAGTGTTTTCCATATGAATCTAAGCCAATGAGCTGCATGCCAGGTTGTATGTGAATCTAAGGCAAAATGTCCCCCTCACCATTTGAATTAATATGAGAACAAAATGTCATTTTGATCATAAATAGCTCATGCCACAGTAAAGCCATAGAGTCTCCTCCTGGTTTTAACCCTTTCAGGTTTTGATATTTTAATTAAATAATTAAAATTTTTTTGTGTTCTCCCTTAAATCTGTTGGTGTTTGCCCACCACAGAATGACAGAAGCAGCTGAGCTGGATTGCTTTGATAGTCCATAAAAATATATTCCATATACACAATTCTGTTCCATAGGCAGCACATTATGAAATGCAGTTAATATGGTAGGAAATAATCCAATATTCTCCAACTGAATTCTGAGTAGCAGATCCTAAATTATTATTATTATGGCTCTTGCACTGTCAGTGTTAAGTTTATCCATGCTATTTACCAATTGCCCTAACAACATCCCAGACTCACTTTAAAAACCAAAGCAGCAGGAAAACACATTGGATTTACCTGTTTACCTATTCTTACATTTATTCTATACAAAGGTTTGTTTGAAAACCTGTCATAGAACACAGAATATAACTGCCTTTTCATCTTCAAAAGGTCAGTTTTTCAGTAGTTAAATAAAATTGGTGAAAAAATGTGTTTTTCAACCCATTATATGAAAAGTTTTTTCCACTGTTGCATACTCATCCCTGGTTGTGGCAGTGCATATAATTCCAACCTTTTAGACCTCATAAAAACACAATACATAAAAATTACAAAATATATAGAAACATGGCACTCTGCTGTTACCTACACTTTCATACGTAGGAAGATGTCAGTCTAAATTTCCTCCTGTACCTAGGGAAAAAAACAAAATCTAATTTCTGACTGTTAGCATTATACCTCAGTAATGCTAATCTAGCTGCCTGAATGCCTAGCAATGTTCCCAACCCACCTCCTTCACCACACAGTAGCTGTAGTCCACTACCAGATTTACTACTAAGGTACAAAATTAAAAGGCAATTGTGTATTTCTGATTTTACGAGTCATTTACAAATGGTAAATTTAGATGATGTACTCAATGAAAAACATCTGTGATTTCACGTACCTCCACCCCATATAGGCCACAGAGCAAAAAGAAAGTATCTACTTAAATATATTACTGCTACCAAATTTCATTTGTGACAGCAGTGAAAGCAAGGACAGAAATTTGGAGATGATCTAGTGACCGTCATAAGATTCAAAAACCTCAACCCCTAGACCTCTAGATCTCTTTATATACACAAAAGATTAAAATAATGTTTTAAAAACAAAATAAACAGCCCCACTAAAAGCAAAGCCAAATTCTGCTTTGTCAGATAAGCAATAGGAGACTATTGGCCAGATGTGAGGGATGTTATTCATATCACTAAGTGCTCCCTTAGAAGGAAATATTTTTAGGTTGGTAGAGTAATCCCCATAAACAGCATAGCCTGGAACACAATATACAAGCTTTCAGCAAGTGCTTAGTGGCTGCAAGTGAGAAGGGATCCAAAACCTGCCCCATTTTTTACCATTATTATTACTGGGACTCTGGCAAAGCTCATGACTCCAAACTGGCCCAACCCAGCAACCTCGGGGAGCATCTGAATCTCACAGATGTGCTACACAAACTCTCCTGAGCAGCCCAAACACCACAGAGGAAATTTCTTGAACACGTGGTTGGGTATTCTTGAATAGAGAAAGCTCAGTTAAAGGCTGATGGGCCCCCAAGATAATGGCAAACAGCAAGAGGGAAAAAATTCATCCATTTGGTGGTGAGGAGCTGTTGTTTGGGGAGCTCATTAAACCACAGGATGAAGCTGTGGTGTCCCTCCAAACCTCACATGAATTCTGACCTCCCAGTGCTTTCACAACCTGGCAAGAAAAGCAGGATTCAGAGCTGAGCTTTGTCTCTCCAGTGTTAGCTTAGTGGATTATCTAAGCATTACAGCCTGCCCAGCCTCACCCAACAAACAGCACATCTCCAAACCGGAGGTTTTCCTGGGTACCACAAATCCTGCAGGGGCAACCCAACAGCCTCCACTCACCTCCTTGCAGGCTTGCTTTAACAAGTCTCCCAGCCCACCCAGCAGGAATTAACAGGAATTCCTTGTTAAAGGAATTAATGAAGTCTCTGAAATAGCTGGTAAATATTTATGTAAGCTTAATTTGCTTTAGAGAAAGCATCATGTGATTAACACTGAGAGTTCTGAAAAGCACAGCATTGGGAAAATTTCTTCACCAAAAGAGTTGTCAAGCTTTGGGACAGGGAAGCTGTGAAGTCACTGTCCCTGCAGGAATTCAGATGTAGACTGGGGACATGGTTTAGTGGTGGTCTTGGCAGTGGCTGAGTTAATTATTTGATGCTCGTACAACTGTCAAACCCATAGTGTTTTATTTTTATGCTGGGGTGAATGTTTACTGTATGATAAATTGGTAGTGGAGACAATTTTTCACAAAAGTTCAGTGCTCACAGAAAGTGCCTCTGAAGCTACACTTGAACAGAAGACTTTTTAGAATGTAAGAGGCTTGAAAGACAAACTAAAAGCACTTTAAAATGGAAAGGTACTTGGAATTTGCTGGTAACCTCCACTTTTTGAGAAGTATATACAAAGTAGAGTCTTGCAAATGCAAGCACTAGTTCTCACAAAAAAAAAAATTAGATTAAAAAAAAATGAAGAGCCAGACATAAAAGTCAGTACTAGCAAATAGAGCTTA
>VXBC01011965.1:559534-612703 GCA_013399945.1 Ploceus nigricollis
TGGTGTTTAAAAAAAAAATATATATATATAGATATAGAGGTTTATATATATATATAAAAAGAAGTATCAAGCAAGAATAAGGGAAAAAAACTTCAGAACTGTCTCCTTCCACTGGAGCTCTGGCCCATGACTGTTGGCTGGGGGTTTATATTCCAGGATGCAATAATTGAAGGTCATGAGTGGAAATCCCCCATTGCTTTTAGTTCACAGCTAAACCAAAATGAAGGTAGATGACAAACACTTCTTGATTGTTTCTGTCAATCATTTTTCCAGCTGAAATGAGAAAAACTACGCAGGGTTAACTGAGGAAGCAGAGTTGGAGCTCCTTTGATATAGATGGGAATTGAACTCATGGGACTCAGCTGCTGAGAAAGAATTTGTAACACATTTTCATCTTTCCCAGGAATTTTTTTTTAAATTCTCCAGGCATCTTGCAAAGTCCACATTTATTCACTGGCATTTGGGAGTGAACCAAACCCGCTGAAGTTAATAGGAGTCTTTTCACTGACTTCAGTAACCTTTAGATCAGTTTTTTTAGAAAGACGGACAGAGCAGAGATGGGAGATCTGATAAAACTCCCCAGTTTGGTGCAAGTTTGGTCATTGTGTTTTTACTTATGAAAGGATCTATAACAGGAATTTTTTTCCAGCTCTATGTGACAAAAATAAGTAAATTTGACTGCTTTTACTGTGGTAGATGTTATGTGCACTGGATAGTTGGCTGATGAAATATAATACATTAATCTTAGCCAACTTGGGGAAGAAGAAAAATATGACCTCAAATACAACAAATACATTGTAAATACATTACTATTCTTGAACATATATTGAATTAGCTATTGAAGAAAAGGAATATAGTAAAATGTTAAATAAATTTAATTTTAACTGAAATCCACATACCAAAACTATACTGAATTTGATATTAAAATGACTAAGTATAACAACATGACAAAATAATATGGTTTATCAGAAAAGGCATAAAATGGGAAAAATTAAAGCATTTGTCTTCCATGGTTAGACAAGACTTTCTATTCTGTTCATTCGAACCATTCTTGCTAGCTGATACAGTTTAAATATTAATATGAACATAAAATTTAAATGAGAAAAATAAATTTTAGACACCCAAAAGCAATTTTCAACATTCTAGTACTAAAGTAGAGCTTATTACTTGCTAACATGTCCCTTCCCAAAGCTGTGCATAAAATACACACTCACAAAATGCACCAAAACCAGATTTATTGCTTCTAACCCAGCCAATTACCATGGAATACCTGTAGTGCCAAAGGGCATATCCCAGTTCTGTAATCAGCCCTGAACTCTGCCTCCCTGATGAGAACAAGTGAATATTTTGGTAAAGACTTCTCTAAATCTGGCCTAAGTATTTCAATATGTCTCACATCCTGAACAATTTTCTTGCATTTTAAGGAAAGGATTCTTCAGGTTCCTGCACCCCCTGAAAACCAGGCATGCTTTCCCAAGATAAATATTCTATATAACAGCTCAGGTTTTATTGCACTCTTTAAGGGAAATTGCAAGTTTCAGGCCATTCAGCTGTTCTCAGCAACAGAAATTGAAATGCTGAAGAGGAAACAGAGCTTTTTACTTTCCACTGGGTAAAAAGTTATCCAGAGACCACTACAGTGGGTTTAGTTTTCAAATTATTGAAGGATATATGGCTAAATTAATTTCATGTTATTTTCTAACAAAACCTATTGCAAGAAGCTACTCTGTGCTGGCACAGAAGAGAATGATCCTGTAATTTCATAGACTTTCAATGCCTCTCATCTTAGACCATCCAGCCACGGGTCACAGATGCCAACATTAAGTGCAAATTGCAAACTCCAGGGATTAAGACATGGGGACATAAAATGAGTGCAGCTAACCCAGGGCTCCAAGTCACCTCCACACAGGCTAAGGCAGAACACATCCTCTTGAACAAGAAATGGTCACCACAAAAGTTACCAGCTTTTGCTTAGACATATTAAATTGTCTTAAAGACAATTATAAGCAGATGAAATCAAGAGCTTTTCCAAGAACATGTGAATCATATTGGACTCTGGAGGGATTCTATACATTCCATACTCCTTAATTCCTCTTTAATGTTCCTTTGTTCCCCAGCTTTTTAAAAATTAAATTCCTTCTTTGATGTGTTATAGACTTCGTTTTCTACTGTCCTTACTGTCCTCCAGCTGTCTCCTCAGCACCTCTCTGCATCCTCTCATATTTTCCAGCCTCACTCTATTCTTCCTTTCCCATCTTTTACCTTTACATTTCCTTCAGTTCTCACCTTCCCATTTGCTTCCTCCTTTATCTCCTTTTCTTTCTCCTTCAGCTTTCTCACTTTCAAGAATAATTAATTTCCTCCATCCTTGCCCTCCCATCCCTTTATTGGCTCAGTTTTCAGGCATGCCTCAGTGTTCTCACTGCTCACAGAGAGCTGCACTGAGCAGGCAACAAACTCCAGGCGTGCTCAACATCTACACTCAGACACAAGGACTGGCATTACAAGTCTGATTGCACAAGACTTCAGACTTGTTTGTACTATCTGAAGGGTTTGACATGTTCTTTGCTTTTGGTTTTAGTCTTGTGAGGGTTTTTTTTTTTTTTTCAATAGTAGAGACACACATAGTTTAGCAACCATTGCCTTTGTTCAAGCATAGCCTGAAGGAAAACAGAGATAACCCCCAAAGTCCCCTGTGTCACATTATTTTCCACATATTTCACCTAGTATTTGAGAGCAAAAAATCCAATCAATCTCATCCTGAATTGCACAGAGCTCTTCCCAGCTCTTTAAGGATCAAGCAGGTCAGTGATTTGTCTTCTTTATCCCACACTTCCATTAGGTTTTTAAGAGACAGCAGCTTTATTTTGCAATAACAACGTGGCTCGGTACTGCAGAACAGAACACCACCTTTCAGCAAACATCTGAGCAGTTTCAAAGGCTGTAATATTGAAATGGGAGAAACCAAGTAATTCTCATTGTTTGCCATGATGTTGACAAATTTTTAACATTTTACATCTTGAAGCTGAGCAGAAATTACATCTCTATATATGAGAAACGTAAACTAATTAAAAAAGCAATCATTAGTGAGATTGCTGTATAAAAAGTATTATAACATCATTTAATAGGGTGAGAGTGAATGTTTGCAAAAGGTTGTGCTAATATTGTGTCAACAAGTGACTGTTTCAGTGATTTATTAAAATCCTTTCTTAGTTCATTTTGTACAAAGAGTTTTCATTTTTAATTCGTATATCTCTGCCCAATCCAGTCTGGCACTTCATTATGAATTCTCAAGAAACCTCTCCTTCAATGTAAAAAGTCCCTTTTGTACGAGGCCTTTGACAAGAGGACAGAAGGTCCCCATGATTTTCCCTGTCTTTTGTTAAATCATGAGCTAATAGAAGCAAACCTCGTCATCTGTCAGGATGAGCTGCTCTGTTACACTGCCACTGCTGGAAACCCTGCCAAGATGCAGCACCCAGGCCACTCAGCCTCCTGACAGAAAACTGTCACTGACCTGGGCACACAGCTTTTCTGTCCTTTTGCAATCCTAAAACGCAATTTTGCTACTGATGTTCCTGTCTGTAGGTATTTTTAAATCTTAAAAGTCAGATTAAAGATTTTTTATTACAAAGATTACCTAGAAGCCTCTAATCACGCCAGACAATCTCACACTTACATCTGCTCATCATTCATAAAAGGAATGGCATCTTAATGAGGGAAATAACCTGGAAAATTAACTCTTTCAATTCTAAGATTGAAAATTTTCTTCAATACCAATGTCTGTGATCTAGAATTGTTACAAAAACACAAAGGCTTCTGCCCAAAGTGCACAATGTCTTTAAAGATGCTGCTTGAATGATCTAAGAAGCGTTCTCATTGTTGATTCACTTTTGTGATATTTTTGCTCTTTGTTTGCTGAATCCTCACAGTGAAAATGTCACCTCAATTATTGCCTTTGCACTTGGGAGAATGTCAGGGACCAAAAGGTAGCATTATAATATTGTATGTATAAAGCTCAGTTCTGAAAAATTAAGGCCCATAGAAAGACTCCAAATCCTATTTGGTCATGAAAAAACCCCAGATACTTGCACCTCAATCATTTTTCATTTACAGTCATAAATTTACTGCAGATTAGACCCTATAAGGTTTAGGATCTATTTATATGAACTACATTTTGGCTAGTTGAGAATTATTTGCCTCTCTTTACTATCTTTATTGATTGATAAATGAAAGCTATTTCTGACTATGCCAGAAATCTTTTACCTTGTAACTATCTTGCTGTTTTCTATCTTTTTGCAAAGCTAGAGATTGTAATAGAACAAGTTAAATGCAAGAATTTCATAATCCTAATTATTTTCCAAGTTTAGGATACCTTGCAGATAGAATTTTTTTTTGTTTATGTGTACCTGTAAGTGTGAATTTTGGAAGACTGGTGGTTTCCTTATGAAAATTCTACTGAAACAAACAGGAAGCACATGTAAATAGTGTGGCAAATTAAATGCAGATAACTAAAAATTATCAATAAAGCAGGTTGTGGCACTTCAGTTTCATGTGCTCAAATTTTATTGAGCACTCCAATTTATGTGTTGTCATCATTAGAGTTAATATTTACATGCTCCAATCACACTAAACGAGCAGGTCCTTAATTTCAGTGATTTTTCAGCAGTTGCTCTAATTTCTGCCTCTTCACTTGTAGCTGGCAGTTGTTCTCTTTTTGCTACTGAGATATCATCATCCAGCTATGGAGGTGTATGTACTCTCTTTCTGTATCACTGATAGGCACTAAATGTTCTTACTTGGCTAGACTTCCTTGTTCTGTTTTACTCAGAGAAGTAAAAATAAAAGGAATTAATAACCTGAGCACGTTTATGGGATGTCCACGTTTATGAGCACATCCCTGTAGCAAAACTACACAGACTGAGATGTGAGAGTAATACACAAAAAAGTGGATGTTTCATAAAAAAAAGAGATTGAGATTACTACCTATTGAGATTGCTATCACATAAAAGACAGAGACAACAAGATGCTAATATCTAGATATTAAATGCATGCCTATTTATTTCCATTTGTGCCTCATCTACACTAAACCCTCCAGCTATTGAAAACAGCAATCTTTTGGCTGAGCAGCATCACAGACAACAGCAGTAACAGCTTTACTTTGTTATATACTTCCCTATGCAGTCCTCATCTTCAATTTGTGCACTTTGTCCTCATTAAGAGAGTTGCACCCCCCTTCTGTGACTGAATTCACCAGGGCAAACCCTTGCACGTGTTACAAACTGCCCTCAGAAATGCTCAGTGTTAAAAACCCCTAACTCTGGATGTTGTACAGCACATTCCAGAAGCAATAAGAGCAATTGATGGTGATTACAGCAAATTTTGTAAGACGGTAAAATAGACAAGCAGAAAATGTAAAGACAGCAATTTATGGGGCAGACGAGAGTGCAAAGCCCTCATTCTGCCACTGCACCCTTATTGCAATTGATCTGCAGGACAGAAACTCCACTGTCAACCAGCTTATCTCAGCATTTTGTTGACAGCCAGCCCATGAACAAAAGCTTTGGTGCCTGCTTTAGGACAAATCCATCCAGTCATTTTCCCAGCATGGGAGCTGGGCTTTTTGACAGGCAACGCTGAAGCAGGAACAGAGAAACCTGAACATAAATGCAATTGTGCAATTCCAGCTTCTGGTTGCTGGAGGTCACCAGCACAACCTGTCGTTGAAAGGTCCTGGACAATATTCCAAGAGAGATCTGCTCCAAAGCCTCATGTACCAGCTCAGATCTGCTTCCAGAGCTGCCCCACACCTTTCATAATCACACTTTCATAGCGTGTGTAGGTTGAAGGAGTCAGGATTTGTTTTTACACAATGTTCCCCAAAGCCAGTTTTTCAACTTACTGCACAGCAAATCTGCTTCAGTACTCACTGAGAATACTGCTACCAGAAAAGGGAGATCTGTTCACTCACATTCACAGAAATAAATAAGTACTGTCATCCCTCTTTTTCATGGAAAATGATCATTAATTCCATGTCTTTGTTATATGGCTGTGTGCAACACTGGTGGCACTCAAAGAGCAGCAGACAAAGGCTGGCACCAAGTGCAACAATGGGTTCTGACTGCACATTATTTTACATCCCTGTAAAGCAGCCCTGCAGGCACTGTGCATTATGTTCAGGCTCACCCCCAGCACTGAGGAGATGCCGATCCCACACCACAGGGTGCTGCCAGGGCAGAAACAGAAATAGCCTCCAACAAAGCTGTCAAGCAGGGACAAGGAACTTCTCCACAGCAAAAACCTCAGTCAGTGGGAGGCGAGGCAAGGAGGGGGTCAAACACAGTCAAGGGCCTGTTGGGAGCTCAGCACATCCCTGCAGCCATAATGCTCAGGTGAAATGTTTCCTTCCAAAGGCTCCCAGGTGTACAGGTAGCTTGAGTTCAGGTAAACTAATAAGAATTTAACATTCAGTATTTAAAAATCTTTACCACTGCCAGGGGTAAAGAGATCTTCCTTGTCACCAGACAGGTTGCAATTTAGCAACTGAAGGGAAAACGCATTTGTTTGAACAGTTAATTTGTTCTCCTGGGGGCTGAAAGCCATCTCAGAAGTTGTTCTTTGTTTGTAAACAAAGGTGGGGGGCAAAAAGTGCCCACAGGATCTGCTGATCCTGGAATTGCATTGACCTGAATACTTTGCCAGTTCATGCTAACACTTCAGTAAAACCACATTCCTCCATTCCTGATTTTCCCCAAACAAAGTCTCAGGTGTTACCCCAGAGTTTAGAGTTCTGCTGAGCCAGACACACACCAATGCACCAGTGTGACACATCCCATTGAAGCAGTGGCCAACATCTCCCTGCTGCAAACTCACAAGAGGAAAGACATAAACATAGAAAGGTGCAAGGTCACACAGGCCCTCCTGTGCCCTCAGCTCAGGCTCTCCTGCAGGACAGTGACTGTCACACCTGGGGCAGCCCTCCCAGCAGGGCACTGCAGCACCACAGACAGCAGGTTTGGGGTTTTACATACAAGTGGCCCATATTACTACTTTTAGAATTAAAAGCCTTCTCTCTGAGGGACTTTGCACAGCCTGTAAGTGCAAGCATGAGCAGTGTTTGTGGCTGGTGAGGCCAACATCACCCTGGCAACTGCACAGGGTCCAGCACCTACAGCCAGACGTGATGTGGGCAGGGATGAGGGTCTGGCTGGGGAGCCCCTGGGCCCCTCTGTACCACCCCCTGCTTCCAGAGGTTTGCAGCCAGCCTGGAAAAGCTCACCCCTGACAAAAGCACGACAGAAAGGGCCAGTCTCTGTTGGTTTTCCCTCCGTTGCTGTTGTTTACAAGTCAGAATTAAACTTCTTGCTGGGGAGTGTGAAAGGCAGAGCACAAGACAGCTTGTCCTGAAAATTATTGGCCCATGAAAACTTAAATTTGACAAACTGCTAATTCATGCTATTTAACTGCTCTTTTTAATCCAAGTAGGAATGTAAATAAAGCTAATAAAATCTGATGAGAGATTCATGTCTGACTAAAGCAGTAATTCCTTTCCAAAGAAATATAATCAACAGATTTATGACATAGACTGGAGTAGCCCTTGAAACCCTGTGGGTAATGGATCTTGGGCCAAATCCTGCACCCAGTTGGGCTAAACACATTTTTGTTCTAGATACAGAGTAGAAGTTTCACATAATTTTAGCACATTCATTTTCCCACTGGCATTCCTGGGCCTGCAGGAGATGTGCAAAAATACTCCACTGAAATGAACTCTATCAGGAACAGCAATTTGAGCAGGAGAAACTGGAATAGTTATTGGCATCACTTAACTGTAGTCATGAAGGAATCAAAAGCCACTGTGGGAAGAGGAGCAGGAGCTCTGACATGAGGAGAGAGGGGCTGAGGTGGCTGATGGCCGCTCCTCAAGTGAGGCTGCAGAAATTTTGGGTTGTTTTGGGTCCCATGGAGGGAGAAGAGCACCAGCCTCTCCAGGTACCCTGCAAGGGGTCATCACCTTGGAGCAACTGGAAGTGCTTTATCTGCTGACAATCCACCTCCCAGCAGGAGGATACATAATCCCCCACATGCCTCACCAGTTGCACGAATTGGGAGGTTTTTTTGTTGAGTTTTTCCCCAAAACTCAAGGACATTGAGAGGTTAAATGAAGTGCTGATAGTCAGGCACTGAACAATGTATCAAATTATTGAGGGATGTAATGGTAATCTGTTGTCCTTAGCCTGATGTCCACCCAAAAACTCCCATCTGAGGAGAAATTAGACAAAAATCAGAATTATCAAAATTTGGTGGGAGGATCCATGACTGCAGTGTATAAGTCTCTAAATATGCCCAATCATGGAGAACAGCAAGCCCATCTAGAGCTGAGGAGAGAACGTCTTACTGCTCCAAATTATTCACACATCAGACATCCTGGAATGGATTAAAGTCCTCTCTGACAGCAGCAATCATTAATGTGTGGTACAGAGCCCAGCAGCAGATCAAAGAGCAGCATTTAACACGTATGATAAAGAGAGTAAAAAATGCATTATCCAAGATGCCATCAGTGTGGAGGACATATCCAAGCCATCTTATGCTGCCATTACTCAAATATCCCTAAAGAAGGTATAAATAATCACAGCCTGGTTACATTTGCTGTGTGCAGACACAGCTCCTGTCCAACAAGGCCTATCCATAAACATAAATGAGAAGTGGACTTGTTAATTCTTACAACAAACTGTAATTCCATTATTACAAGAGAAGATTGACTGACTTACAAACCACCCTGAATAAAAGGGAAAGGGAAAATTACACTGCAAAAAGTCTGCCTCTAAAACAAAAAAAAAATCCTGATTGCATTGCATTAAAACTTAAGTTTAAAAGATAGCTGGCAAGCTCTAATAAAAAAAAAACTGTAGCAAAAAGTGAGGCATAATAAGGAAATTGAATATATCAGTGATGCATATATCCATTACTATATTAGGATTTTCAAAATATCCATAAAGATGCATAAAAATGATTATTCACTAAGAACTCCGGTTTATGTCTGGGGAAAAAAAAAGATATGTGGTTATGCTACACAGTTCATTGAGAAGGGGTTTTATCCTTACAGTAATTAAAGAAAACCAGTCATCTAATAGTGGCAGATTTTGAAAATGAGCAAAATGCTTCACATCTTTTACAAGAAATTATCTGCTTTCTAATACATCTTGGCATACTGCAGATATTCCAGGAGACTCAGAAATTAAACACTTTGGGCAAAAAATTGTGACGTGCAAAGCAAATGAAATCTGTACTTGCAACTCATCGGGTTGACTTTGATCGTGAGCAAAACAGGTACCAGCTGCCAAGTGAGTAAAGAAACTAGAAGGGAAAAAAAAATCATGCCATTCACCTTGGTTTTATGTAAAAACATGTTTTTAAGTCTTCTCCAGAAAAAAAAAAAAATTGCTCTCAGCTTTAGTTGACAACAAAAATCTCTCTGTGAGACATTTAATGTTGAAGCACACAATGTTCTAATAAAAAAATAGCATTACACAGAATTAAAGTGGCACATTTAAATGTGCTAAATGTGCACATTACTATGCTAGGCTGACAACTCTGAAAGTTATTGTGAGATATTCATTGCTCACTAGAGGTGCTGCTGCTATGGGTCTTTGAACATCTGTTCCTGGCCCTATACAATTTCATAGTGCTTTTACCAGTAATTCAAGAAAATCATAAGGTCATATAGCCTAATATACTACGTTTTGTAGAGCCATGAATACAAAAAGCCTTCACACAGGGGAATCCTGATTGGAGTCTTCTGTGCTGGAAAGCTCTGAAAAGGCCATCAAAAGGGATAATCAATTCAACATTTTCTGTGAGAGCTCACATAGATCCTGGTTGTATAAACAAACATCAAGAAGGCATAGCTAAATGGTATTATGTTGCATGAAATTTTAATGATCCTATTCTTCAAGCACCCTCCAGTTCTTTAATGGGTACTTTAAAAGAGTTTTTAAAATATATGGAGAGGGTGCAGAAAATGAGCTATAAAATGTCCAACTCCTGGTTAGGTGTCTTCCCCAAATGAAGAATTTCTAGAAAGAAATTGCCAAACCATCTTTTCTGAAGGAAAAAAAATAATATTCTTAACTCTGAGACACTTCCAAAGAGCAAATATTTTGCCTTTGAAATACACCTCATTGCACCAGATGGTGTGCATACACATATTTTTAAATGTTCCTGTGGATGACTACTCCTACATATTCCTTACAATAGCACCTTCATCACCGTTCAAATCATCCAGACACCCTCAAAGGCACACAATTGCAAACTGAGTCATGCAAAAGACTAGCAAAGTAGAGTAATCAGGAACAAAGAATGCCATTCAGCCACACAAAACTCTTGAGCCTGTTAACATCCTTCAGAGCAGTGCTACTATTTAGTACTTAACACTTCTACCAAGATCTAGAAATCATACAAAAACCTAGCAGACCAAATAAAGGGAGGTTTTAAAGTTGCACACATTTATCCAGCAGACTGGAAGGACTCCTTATACTTTGTTAATGTTTTATGGACTTAATGCACCCAGTTCTTTAAGGAATAAAGCACAGGATCCTCACTCCTGTGCTCTGGGCCACCCACAGCTTACCTGTGACTCTGGTATCTTCTGTAGATGGTGGTTCATTTATCACCTGTGCAAGTGTAACACCCACGGCCTTAGTGCCTAGTTTACAGCACAGAGCATGAAAACAAGCCTTATGACCAGACTCTCAGCTGATCTCAAGAAGCTCAATTATTCTGCATGAAACTCTACATATTTCTCAGCAGAGAAACCTTGACCCACGTCCTTCACTCAGCAACTCTACCACGTTTAATCTTTTTCTTCTAATCTGCCTCTGCATTTCCCCCTCAAGTTTCTACAAATGCAGTATTTTGCTGGTGCAGTTTGTCCATCATGTCAACTCTACCTTAATTTTTTTTCTTCCCCTTTTGTAAGCCTTGGTGTGAAAGCTACCTTAGAATGAACATGCCTTGCTGTAAATTAAACTTCAAAATTAAAACCCAGACAGCAGCTCCCACAGAGACCTAAAAGACTGACCTAAACCAGAGTCAATACTATCTCCTTTCATAGCCAGCCAAATTGTCAGCACAAAGTAATCATTCAATTCCTTACAAAAGTGTTGTCACATCATACCTGACAAACTCGCCCTACAAAACCAGAAGAAATTTCCTCTGAGCCTGAAATGCCAGGCTGCCAGATCTTAGCAATATTATTCAGGCCACATAGGAAATGGCCATCAAAGAAAGACATTCATTGCTTTCAATGCTGCTTACTGGTGCTTTACTGTTTAAGCAGATTATTCATCTCACAGCATAATACCTCCAGCCTGCCTCAAATACAGATAAATGCATCAAATCCACACAGAGAACTGAGCACATAAGCTCGAGCACACACAACTCTGTACACTTCTGCCATGTCCACTAAAAGTGGATCAAAAATGACAGTAAAGAAGAAAAGTCCAGAATTTTTTGTTCCCTGAATACTCTGTTGCACACAGTGGAGAAAAGATCATCAGGTACCTGGTAATAGCTTTTCAGATTCTCAAGGAGGCTTTCTACTGCACTGAGTGCTGTCACAAGGTTAATTTACTAAGGATCAACTGAAAAATAGGAATGATTAACAGAAATCTACCACGGTTAAGTTCTTACCCATCATGTCTGATTTACAGAAATACATTTCCACAAACCTGCATTGAATAATAAAGGAATATTACCAGGAAAAAAAATAATTTCTGATATCACTATGCATTTTTCTCTTCGGTAACTTCTTGAATTGAAGGCCCAGACAGAACTCTGCTTTCATCTCTCCTTGTCTAGTTTGTGCTGCAACAGAAGTGCTGGTTCAAGACTCTAAAGGTTTTTAATTTAACTAGCAAAGGATGTAGTAAAGCACCACATCACAGAATGCAGAACAAGCAAAAGAGCTTTGAAATTGTTATTCCTTTAAGGCAGCTGCTGAGTAATAATGCTGGTTAAATTATGCAAGGAACACTGCATTCTCCCACAGACACACATTTAATATCTCCAGAGGTTTAGTGCATTACATTGCCGAACGAAAAATGTGAAGATTCTCTTATAAGATTTCTTTGTAAAAATGCTCCTAGAGATAGCAACAGTTCCATAGAGAAGAATTTAGTAACAGACATTTTTTTTTCATATCTATAGCGTAAGTATTAAAAGGGAAATTAAGTTCATAAAAGTTCTTTTAAAGAAAACCAGAAAATTACAGTGTCTTGGACTGTATATTCCTTTCAAAGTCCCAGCTCTCAGCTCCAAAAGGAGCAGTCCCTGTTTGTGCAGCACTTTCTAGCTGAGGTGCTGCTTGTCTTCATTCTGCACTGATGCAATTTTTTGCTTTTTCATCCATGGCATTTCTGCCATGATGTGAAGCAGTTTTGCTGAAGCCTTTCAAAGAGATGTTCAGGGTACAAAACTCCCTCTCATCCAAATAGAAATGCTGAGCTGCAATGGCAGCTCGAAGCAGAATTTCTATTTAGTTGTTTACTTTTCCCCAGTCATGGAATATGTTTTGGTTTGGTATGTCTTCTTCTGTGTCCCCAATGTAAGCAGCACATCTTGATCTTAGCAGGAGAATATTCACTGAGCAGTGATGCAGACAGGAGTCTGAAGAAGAAAACTGCATAAATCTGAACTAAGAGACTACAAAACTTTACTGTGAGTGCAGATAAGTACCTTGTCTCTGCATGTGAAGCCTTAATCTCTTTGCAGGACCCTGCACAAACCGAAGCAATATTCCACAGTGATCCAAGTGACTTTCAGAGATACTTGGTTGAGGATATTTATCTTTAAGAGAAGCATTTCTTAAACACTCTCCCTGTTCACAGAGCCATACAGTGTAAAGGACCACCCTGATGGAAGGATACTCAAGTCTTGCTAAATTTAATGATAAGACAGAGGAAAGCCAAGGGTATTCTGATATGAGCAGTAACACAGAACAGGAAAGCTCACAACAGCTTTTGGAGAAGAAGAGAACAGAAAATGTAAGTAAAGAGGAGAAAGAGGAAAATGAGGGTTTCCAGGGACCATGCTGGGGTGAATCACACTGGTAATTTATTTGAAAAGAAAGGGGGTAGTGGAGGGAACAGCAAAGGAAATCACAGCTCTGCAGAAGAAAATGGCAAACTTCCATTGAGTTTAACAGGCAAGCATTCAACGCAAGCAAGCTGAACAAACCCTTTAAACTGAATTTACATCCCTATTGCAGCAGTTAGGGGAAAAAAAGACCTTGTATAATTCTATTTTGCTCATATTTATTGAACACTAACAGCACGATTCATGACAGAGATGAAAAGTCATTAATGAGAGTTAGAAAACTCCCACACAGACCAGGACTCAGGTAATCATCATTAGCAGCAAATATTGAGGAAAAAGACGAAGTATAATGCTGGGAGTAGAGCAGGACTGATGAAAGCTGTGAAATGTTAGTTGGGTGATATTGATGCAACCAAAGGCACAGTACAAGTGGAAAAGATGGGCAGGGAGAGTGACTTTGTAAGAAAAAACAGATGCTAGCACAATATAAATGAGTATTTGATACAGTATTCCTTGAAATCAATAGATGTTTGAGTATCCTCTTAATCCACTATGAAGAGCAGCAAGACAAAATGATTTTGAAAAAAGTGAAATTAAAGAGTAAATCTGTTCTCATTTAAAATGCAACCTGAGACCGTGAAGTTTGCATTTTCCAAGACTGAATGTGTCGAGCCCAAGGAAGAACACAAAGCAAGCCAAGTGTCTCCAACCTGCATAGCAATCTGAAATGTATTGACAGGTAATTGTCCCTTATTAAAGCCCAATCATTCATTACTAAACACTACAAATTAAATCACTGTGTATGCCAAGGTTGTCATTAACCTAAATAATGTCCATGCCATGTGCACATTAAAAAAAAGAGACGGGGCAAAGGTTTAAGATGAGACTATTTTGATTGAACAGGACATTTTAAACTAAGAAATATTAAAGAGTTGGAAAAATTTTAGCTCCTTATATGTAATGCAGTCAGTTCTTCTGCTTTCTTTCCAGTGTCTCAAAAAAAAGGCATACAGTTGATACAGGTAGAAAATATTTTGTTGTATTTAAAGGAAATTAAAACATTCACTCAATTTTAATTAGACCAATTATTTCTGTAAAAAATCTGGCTCATCCAAGTGTGGATGAAGAAAAGGGTTTTATATTAATGTACATCTGCCATAAACAGTTCAAGTCTAAATTGCAGAATGTATTTGCATCTTTTTCAGGCTACTGCAAAAAGAGAAGAAAAAGGGAATTATTGATGCATTCAAACAGTGTGCATCTTGCTTTGTAATGTAATCTGTTTTTCTTTTCCTTAACACCTACACAGCTTCTGTTGCTAGCTACTGCAGTTTAAAGAATAAATACAGACCCAGGGTATCAACTTCCAAAGAAAAACTTGTGAGAAGCTGTTTGCAGATTTGCATTTTTGTATTTCAGAACACAAAAGTCAAGTTCAAGTCTTTGCTTCTTAAGACACTTAAACTAACTAAAAGGATTTTTGTTGTTCTTGCTAGAGTTCATATCTAAAAGTCCAGTGGAGTTACTGTATGTGTTAAGGCAAATCCTTCCCCTGCAGATTTTCAGCAAGGCCTCAGGAGCTATTAAAACATGTGCAGAATAGAAAATAATACTTTCTTCTGGAAATGAAAATTCCTGTTGCACTGTCTATATCCATGATGATCCTACAAATACAGAAACCAAGAAGAACCAGAGAGAATGGTGGCCTGCAAGCTAAAGAGCTTTTCTATTCCTGGAAATTGCCATGGGGTAAACTTGGGAAAAACTGAGTTTTTTCAACCTATTCTTGAGTTCACTCTTAAAACTTCACCTAATCAGAAAACACTTCTGAGATGCAAAGGGAGACCACGGTCAGCAGTGGAACGGAATCACATCTGAGATTTCATGTTCCAAATGGCAGCACACAGCTGAGCACGGGCAGGATGACCAACTCACTGCCTCAGCAGCAGCAGGAAATGATAAACCACACCTTGAGTGCTGCTGAACAGAACTGGCCTTGGGGGCACAGGTCAGGTAAGGGCTGGGCTGGAGGGGAAGGAGGACAAAATCTCACAGAAGGAAAGGAAGAGAATGAAATGGCCAGGAGGTCAACTGCAGCTGAGTATTTGCTAAATGAAGAAGCAATGCTCTGCTATTCCAAGAGAATTAGAGGGCTGAGTTGCCCAAATTCAGCTCCTACAACTATGGGCTCTCTTATAAATGTGATGCATTTCTGCCAAGCAAATAGAGCGTAGTGAGTTCTTATGAACCTCCTCATTTAACTTTGCTTTGCAACAACTTTGAGCACTGCGCTTATGAATTAGGCACCACTCTTTCCCCAAGTGGGAAAAGTGATTTTTAAATGAAGTGACTTGCTAGAGGTGGCTGGCACAGACGAGTCACACACTGAGATAACAGCACAGCCAGACAGGGAAGTGTGTGGGTCTGCTGGGACCAGGCTGCTGGGGATGAGCTTGTGCAGGAGCAGCAGCTGAGGAGAACGGGTCCCGAGGGGGACAGGCACCATCCCGAGCAGTGAGACACCAGCCTGCAGTCATCCTTACCTATTTAAGGATGAAACTTAAAGACACTTCCAAGTGCTTCAGGATTCCTCCCTGGTGCTCTCTTTGGCAGAGTTTTTCAGTTTGCAGGAAGCAATAACCTGCTCAGGTGTGCTGTTGTCACCTCCCAATTGTTTAACAGCCCGGAGCATCTCAATCATCACTGATGAGGCCACTCCAGAACACACATGTACAGGGCACAGACTGTCCCTCGTGGCTGCCAGGAGCACTCAGCACCGGGCAATACTTCAGATCTCACTGCTGCATTTCCTATATATTCTTGAACCCCACCAGTTTACTCTTTTCACATTCACAACTCACATTACAACTTTTAACTTTGCATATTTTCTCTTTGCAACTGAATATTCCTAATAATTACATATAAAATACCTATTTTTTAAAGTGCCTATATTACTGCAGTACATATATCACTCTTTAAAAAAATTATGAGGGGAGGGAGAAGTGTTGGGGTTTTTTTTTTAAACTTTTCAAACTTCACTTGCACAGGTAGAAAATTTCTGTTTATCTCTGGAAAGAAACAAAGAGGAGGAAGGCTGCAATAAATTTAATTTCCTGCTTCTGCTACTGCACACCAGATGCTATTCCTTTAAAATTTCCTTTCACTTATTCTTTTAAACCTCCCTTGCATCTTGTAAATAATACAAGGCAAATAAAACTGCTTTTATGCAATATGTGTAGTTCTAAAATTATTCTTCTCATCAATTAAAAAAAAAAAGTATCCTCATTGCAAGCTCCCTCCCAATTTTTCAGTAAATACAAGTTAAACTCATTTTTAGAGTGATGGTAGTGCTTTTGCTGTAGTAGGTTTCTTTTTCTAAATTGGCTAGAAAGCAAGGATTCAAGTGTAACAGGGATGGGAAAATTCTGTGCAAACTTTAAAGTCTTGCTTTAGAATATTTATGCAAATGGTACTCAGGAAAAAACAACCCCTTGAAGATAAATTTTTCTACCAATGTACTATTAGTAATATGTACATTTGACTAAAGCCAAGTTTTAAAATGCACAGACAATTAGAAGGTATGTTACTGGATTTGCTTGCAAAGCTGGGATTTTAAATTGTTCTGGTTCACTGCTTTTCTTTTTCTTTCTGGGGCTGCTCTACAGGTGAAAAGTGTGTTCAGAAAGAACATTTCTCCCAGATGGAATTGGATTGTATGCCCAAGAAAGCAAAAATGAATGAGCAACATATGTCATAATTAGTCCTAAAACTTACACAACACAAGTAGAGCTGCACAACAGGGAACGAGTCCTGTCTGAGGCAGCACACAGAGCTTAAAGTACACTCTTGTAGTTCAATACTTTTATCTCTTCCTCACTGTTTGATGCTTCTTGGCAACTCCACAGTTCAGTGCATTTCACACACTGCAGAACATGAGAATAGAGAAAAAAAGATACATCACACAAAGAAAAGTCAGACGGCAGCTGTACCAACTTAGGGCAAGAAAAGAAAAAGATACAAAAATCTGAGGAAAATAAATTCACAGGTAAGAAAGAAACATGGAGAATAAGAGTAGAATATGAACCAAATGCCAAGAGGCAATGGAAGGAATAAATTCATCTCTGTCAATGGGTGAAAGAAACAAAGAATTTGTGATGGCACAGCAAGAGGTGGAAGATGACAATGCACAGCTGTAGAAATGAAGGAGCACGTAGGAAGGGTTGGGAGAAACAAATGCAACACAAGAGGATTCCACTCCATTTATCTGCTGGCAGTCCATGGCAAGGCAAAGCAGAAGATGGAACACAACATGTCTGTTCTCTCACCAGCCAGGGCAGGAACCTCTGCACTTCCTCAGCCCAGCTCTGCTTTCCTTGAGCAGACCATGGTGAGAGACAGGCAGCTTTCCTGGAATTGCAAAGCTCCGGGGAGCCAGCTGGGCTCCCACTGATGGAGAACAACAACATTCCTCGAGGAAAACCAGTCACAGCAGAGATTTAACTGGTTGCTCCGACAAACTTGCTACTACTCGTGTTTCTTAACTCGGTGTAATTGTCCTACACCTTCTCTCTGGCTGCCCAGGGGTGATTCTGGATCCCACACACCTCCTTCTCCTGGCCCACAGATTATTTTGCCTCAACTGATCGCTTTCCCCAGTATTACTTCACACAAATGATAATCCTGCCTCTTGGAAAGGCTATATATTTAATTTGTGAGATTATTTCTTTCTTACCAGTCCTATGTAGAGAACGCTTCTATCATCATCATCTTGTACAGAGATTAAAAAAATATCTTGTTGGCAGTTGATCTAGTGAAAAATTTGAAGAGCCACCTCAAAGGGGCAGGTTACTCTGAGGTTTGACCAGTGAACACAAAAAATACAGACCCAGCTGACTATTCCTGCAAGCTTAGGCCTCCATGAAATATATGAGGAAAAAAATACAATTCCTTTGAGAAGGAAGGCAGGGAAAAGAATATTGGATATTATAAAACTGGGTGCCTCAGTCCTGGAAAAGGCTTTCATTACATTTTTTGTGCCAATGATATTTTTCATTCTTCTTAAAGAATGAAGATTTCATAAATCTTTTATTGGTCCATACAAGGATAAAATAAACACTTCAGGGGAGATTACATCAAGTTCAACTAATGAAGAAAGGTACTTGGTAACGAAGAGTTACTCTGGCATCACAAAATGAAACTACATTGCCTAAATTTACTTCTGTCAGGGTAGGTTTTGTTTAATCTACAGTCCACAATAATGCACTGAATGGACAGGACTGAAAAGAGGTTAAAGTCATCTTCTCATCAGAAGTCATTTAATATAAAGTAAATTGTAATGGTAGCTGGAAGGAAAATCAAATACAAGAAATGAATTCAGGCCTGCAATCGAAGCTGCAGTTCCATTGATTAACTTCTGCTAAAACAAACTGCTGGACTGTACTTTCTCATGTATTGCCTTCCCCATGTCTTGGTTGCTATGATATCCTACTACAGATACGTGCAATTGCTTGTGTGAGAGTTCCAGACAGAAAAAGGACAAAAGCAAAAAAAAAAATTCTAATTAAAAAGGTTGACTAACAAATATTGACTAATAACTAAAATTAAATTATTCTTGTGCCTATAGTGAAAAGTTCTCACAAAACCTTTGACTTAAAATCCTTATTTCTGTCCCACCAACATACCAAGGCATTTTTACTTGTAAATAGAGCCCTGGGAATAACTGAAATATGAAACCATATAGAGCTGTTATTTCAGCAACACACCTCCAATAAAACACTCTTTTAAACTGAAGCCAGAGAATGACTTTTGAGACAACCTTAAGTAATTTAGAAAGTTTCCCACTCGTATGAACCATTTTCCTCCAAATAATCCTGTGAAGAAAAAATTGAATGTTTTGGAGGCTTAATTCCAGCTCTGATTTCATAAACACCTAATTTCCTTTAAGCAATATTTACTTCTATGGGTTTGAAGAAAATCCCATAGTCTCCAGTGGGCCATATTGCCACTGTCTTTTGTATAAAGGTACCAGGCTCTGCTCTTAAGACATAACAGGCAGTTATGATTTTTAATAAATATATATAAAAAATTTGCTGTGTTCAGACCTCTGAATATACCAGGGGAATTTTTACCCAATTACATCTAAAAAAACTTCAGGAGAAAATTCCTGAAATAAGCTCATTATTTAACACTATGAATTATTGAAAAACATTTCTCTTACATTTTAAAAATTAGCATTTAGCTGTTGCCTTTGAAAATTCACTAGATTGTTGTGTAACCAGCCCTTCTTTGATAGAGTTATAAACATAATTTTGGAAATTAAAACCCTAAAAAGGAGATGCTGAGTCACAGCACAGACGCCCCAAGGTTTTCAGTGGGCAGCTGCAGCATTTGGAGAAGAGCAATGCCTTCAGTACCCAAACCCACACAGTGTCAGCCATTTCTGGGCACCCTTTTTCTGTATTTTAACAAAAAAGTGCTTTCACTAACGCAGCTGAAAGTGACTGGTGTTTGTCCACACACCATAGCAATGTACTCACAAAAGCAAAACTGGAGCTTTTCAGCCATGAGTTCTGGACTTAAACACCTGCATTTCCATTTGGCCACTGAAAATACATAGATAGATAGATAGATAGATAGACAGATAGATAGATAGATAGATGATAGATAGATAGATATTCATATAGACATGCGTGTTTGTACAGCACAGCATTGAAAAAAGGGAAAAGGGCTCACTGTTCTCTTCCCCAGGATGTGATTTTATTGTTTCTTTAATCAACACCCTCTAAGGATATAAGTGAAATGAGGGCTGCAAGGAAAGTTTCATTAGAACAGGTAATGTGGTTGTGAGGAAAAAAAAAGAGACTTGTACAGAAGCTTTCTTCAGTTTTGCTATGGGAGCAGCATAATGGGGTTAAGACAAATTGTTCACATTCACCTAAGCTGTTTAAGGAATTCAGAAAAAGAGAGATGTTCAGTATTCACAGAAGGGACTAAAACAAGATGAGCAGGACAACAGGACAGGGGAATAAGGCAGGGAATTGTTGCCTCTGGAATACAAGAAACTAATGGAAATCAAAATTATAATGTGCAATAAAACCTCTGTGGAGTCCCTGGGTTTAGTGTCCAACAGATGTGACTTATTCTCCCAACATAGCCTCTTGAAGGTATTTTGTAGATATTCCCTAAGGATTTGTAAGAGAGGTTGGAAATGGAGTTCTTGTCTTGGGGAAAACATGATTTTCATATTTTTTCACCAACTGTCTGTGTGAATTCATTTTAGTGCTGGAGGATTCTGTTCACCCACACTTTCCCTGGGGACATTTGGTGCACGGGATGAAATATGTTGGAGTCTGAGACAGAGAGAGAGAGAGAGAGAATCCATGAATTGTGACAGTTGTGGGGTGAGAAGCTATTTCTTACAGGAAATGCATTTGCAGATGCTACACTGGTTGTTCCACACAGGCTGCCTTCCTCTGGTAGCTGGTGGTCTGCAAGTGTGCTCCTAATGATGAGTTTAGCAAGTCAAGGATGCTTTTGAAAGCTATGAAGAGAAATTCTGGGGCAATATCATTCAATGTGTATCACAGCTTTGCACAGGCTGTTCTGGAATTCTCAGGTAAATGTCTGTTTTTGTCTGTGAAGCTGATGACATGAATTTCCTCTTGGTAAATGTGGTGGTGTCCAGCAAGGAGGCTACACATCACTGCACCCACCTCCTCAAAACAGCAATCACCCCCAAACCACAGCAGGAGGCTGAGTTTTTGGTTCAATGGCACAATGTCATTTTCTCCCCACCTGCTCCACAGCAATTTTTCCACAGGCAGCCTGAATTTTGTATCACACTTTTTGTTGTCCTAATCACCTTGTTTTAGTCTCTCCTGTAAATATTGACCATCTGTTTTTCTGAATTCCCTGAATGTGCCTGTCAATAACCTGTGGGACCCTTGAAAAGTTCAAATATATTAATCTATACGACAACTATGTACTACTATTTGCACTGCAACATTTTCATATTCTCTGAGTCATAGGTTAATTCAGTACCCTTGACAACTGAAGATTCATGTGAAAATAATCCAAAATAGCTCTGACTTCTGGATTCTCAGTGTGTTTGGACAGATTTTAACCACAGTAATGAGACTTTCCAAACCAAGATCTCAGTCCTGCTGCCATCCCTGCATCATATGGATGGGAATATTTCCTCAGTGGGATACTGCAAAAGACAGTACAGTGCAAAAATCTGCAGGATGAGACACCTTTAGAAAGAACAGCAGTGAACCTGGGTGACTGTGAGAAAAAGGATGGAGACTGACAACAGCAGAAAATTTTGTCCACCATCATCCCCCACTGATGGATGAGCAAGAAAGCCTGTAGTGACTTCAGAGACTCACAATAGATGGTTCTCCACAAGAAAGACGGAGGAAAGTTTGAATGAGTACAATCAAGATTTGAACTACCACTGAAAACATAACTTCTTCCTTCAAAAAAGTTGCTTGGGAGTAGCAATGCAGAAGTAACTTTAATACACATTAACCACAACATTATTATTTTATCTATAAACCTTTTCCTAGAGTGACATCAGGACACTCATACCAATTTACAGCACTGAAATTTGAATTGCACTCTTCAACATGTAATGCCAGTGGAAATTTCAGCAGTGATTAAATGGAGTTGGCATTTCACAAATAGGATATGGTTTTATTCCTCATTAGGAAAAAAAACCTACTTTATTCAGTGTCACAGTGATGTGAGAAATTATATAAGACAGTGACACTGAATAACACTGAAATGATATATATTGCTTCAGTTATATCTACACATTATAATGTGTTTTATAAAAATTTGTTAGAGTAGCATCTGTTACGGATTTTCTAAAACAATTTGAATATGTTTTTCAATGAGCTGAAGAACCAAGCTCCACCTATTAATCATGGAATATGTATCAATGAATAATTTATAAATGGTACCTTTATTCAAAGTGCTGCCAATTAGCTAAACAGTCACTGCACTCATAACTGTATCAGTCACCTCTAAACTTTCAACCTTTATCAAGATTTCAAATGCAGAAACAGAGAAATTGAATGAAAAGTAAATTTTTAGCATAACAGCTTCACACTAACTTTGATATTCTCTGGCATCACTGACAGTTTCCTCAGGAAAGGCAATCCTGAACCCTTTAATGTAAAAAATACATATATTCCTATTTCACACCCCACAGCTTTTAAAGACAATCTTAACTGCACACTATAAATATAGTAAAATAAAAATAGGCATTGTGTACCACTACAAAAGAAGTAAAGCAAGGCTAACTAAATAATTCTGCTCCAAAAAAAGATTTTCTCCTGTAGTTTGGTATTTCCACAGATTGTTTCTTCTACTGCAACACAGGTAGAAAGCTGTAATTTTTTTCCTGGGCCATGCCCTTACCGAGATTTCCGACTGTGTAACAAACTGTGAAGTTACATGGGGTTGTTCTGTCCTCCAGTCCCACTCAACATAGCAAGATGTTTACTTCAAAACCAGTGTAGAAATATTTGTGCAAGTAACAAATTCAGGAAACCTCTCTATCCTACTCTATTTCAATTAAAAGACAAATAATTACAATCAGCCGCGTTAATGTGAGATTAAAACCGCAACGGTAAATCACAGAGAGTCACATTTAATGGTGGCATAAACAGAAGTAAAAATTATCTGCATACATTTTTAATGTAAATTGGTGTTATTTGCATGCCCAGAAAGATGGAGGAATGGTAGCAAACAAAAAAAAAAAAAAAAAAGGCAATCAACTGTCTTGCCTCAAAGCTTCGCGTTGGTTTCCTTCCCCTTCTGCATCAAAGCCCTCTGGCCTCTCAGCATGGAAGCAGAGCTAACACTGACTTCCTGAGGTGCAAGATGCAGCTGTGATATTTAGCTAATTGAAAAACATGCTTGGAAGTGCATTAGTAAATTTTGAAAAGATTGGGCTATAACAAGGTGCTCTTCACACAATCCCTGAATTTAGCCCCCAACATTTTCAGCTTTTTTTTTTCTTTATTGGTACCATCAGTTTGTCAACACTGCAAATTTAACATTTATTTTATCCTCCAATTTTCATAATCGGTTCATTTGGCTTAATGTGGAACTCCTCTTATCATGGAATATTCACCAAATACATGCTGCTCAATAACATTAATTTTCAAAGTGTATCTGTGGCAATTACTTCAGCTTCTTCAGCTCACATTAACCTACTGTGGAGGGGCTTGTTGTATATTTCTGCTCCTGTAAAATGTGCAAGGCTAAAGATTTGTGTAGACAAGAAAACATAATGTATATGTATAATTCTGAGTATGTGTTTGTGAATACATACACAAATAAAAATGCATGTCTTTATCCAAAATGGAAAGAAACATCCACATCACAGAGATACAGTGAGAGACAGTGGTTAGGGTTGCATAAGGAGAATGCAGTCATGGTATGTTTGTTCTCACAGTATGGAACACTTAGGAAAAAAAAAATAAGCAGAGAGCCAACAGAAAAGCACCCAAAGGAAAAACAAATTCTCAAGAACATGAAGAGAAGCCAAAACAGAGGATGCATCTACTTCATCTTGCAATACAACTTCATTTTAAGAGAAAGATATAAATGAAAAGTCAGTGAACGTGCAGTTTGGTAATTGAAAATCTCTGTAATTACCCTAGTTACCAAGGGAATTTTCATCTATTTGTACTCAAAGACGTTGCTTTTTAAAACCAAGGCAAAATTATAAGAAACTATTAGGGAACACTCTAAGATAATATTTTTAAGTATGTAATAAGAGTAAGGAACATCTCTGATTTTATGTCCTATAACACCACCCAAACTGCTTCAATTAAATTTCCTGTAGTGCCTACAAACTCCAGAAGCAGTGCATTTTCAGGGAGACTTTAACTGCCTGTGTAGCATCCATGACGTACAACAATTTTAAGCAGCCATCGGGGTTTTTGTCTGAGAGGAAGAATGATACCTTATAGGCATTTCCAGGCTCACCACTGCACCTTCCCACCAGTGGAGCACATTACTGTATTATGGGAGGTATGAAAATTGTTGACTCAAAATCATTTTTCTAACAGCTGCTTTGTAACTTGGAATTTTAAAATAGTTCCTGTGATTTTCAACATAGACACACACAGTGAGTGGAGCAAACCCTCTAAGAAACTGGCTTTAAAAAATCCTTTCCTCTGATTCATTTGTACTTTAAATAGCTTAGATTAACAGATGCTGGGACTTTAAGCATTTTTCCTTTAGATCTTTAGTCATGCAACAGAGGCAAGCTAAATAAGTGAACTAGATTGAACCTCTACTAAACTAAAGTTAGTAACAGGCTGGAGGCTAAAATCATGTTCACTGTCCCTATCAGCACACACTTGATGTATGGTGCTAAACTGATGGCATATGAAAACAAAACAAAGGAAATCTCGTTTTCATTCTTAAAATCCATTTACCAAACAAACTAGGTATTTGGGTCCCATCAGTAAAACCCTCATGAGCAGCACAGTAAAATCCTCATGAGCTGCACAGGCTGCACAGGGCTCACCCAGGAGAAGGTGGGAGATCCTGGTGGAGGTACCCTTAGGTAATGTGCAGAACTCCCAGGGCTGATGCAGGATGCATTGTGCAAATAATAGCACTGTTTTAAAGAAAAGCCTGATGCACACCACCAGGAAAGAAAATAAGAAATTACCTTGATGGAAGGAATCTGCAAAGACATGAGCAGCAATGGAAATTCAAGCTGACTTTTTAAAGCTTTTCTAATTTCTAAGAGGTCTAAGCATGTTGCCAAGTGGTGAAGTACCTACCAACACTTCCAGCTACCAGCATCCCCAAGATCATGATCCTTTGCTTCTTACCTTGTCCACTCCTCTCTCTGTCCTTTTATACTCCAATTTCTTAATCTCCTCATTGTAATTCCTCTATTTTTCTCCCTACCTTGTCCATTCAGCTCTACCAAACAAAGTGCAACAACACAGAAAGCAGTGAGCCACTCCCTTTCAGCAATTTCCTTCTTCTCAGTTTGTCTGTATTCCTTTGAGCTTCTTTGCTACCTTGAATTGCAGAAATAGGTAAAATTAGGGAAAAGTGGGGAATTAACAAAATAGAGAAACACAAATACTTTTTAATCATTAAAATATTTCAGCGACTATTTTCCCTGAGATCCAAGAGTGCCTCTGTGCAAATTCCTGTGCTGAAGGATTAAGACACTGTGATCCAGATGATGCTGAATATGATGCTGAAAACAAAATGTGCAGAGTAAAACAACATTCCTAGTTCTGACAGATGGCACATTTTTTTCCTTTTGAGGATTATTTTTTCTAAAAATATGTGGGTTTAGGCTTCTGAAAATTAATAAACTAAAGAAGGAGATATTTTTTAAAGTTATGTTCTTACGTAAAGGAATAAAAATAGAAACCAATTAGCTTTTGTTTTTGTGATTGATATATTTTGTAAAGCTACCCAGACCTCTCTTGGGCTGCCTGTTTGCTCTTAGTCAGTAAGGACAATGACATCCTGAAGCTACCATTTCTCATTCATTTCACTAAATGTCACTCCTAGGTAGATGGGAAATTAAGGGATTAACCAGGAAGGAGACTGAGCTGTCACTGGAAAATTAATATTTTCAAATTAACTTTAGACAAAGGATGCATAAGACCTAAGTTATGTTGATGAAAACAAGCAGTTGCTCCATAATAAATATGTAAATCCAGCCACTGATCTATCAGTTATTATGACAGTCTGATGTCTCAGAAAAACTTGCTGTGATTCCAAGCAATGCTGAATACATATGGTAGCAGATCAAGATGGTAATGCATAACTGAGTATTTAGAATGCTTAAACCCCTCTTTTTATCAGGTAATTTCTAATATAAACAGCTTTTAAATGCAATCACTTTATCTGTCACTGTTAATTAAACCTGTACTTTGTCAACATACAATAATCCATTTATTATAGCAAAGGCCACTACATTTCAAACCACTCACAAATTGCAAGCCATAATTGCTAGGATTATTTTATTTCCAAGTGCAGGCAGCAAAGCCACCTTAAGATTCAACAATGGGAAGATAATTTTGGAGTGTAACCATAGCTCTATCTCACAGTCCATTTGCTTTAGTATTGGCAGCAGACAAGCTGTAATTTTTCATTTCCTAATTAGATTTAGCCATTAATTTAACTGTTCCATCATACTGGTGGGATAGAACAGCCCTATTTGTTTGGTCCTTTTCTTTTCTTCATTGTTTTTACTAAATACTATATGATAAATGCACTAAATGAGGGGAAAACCACCAAGATCTGAATATACAGAAAGATCTGGGCACTTCCACATTGGTCATGTAACAATCTCAATTTTAATAAGCACCTGACTTCCCAACTGCAACTTGTGACATTTTAGGAGGTGCTTTGTGGCAGCACAGGAAGGGGAATTGGGCACTCTGTGAGGGATTCACAGTACCTCACACTCTCAGGCAGCTCAGGGGGGATGCTGAAGCAATGACAGTGCCATAAATCCCAGCTCCCTGTGGGCTCAGGTGCCTCGCCCTGGGCTGCAGGAGTCAGACAGGAGCTCAGAGTTCCAACAGGCTCCATGATTTAGGGAGCCAGCAGACAGGCTGAAACCCTGGCAGAACTTACTGCTCCACGCTGCCTCTGCTTCAGTGAGGCACTGCCTTTCGCAGAGCAGAGCCCTCCTGTCAGCTTGGGTGAATGTTACAAGGCCAGTTTAATAACAAGTCAAACAGATTAGTTTAAATCACTTTTAATGCTGGTTCAGGCCAACCTGGCTGACTCTGGATTGACAGGGAGTAAGGATCTCTGCTTTGGAGGCAGTAATCTCTCACAGAGAACAGGTAACAATGCAAAAAGGCAGCGTGGTTATTACTTCATATATTGCTACAGCCAGTCCCAAAATAATCATCTGCTACTACATTCATGCACTGAAATCATTCCTTTCAACAAAGTGAGCGAGGGTCATTCCTATAAAAATACCCAGCATAATGGAAGGAAGCAATATGAGTCACTTCTCTTTTATACACTATGGAGAAAAAGAGATGAATCTTCCACAGTGCTCTCAGCACAAAAGGGTTCCAACTCTCGTCTTCTCCCCATTTCTGCCATGCTGCAGCCACCTGCCCTCAGGCAGAGGCACTCTCTACTCTCCATAGCCCCGTGGAAAACCTCTGTAAGTGGAACCAAAGCAGGGCAGCACAATCTGTACTCCAGGAGTGAGAACACCTATTTAGGACAAGCGGGAAGAGGGGGCTGGGGGCTGAGCCCTCTTCTGGCGACCGCTCATAATTTTTACACGGAGTGTTCTGCCCAAAGGCACTTTGAACTTGGATTAGTAACTGGGCCAAGATCTCTGCTGACCCAGGCTGCCTCGGTGACTGAACCACAGACATACTGTGTCTGTTCAGCCCAAGGACCTGCAGGGGTTTTTAGCAGAATGACAGAGATGTAACTGGAGTGGACAATGCCCTCTGTGCTGCATACCTAGGGCTCTTTAATGAGAAATGAAAGGTATGGATTTGATCTCCCCGGGGCTACAAAGAGCCCAGAGTTTCAGTCTTGCAAGCCTGGATGAGTGCTCTATCTACTGAAATATTGTATAAATTTCAGAAGTCCCGATTCGGCCATTATACACTGCACAGGCATCACATCAACCACGCTTTAGCTGAGGAGATGTAGACAAAACATCACTTCTCTTGAGGATCCCCAAGAGCCTTGGGTTTGAGATGGATCTGTGTCATGGAACAAGCAGCACTTCAGGAGCACAGGGAATGTACTGCAAAAATAGATTAGAATCTGTTTGTGCTGGGCAAGGGATTTTAGAGTCCACTCGTATGCACTCAGAGTCCTGCATTTCATACAGTCAGTACCCAATATTTCACAACAAACAGCTCTCATTGTGATGTTTTAATGTTCCCCATCTTCCCAGGGAAGTTGTAACTTAATGAAAGTATTTGTAAGTAGATGTCAGTGTCTGTTTACGCTACAGGCATTAAAAAGGGGAAAACCTTCCCACAAGTCTAGCGACTGAAAAACCTCCTCTGGAGCTGCTTCTTGAATAACTCCCACAAGTTTTTGCAGTGTCCTGGCCTTAGGATGAAAATACATCTAAATTAAAATTTACCTGAGAATTGGTCAACAGACTTGGGGTATGGTTAGACCAGTGTCAGGATATACTAATACAGAGTGAATTTGTACAATTAAAAATTCTCAAAGAATTTGCCTTGGTATAAGAAAGGAAAAAAAGTATTGGGTATTTTCCTGGGGCTTTAGAACTCTCCTAGCCAGAGGGCACTGACAGTGGAGGATGCACACACTGACAGTGGAGGATGCAGTGCCAATGAACAGTTTTGGAAATCTGTTAGGAATGGGTTTGGAAATGTGAAATGCAGACCTGGACAAAAGATATATAATCTTCCACCCTGTAGACAGAGAAATGCATCTCATAGTGACTTCTCAGTCCGATTACTATTTTTCCCTACTGTGCATTTGGGACAAGAATCTCATTCTAAAAATCATTTTGAAATGTATTAGTCAACAAGAGACCTAGTACTTATGCCAAAAGAGCCAAGATCCCTCTTCTGGAGCTACAAGCAACAAATCTGTTAAATGTCCCTGACACACAGTCCCTTGGTTTCATATAAAACCTCAGCTTATATTAATTCTGGGACTTCCAAAAACTGAAAAACATGAGAGAGGTTTCTCCAGAGACTTCAAGGCACAGCAAATGACCCTTGCTACAGATAAGCAATTCTTTCTTCTATGTGAACAAGTACCAGAAGGCTAATTAATCCTTAAGCATAATCATAACTCACCCAACCAAAAAAAACAAGGTCAAACAATGAGTTTGCAAATCACTGAGAATTGTATATGATTATGTAATAGGCTGTCATTGCCTTGAGGCTTTATATTTCTGATTGCATAGGCACAGGTGAGGTGTCCTATAAAATATTGCAGTGTGTGCCAAGCAAAGGAGATATATTCTCAAATCTGCATATTGCAAACCCAAATGGTTTTCATTTGTTAATTATTGACATTCAGCCATTGAAATTTAGTGATATTACATCTATTACTGGCACAGGAAAGGGAAGAAAATAGAAAGGAGGAAGGAGGAAAAATAACAATACTTTGTGATTTCAAATGAAATATCATCACCACCACCAACTGCTCTCTGAATCTGAATTGCTAAAACCATAAGATTATCAACAAGGGTTGATGCAGGTAGAACAATGAAACCTAATTATTTCTCACAAAGCAGGCTATTCCATTTCAAATAGAGGAAATCTAAGAGCAATAAAGCCCATGCCATTAACAATTTGTCTGCACACATGATTAGACTCACAGAGATAAAGAAGCCTCTGAATTTAATGATGAATCCCATATTTCTGGCTGGGCTCAATATTCTCTACTAATTATATTGAAAGACCTTGTGGTAGTTAAAGGTATTTAGATGACAAAATATGGCACTGTCTCCACAGATTTACTATTAACACTTGGCATTTATTATTGGGTGTTAAACGACACTGTGAAGTAATATTGGCATTTAGGGTTATTTCTTTTGTTTAAATGTTAAAAAAGTAATTCTGGAGAGCTAGAGGACAGTGTCTTATGACTGTTTGCTATTTAGTAACTCCAAAATATGAGCTGCATACGGATGCTGCCCCCAGACAGAATTCAACAGAATAAGCTGCCAAAGAAACTTGGGGAAAGGAAATCAAGTGGTTCAGGACAATGAACTGAGAGTCTGACATGGGCTCTTAGCAATACCAGGAACAAGTAAAATTACACTTGATGTAAAAGATGATCATAAAACAGAAAAAAAACCCATTACATATTTAAATAATTTACATTCTAATGGCAGCAAAAATGTTAAATATTTCCTTTATACAGAGCACTTGGAACTGGCCACAGAAACGTTATTTACTGAACCTGCTATGAACAAATATCTTGTGTTCTACCATTTGGCTTGCAATAGTTGTTTCTTCCTTTCATTCTTAGAGGATACAAAACAAGTTCTTTCTCTTAAAACAAAAAACTCCATAGCTTAATTACAAATCTAATGACTACAGGAGCAGAAAAAAAATTTTTAGTCTGTGGAAAAATATTGTCAATATCTAATTTACAATTATGAAAATTCTTCTCAGATGCACTCTGCCTTAAGAGTTTTTTATCAAATCAGTCATATACATTCTAATGATTTTTCTGCAGTTGCTAATATAGATTTGTTTCCTGGCACACAGAATATATTCCTGTGCTCAGTGTCTGGTATTTTAAATCTCTTGAGAAGTGCAAACACCCACTTGGAACAATGTTCTTCGCTCTGTGCATGTATACACTACACACACATATACGCCCATGCAGACACAGCCCAAACCCCTCTCTTTTTGTCTTCCTTTCTAAGGATGTTCAGAAATCTCTCTGTCATTTGTGGATGGCTGGAGCTGGTTTCTAACTTGCAAAAGCTGACAATTCTGCTCACAACCAGCAGCTCGTTCCCAGAATGCCACGTGGGAGGGAAAACATGCCCAGCGCTGTTAAAACGACACACTCAGGGGCACGAGTATTTTTACCAACTTCTTAAAAATTTGACACTCTTCAACTGCAAGTAAAACCAAAAACATGAACAATTTAACAAAAATAAATCCCTGTGTTTTGGGAATACATCTATCTCTGTATTCCCCATGCAAAGTTGTTATGGAGACAAAAGAAATAAATTTTGATGATTTTGATTAGGAAAAAAATAATAATTTCAGTGGCTGGAAAAATTACAGGAGCTTCTTCTTACCACAGAATAAGGTATAAAGTTACTCATGTGTGAATTATGAATTTAATTGACCATCAGTGATAGTAAAACATTGCTATAAAAAGCTGTGCTGTTCATGAAGCACCTGGCACTGACCACAGCAAGGGTTTGTATCATCTCTTCTATAGCTGTCCTGGGCCTGCTCCTTGACCTCCAAGGATACACCTCTGAAGATCTGTCTATAAACATAATAATTGGTGCTACCAGCATAATTTGCACATGCTGATATACCCATATGCATAAACAGTAGTATCTCTGTATTTTCCAAGAACATCTTCCATTTAGCTGCTTTGCAGTTCATTCAAGGTTGCAAGCTACTTCATATTTCCATTGAGACAAGCACTTAAGTTTGTACTTTTTCTCAGAAATGCAATTAAAACCTAAATATTACAGCACCATATGCAATATTGTATTTCAATCTGTTGGTTTTACTGAATTTCACATGAAATAAACAGTCTAAGGAATAGTGTAATAAACACCAAAGCACTGAATTAATGGGTAATAATGGGTAGCCTGGATTGATGCTGATAGAGCCTCCTGAACAGGATCCCTGTCATCAAACTCAGCAGTTCCACTAAGACTGGCAGGTCAAATCCCAGTGTAAACCCAGCCTTACCAGGAACAGTTTCCTGGCAATACACACAGGAAAATCAGGGCAGGAATTATTACAATATTCCAACCTGACTTTCAAGGGAGAAATTCTGCAGGTTCACTAATGGTCATTGCTGATTTCTACCAATGCAGGGCAGAAATCTCAAGTATTAATTAAGCTCCAAATCACAAAGCTTGATCTGCTCTTGCCTAAATGTTTTCCTGACATTTCCTTCTGAACAGGTGTCAGCGTAAAGCTCAAATGACGTTCCCTGGGTGTTACTTGAAACATTTGTATTATTCTAGGGATTAATTTCATCATACCATAGGAAAATGCCTCAAATAAAGCATAAAATATCTCCACCCCTCTCTCTTCCATTGCCACTCCCAGCAGTACTGACCGATTGCCAGTGGCTGCAAGATCGCCTGGCTCCACAGAGGCTGCTCTGCTTCCACATCTGTCATGCAAAGGGTAGCAGGAAAGCAGAGTCTCCACGTGAACACCCTGCTCTGCTGCAGGAGCCTTTGACTCACAGAGCTCGGTGCAGACTGCTGCCAGATTGCTGTATGAGCTGCTCGGGGATTTTTCGAACATTTACATGACAAGATGAGACAGACAAACGGATCCTCGTCCCGATGCTGTGGATCATTACTCATTGCCAGCAGCGCATCCACTCAGCTCACATTCTTAAAGGCACATTAAGCAAAATTTATGTTTTGTTACTGTACAGCCCAAATGGCAACCCTGGTTTATTGGCAATAACTCATCACCTGTGTCTCACTTGCAAAGTGCCTCACAAAAGGAGCTGGCGCACAATGATTTAAAATTGACAGACGCCAAAGACCAATCAAGTAAATTTTCCCCATTGTTGAAACTGGAAGATATAAATGACAAACAATGCTAATTCATTTACTAGATTTCTTCCTATTCCCTGTTGGGGGTATTTAAATACTTTCCCACATCAACTATGTCTCTCATTGCTGCGTTTAATAGACAGAAATTATTTATCACTATTTAAAGTAAAATAACTTTCAACATCCTTCCACTGATCACATCACAGGTGTTGGACAATTTGCTTTGCAACATGAGCATATGATTGCGTGATTACACTGTGAATTAAAACCTGGGTACAAACATCACCCATTTCTCTTCATAAACGTTATTCAGCGATGCACAAACTGAAGACTAGAATATATAAATTCTCCAATAAAAGTCTAAATCATAACAAGTTGTTATCAGCTACAATTAATTAATGGATGTGGCTCACTCACATCCATACATGCACCCTTTGGAGCAAGGAACCTGAAGGGCCACAACCCAAAGAACTCACAAACTGATTTACACCAAGTTGTGCATCAAAATACTTTAAATACAATCCAAAAGAAAATGTCATTACTCTCAGCCTTCTCAGCACCTTCCATTGCCCCTGGTGTCCAAATTGTTTTCAGTCAGTTCAGCACATCTCTAGTGTATAATTTGTTTTATTCAGTGGAATTTCCTGTCATGTCTTGTCACATCAGTCCCAGAATGGCTCAGTGCCTTTAAGAGATACAGAGCAGTCTACGGTAAGGGGAAAATGTCAGAGAACACCACAAGCAGAGCTCACTCAATGCAAAGGGAAGCATTTGTATGGAAAAACTATCCCTGAACTCCACAAAACTCCAAACTTCAAGAGATTGAGAGATTATTTTGTATTGCAAAGAAAAATGAAATGTATAGGAAGAGTTCTTTACATCAAAATAGAAAGCAAAAGGCATTTTACATATATCCCATTTGGGAGGAATGAAGAAAAATACAGTGTAGGCTTCTCAGACTCATATTTAATGCAGAAATGAAAGTGCATGCAGAGGTTTTAGCTTGATTTTGGCTCAGTATAAGTGAAAAAGGTAAATTCCTGGTCAAAGAGTACTACTATCATCTGCATTCCACCTTCCCCACTTCTTCTGGGGTATCTCACATTTCAAGCTCAAAACATGTTCAATTTGTTGAACAATTTAACAATCAACTAGTGAGATACTTTCCATTTCCTCAGAAATTATAGAATCCTTTCCTAGGATAAGAAAAAAATTGAGCTTCAGTGTGCAACAGCAGCACAGCCTAATAACTTGGGTTTTTCTAGGCTAGAAACAGCAGCTTTATACCACAGGATTGATTGGGTGAAGGTCTGTGGACAGAAAATCAAATTGGATTATGATGTTTCCTTCTGATCTTTTACAGTATGAATTTGTGATTCAATCCTCAGCTTTGGTTCGCACACGATGTTGGGCTGAAAACCATTTATATTTTTATTAACACCACTGGTCTGTGTCTTTCCTCCTTATTGGTAAAGCACCAGAATTTCAGCAAGGAATCGTGATGCACAGTTGTTCAGGGGTTACCTTGATCCTGAAGGAACCCTTTGGAAGAGCCTTTGCAATGCTGACTTAAATAAATTTATGCTGCTAATTCATGCCCAGCTCAGTAAGAGAAGATTTAGTCAATAATTTAGGAATATGAAACCTGATGAAAACCTGACCTCAGACAGTTTGTGATAAACCTTACAAGAAACTCTAGCTGTTATTTAAGGGACAGGAAAAGGCATTAGCTTCATGATACTCTGCATTCACCCAGCATGGGGAATAGGACACTACACTTTAAAAATGACAAGCTTGGGAGTTTACACAGCAGATAGAAAGAATTGAAACATTTGGATAAAGAAAGAGTTTGCTGTGGGGTGCCTCTCTGTTCTGGGGAGAACTGGGCACCATGGGACACAGGGGAACCAGAAATAAGCTTACAGCAGACAAGCTGAGGCTGGGGTCAAGCTAATAAACAGACAGGGGGTTATGTCACAGTGAGAGACATTAAGCACCCAGCAGAGGAAAGTGAGGCATGGTCAGACTCCAGAGAAAAGGAAAAAAACACAGATTTGATTTGGCAAGTCTGACCAAGGGACAGAAGAGGAAGATTTTAGCGCAACCCGAGGTTGATAACAATATGATAAACACGCTAGAAAGTGCTGACCTCAGTGCTGTGTCAGGTTCTTCCATTAGCTGAAATACAGCCCTGGCATTAAAAAAGTCCCAATTTTCCCAATTAGAAGTCCAAGGCTGTAAAAAATGCTTGCTAAGAAAATGTAGGGAAATTTCATGATGCGGTGAAGAATAACAATTTCAGTCTCATAAAATCCCTGAGTTATTTTAAAAAATGTTCACAAATGTTCTGGCAAAGCAGGAGATAAGACACCCTGGGATTCTCATCCAGAATTCAGTTTCAAAACAGTGGCACAGCTGGGTTAGGTTTTTATCAGGATCCATCTTACAAGGCACCAGTTAACCTCCTGTGGGCATACACAGCTCCAAATGAAACACACACCCAATCACCCGGAACATGACAAGATCATTTGGCACTTTTCATAAGCCATCAAAGGAGGAGGGGAAAAAAACACAACAAAATAAAGCTCCCTGCCTCCACCCCAGGCATCTGAACATGGCTGTTCTTGGACACTGTCCCAAAGAAGGGCATATGCCGAGGGAGCTCTGAGCTCTGGACTGAGATCCAGCTGGGCAGAATTACCCCAGATTTACATTTCTTTAATTCCTGCTCTAAAGCAAGGTGATGTAGCATTCCCACTGGGCACCACAAGGAGTGAGGGAGTGGGACAGAAGTCAGGATCCATTTGCCTTAAAGAACAGGCACATTTTCTGGTGGCATCCCCAGGTTAAAAAGCATCTTGTTCAAAATTGCTTTTAAACTCAGGCAGCACCATTTACAAGTGCAAACTTCCCCTGCTGGGACAGCTTGCTCATTCCATTTTGCTGGGATAATTAGTTTTGAGCTACTCTAATTGTAAATTTTTTTTTAAAAAATCATATTCTCAGCTTCATTTTCATAAAGTTTCAGTAACTCATGCCTGTCAGGTTCCCCAGACCTGGGAATATGCTGCGTTTGCACATCAAAAAATATTGAGTGATTGTGTCAACACAGTTTACTAATTTAGCCATTTCTGTCCCCATACCTCTACAGAGCTCTTTTGGCTGCCTGCTGTAATTAGTGGCTGTCAAATGTATCACACTTTGTCTATATCTAGTGTCACATTAACAGCGACTTATTTTAATTGATTCTTGATCAGAAAGATCGCTGGAGATCCCACACATCATCTTTTGTTATGTGCATGCTGTAAGCTACTGGACAACCCTGCTGGGATAGAAAGATGACCTTTTGGATGCTTGAATAATGATGGCTGACACATTTGCTAAATCTGCTGGCACTGAACTGCATGATATACTATTCAAACAGCAACACAATTTGCTGTGTGACATTAATTCTCCATCATTGCACATCAGTCTATAGATTCTTGGCATTTCATCCCAAATTTACCTTCAGAATACTAAAAAATAAATCTATCTATAAAAGACTAGGATGCTCAACCTAATGAGGAAATGCTGCTTTCGTAACATTGTTTATATATTGCTTCATTATTCATTTTTTACAGGCACCTTATTAAAATTGGAAAACAGGCAGGAAGACTATAAAAAAAAAGCTCCATAACGATAGTTTGCATTTCATTTTTCTGTGCCAATTCCTTTAAAGCACTGAAACACTAGAGAATACTGTTTGTCAAAACTGACTACAACAAATCATTTTTTACATTTAAAATTTCATCTCCCCTCTTTGCTTAAGGAATGAAACACTCAAAATATTTAGTGCAAAATAAGAAGACCTATTACTCAGAGTTATGGCTTGCCGAGGTCTACTCTTCATTGCATCCCATATGACCAACAGGACAGCTGCAGGAAATTGCATTGAGAAAGTGAAGGATTGCAGTATAATATGGGGATCTGAGGACTATGTTCCTTGCACATAGGTCTATAGAGTCTTGCATCTACAGAGAGCTAATGGTCTGTGAGTAAATTAGTGCCACGAACATCTTTTACATCATATTACCCCAGGGAGACCTTAGACCTACTAACTTCGGCACATGAAAGATGTATTAAATGTGTTCTGACCATTGACTGTCAGGTCTATACTCGTCAAAACTGCCTCACACACCAAGAAATTATAGATGATGTTTTGATCCTGACGATGCTTGAGCAGAAATTGCCTTTCCTTGGTCTTCTCTTCTTTGAGAAATGAAACTCATACCAAGAGCATCCACTGTCATCACTGAGGGAAGGAAAAGTAGTTTTTGCCTTTTGTGTGTTACTAATTATTCAACTTTTTTTCATGTTGGGTAAAAACCCTTTTTCATCAGTGCATTGACTGCCACATGCCAAGTATTTTATCCCATGTTTAATAAGACTGTGCACTATTTTTTCATGTGTGATAACTTGTGAAGGATTACTGAGATTTTCCATTGAATTTTCTGGTAAAGTAATTTCAGAGTGTATGTCTTGTAGCTCCTATTTTTCAGCTACTGGGAAAGTAAATGGCATGACTGGGAGAACAAAAGATAAAGAAGCTACAGGGAGGGAAGAAAGTGAGAGAAACAGGCAGCACATTGTCAGGAGAGAAAGAATTGTGTCAGGTTTCTTTTATTTTGAGGAAGCAATGGGAAGAAATGCACATGCATGCAGGAAAACTGAACACATTTAAATGTGATTTTATAAGGCTGAGCACTAAAAACCTCTGCTGAAAGTGAAGCATTCCATAATGAAATGTGTGCCTTTAGCTTCTCTACATCACATTGAGGAAACAGAAGAAACAACCAACCAAAACCTCCATCTGCAGTGGTACAAGCACAACTAAATTCCTTCTGGAAACTGCAAGTTCAGGTTTCATCTGACCCTGCAGGTCCCAGCCAGGAGGGTCCCAGCAGCAGTGCCTCAGCTGGGGGCTGATGGCAGAAGCTGTGCAGAACATCTGGGACACTTTAAACCACACTGGAAAATCCCCTTGCACAAAGGCTCCTGCTCCCTCTGGTGCAGACAGCCAAGGGCATGTCCTGGTGGAAATATCTGGGTACTTCAGAGCTTTGCATCACCAGAACTTTTGCCCTACTGAATAAGTTCAGAAGGGAACACTGCTGCCTTGGTGTGTCTCAGCTCAATGCTCACATTCAGGGACTCTGTCCTGGAATTGTTTGTTGTCTCTCCACTGAAGCTGCCCATGAGGTCATTAACTAACAACAATTTCTGCTGTAGAGCATAAACAAAAGAAGACAGGACAAAGATGACCTTCCACTTATCCACAGGTCATCAGAAACTCCTGGGTAAGTAAATCAGATAGAATTCACCTTGTGAACTCAGATGCCAAACCTTCCTATCCAAGCACAATTTTTCTCTTCACAAAACCACCCATCCTGCTAGAAATACCAATGAAAGATTGGGAACCAAAAGTTCTTCACACCAGTACCAAGGTAACAGCCCAAAAGTTCATCACTAGTTTTAGGAAATAACATGTTTTATAGAAAAATTGTGGAAAGGCATCAATTAATATTCATCAAGACATCAATCTTCTTCCATTCTCTTTTTATAGCTGGAACATCAACCACAAAGTCTCTGTGTTACCTTGCCAAAAGCAAAAAATTTTGTCTTTTCTTCTATTTCCTCGCATATAAAATGCTACTCAGTACACGAAACACTTTTTTGAAACTCTGTAATCTTTAAAAATGAAAAATTTATGTGACTTTGTATAACTTTATCTGGTGACAGTTTGGTTCATACCATTGATCAGATTTGGTAGGAAAAAACCAGAACCTGAACTGAAATAGTTACACCAACATAATGATTATATAATATATATTTATCCAAAATGGTTAAATACTTCCTTAAGGGGATATTACAGTTTGTTATTCAATGTTTATAGATAATTTTCATGACAGTAACATTTAACAAATACCATCCTTCAAGTGTGCCAGTGCAGCAGGTTGTCCAAGTGAACAGCAAGACAGAGAAATTCATATATGATTACTTAATTTTACCAAACTGGGCAGAATTAACCAGGCAGAGAGGAAGCTCTATGCTTAAATTCAAATAATGTAAAGCTTCAGCTACCTGAGCACATTTGCAGCCTTTTGCTAAAAGGAAATAGGAAAAACCAAACAAAAAAAAATCATAGATGTCTTTTCCTCTTTACTCTTTTTTAGACTTCTTCAGCCACTAAGACCACTCTCACTAAGTAGTTTAAAAGCACTGGCTGTGGGAGCAAAGCAATTCTGCAGCTTTGCTTACTTAGTATTCTCTTAGAAAGCATTAAGAAAAGGTAGTTGAAATGCTTGCCAATGAACTTGCTGCAAAAGAAAATTTTCCTTAATTTTTTCAGAGCCTCATCCAAAGCCAAAGCAAAGGAAGGCAGGTGGGGATGGAAGTGATAAATCAAGGTTCCCTTCCTCCAGCCCTGCTTCCCTGCCAATGCCACTGGGTGCAGCGATCCCAGGTACTGCTAAGACAGTACAGGAGCTACAGAAGGATTTAACAGGATGGTTCCAAAAAAGCAAGGAGCACTAAAGCAATCAATTTCCTCACCACACACCTCCATACACTCTGCTTTTGGGATGCTTCTTGAGCTATTACAGTGCCACTGAATTTAAATTAAAAAAAAAAAATGAAAAAAGGAACAGGTGCCGATCCTCCTTCTCTGTGAGGAAACATGGCACAGCAGAGTCTCATATTAAATCCTTTATCTTCATGCTAAGGTCTTCTGACATTTTAAATATCAGCCATAATGATTAACATCTCTCCTTAAAGCCAGAAGCTAAAATCCGCCAGCCTGCCACACACAGTGACACCTTTAAACACTCACACACTTCAGCAGTTACTAATTTTCCAATCCAGTACCTGGATGTGACATTTTGACAAGTTTGCAAAGGATTTGCTAAACTACTTATTACTTCAATGTATAAAAAGTGTGCTTTTTTGCAATACCTTTCGAAAAGAACTTCTGCATGTGTTTTATATGTGATTTTCTGAAGTAGCTTTCCCATTGCTCTGCTTTCATGTGCCAAAGCAGCCTAATGGCTCTCACAGCATTCAGGTGACTTACAACACCTAATTACTGCAGCATTATTTTTAGTGAAAGCAAGCTATTTTCTGAGTTCTCTTAAGCAGTACAGTCATTTGGCAAATGGATGGATCAAGAACTTGCAAAGATATTTGTGGTGACTTTAAGTAGATACCACTGGAGCTGCCCAATGCTTCATGTGAAACAAAAATATGGCCTGGAGCTGCTTTGTATTTGATAGACAGCTCTGTCAAATACCACAAATATCACAAAGAATTAAAAAAAAACCCAAAAAAACCCAAAAAAAAGCCACACAAAAAACCCCAACAACAACAAAAAAGCCATTTCTGGGGGTATTTAATTAAAAGGTACAGACACAATAATGGAAAAAATCCTTGGAGGTGAATTCAGTGAGAGTAGAGAGAGAAGGTTGGGTGAGGAAGCTGTCAGAGCTTTTTTGTGTGGGTTTATGGGGAATACGAGAACCTCAGTCCAATTTTATTGGCAACTACTAAATTAGTTCTAGAAAACAGAGTGTAATCTGATTGACTCAGAGCTCCTGTAGACTGCCCATATTATTCTTTCCTATTGGTTCAAAAGTTCTCCTAGGTCAAAGGATTGCTTTCCCATTATCAGGGTAACAACAGGATATTCTATGGATCTGATAATAATCTGAGAAGAATCTAAGAAGCTCTTTATTATCTTGAAGGTAAACTGGGTCATGTGTTGGCTCTGGTACAAACTACAGGCTGACTTAATAAGACAACAGTGAAAACTAGAATCACTCACAGTGGGGTAGCATTCAGCATGTAGGGTTAGCTAAAATGCTGGCAGTGTAATTATTATGCTGTGCTAAGATAGACTCAACACTGCACAAAACATCACATTTCCCCAGCAGATTTTACAAAGTATTTGAGCTTGCAATGAGGTGGGAAAAACAGATATTAAAAATAGCCTTCCAAAAGTCACAGAGTGGATGAAAAGCTCTGAGAAACCATGATGGCACTCATTTAAGCTCAGCTCAGAGGGCCACTTACTGACTGGGCAATATATGAGCCCCAGGTTGAGTCAACCTGTATTAGTGCTTAATGGAAGAGGTGAAATGTTGTCTGAGATGTATTCAGATGCAATCCATAGTGATCCCAGCCCTAAAATTTTCAGCATCATTTGGATATATTATTGTGGGTTTGGTTTCTTCTCAAATGGATATCAAAACACATTCAGATATTACAGTTCATATCTGTGACTCATGATCCTAAATTAATTTAAAAGCTTCTTCTTGTCTTTTACTGTCTGTCAAAGAAATGAGCTTGGTTATTCCAAAATAACCAGCACCAACAAAAATAAAATAGAATATAATGTTGGTAAAATATACCAATACGTTAAGCAAGACAAATGTGACAATCATTATATAAAGAGCAAATCCCATATAAATTGCATTATTATTGTGGAAACAATGCATTTATAAATCCTAGAGTGAAAATTCTGTTTTGTAGTTTATTTTTTACAAGGGGATTTTAATTAATAATCAATTATTTTTTAAATACATCACATCTTTTAGACTGCATTTCTCCTTTAGCTTGTCCCACTGCCCTGCAGAGGGATGGCAGGCTTAGCCCATACCGTGGCCATGAAGCAGCTACATGAGCAAGAGAGAGAGGTATTAGATTGTGAGAATACAAAGATATTACTATAGAATTATGATTCTGACATGACTGATGTATTAACCACGTCCCTACAGCTGGACAGGAAATTCCTGGTAGAGACAATCCAAGCATAATTGGATGGAAGTGTCCCATCCTGACGCAAGCTGTCCTCAAAAGGACTCACCCACGCAGTGCCAGGGAAGTTCCTGGGTCTGTGCCCACAGGCTTTCACTCTGCACCTTGGCATTTTTAACAGCAGCTTATTGATTCTCGTATAGCTACGAGATCAGACATACAGGGCTTTTTATAACACTGAGTACAATCATTTTGAAAAGCATCCAAGACCGTTCCGGGAGAAGGACTGCAAGAAACAAGTCAAATAAGAGATGGGCTCGGTCTAAACACGCTCAGCACCGGCGGGAGTAGGAGACTTGTTTTACTTGTCCTAACCCAGCTCCAGCCCCACTTCCCCGGCAGGCTCCGGTTGTCACTCCCAGGCATACTCCTGGCTGCCATCTCGTGTTTTGTTTCCTCACTGCAACCCTGGGTACCGGAGCAGTCTCTGTGCATCAAGCTCATCCTTGTACTCAACTAAACGCGAAAAAAAAAAAAATTAATCAGAGAACAACAGCGCTGAACTGTTACTTTATCCTCACCAAAGTGAAACTTGCAGCCTTTCCAGCACCAATTCTTGGACATTGACAATGCATGTAACAGTACACACCATGCCTTCAGTAATATAAAAAATTACAGATGACCTTACTCATTTTGGTCCAGGATTTAACTCTGTCCCAACTGAATCCTTTTAAATACGACTTAAAAGACACATAAAAAAAAAGAGTCTGATATCCTTAAACATAATTCCAGTCCCCAACATTCTCCTGCTACTCTTCACATAAGGCTTTTGTTGTGTAGTGTGTTCATTTAAGGCTCTGCTGTCTGGTTTGAAGGCCAAGCTACACATAGAGTTTGGCAGGAACATTGTCATGCTCCCGCACCCAGACAAAAGTAGTGATTTCACTTTTTCCCTATATAAATAGAAAAATGCTCCTATATTTCTGCACTTTCCTTTAAAAACTGAATTATTCAAAAAATAAAGGTCAGAGGTATCAGGTAGAATTACATTTAGACAGTCAGCATTAGGCCTGATATCCCTGTTTCCCTTTAAGCTGGAGACAATGGAATTTTGTGCATTTAAAGAAGACAAAATTGAGCCTTTTATTATGGCCACATTATGAGCTTCTTTCTCACCTCACTGAATAAGCCACTCAATGGAATAGTTCCATTGACTGTAATGAAGCTATTCCAATACAGAGCTAAAAGAGCAGCAGAGTCAACCTGAAATGCCTCCAAAGGCTCCTGATTGCTGCACAGGAGGGGACTGAGACACAGAAGGAAAAATTCTCCCAGTTTCACATTGCTGCTTACGCTGTGTCACTGCTCTGAGGGCAGAATGACTGAAAAGTTCAGTACCACGTCCCAGAGCTCAAGGAACAGGGACCCTGTGATGGATCAGGACCTGAAACAGGGACATCTCACACCTTGTCGGAGGCTGCAGGGTGTCCAGGACATCTGCAGAGAGTGGCAGAGCACACAGGACCTGGGGGAGATAGATCTGTGTCCCTCTGGAGAGTATCCAGGTGGGCAGCACAGCCCCAGTCTGCAGGGGATGACAATGGGTACCCCGAGCATCCTTTCCCTTTCCCTAATGAACACCCATGAGCAGCTTCATATTGTGCAGCTCACGCAGTAAGAGGCCTGTAAATGGCACAGATTTACACTCCAGAGAAAGGAACACACCAGAGTTTGGGAACACAGGTACATTTTTCACAGCTGGTACCACCTTGCTCTTTGTTTTTGTTTGCGAGTGCACGTGTGATTTATCACGATCTGGCCTCAGGATTGCAGAAAATTTGTGTCTTAAGTAGGAGGAGTAAAAGGGAAATGATTGCTTAGTGCACTGTGTTTAAATCCCAAGGGCAGAAAGAAAGTGCAAGACCTCACTCAGCTACTGACATAGACAATAATTTCTGATTATCAGAAACTGCTGATATGTCATTAGCACAGACCTAACCAATGACCACATGCTTATACCATTAATTTTGGTTTTTTTCACCCAAAGTGTCTGCATAGGAATGACATATTCTCATTGCTTCACAGGTAAGTGTTTCTTCATGAAAAAGGCTGTGGACAAATATAAGTCCCTTGATAGCACAGTCTCCTGTTTTCTGATTTATGCAGGTACATAAATATTGTGAATCACTGTACACAATCTCTCTTAACAGAAATTCATTAGAATGGAAGTGAAGTTTAACAATGTAGATCATAAACACTAACAAACTGATTATCCATGAACTAAAGAAATGAATGCAGCAGTGGAAAATGGTCATACTAAACCCTTTTTTTTCCCAAACCTAGCTGGAACAGAATCTTACCTATGCCTGTACTTACTTTAGAAACACATGAAATTTTCAAGGGAAAAAATGGATAGAAATTGAAGGCAAGTATAACCTGTAAATAATATATTCCCATTGCTCTAATGCATGAGAGTGACTTTCTGCTCACAGACCATTTCAAGAGCTTATACAGGGCAATATAAAATACAGCTTAAGTGACTGACCACGGGAGCAGCAAAACCAGGGATAGTAGCTACAGTACAGCATTTCACCATAGTACAGCAGTCACAGAAACAACACCTAGAGCCCTTCCACACTGTACACCCAGCCAGGAGATTATTTTAGATCTCTACCATTTAAACTTTCTGTAAAACGCCCCAAATTCCCACTTATATATCTAAATACTGCCACAGCTCCCTCTGTGTTACAACTGCAATAGGTGTCCTGGCTGAGGTGAGACAAATCTCCCATTTCCTGGTAGATCTTTCCTTGTTTTTGCCAGGTTGCTGCATTAAATTGCCCTCTCTCTCCTGAACCTTGTGCAGTCGATAAAAATGGCTCCTACACTGTTTTCAGAGTACATCCTGCCAGGTCGGGTTCCAACATAACATCTTTCTAACACTCCAGTAATTCCACTTGCAGAGCTTTACGGGTTTAAAAGCAACTCTATTCCTGCAGAGGGTTACCCCAACTATTTCCTACAGCACAGGAACTGTAAGGTCACAGAGTGACTGAGCCTACCCTTGTTTCATAAGCAGCTTCCTTCAACAGCTGTAATATCTGGGACGAGTGCTCGGAGAGTGTCATTTGGCCTCACTGAGTGATTCATTGTATACTGGAAAACTGCTCTGCATTCTTCTGGATGCCTTTGCAGCATAGCCAGGACAAAGCCCCATTTAGCTGGAAGCCCAGCATAGTGGCTCATTATTCACCTGCCACGGCAGTCACAATATTGTGACGGCTTCCAGACAATGGTGGAAATTTCTACCTACTTTTTTACAGGAACACATTCCATTTTCTACCTTTTTTAATCCAGAGAAACAGACACTGCGTGTGGATGGAGTGTAGGGAAATGGGAGCCCTTAATTTTTGTGTAATGAAAGAAAAACTAATTGCCATAGTGCTCTGTGAACTGCCACGGGATGCTCCAGGCTCCCTGATCCTGCCTCGGCACCAAGAAGAGGCGTTTCAGAGAGAGAGGGAATGGGGAGGGAGGGGGAGCAGGAGGGAGGCAAGAGATGTAAACAAGTTACTCAGCCATCTCTAATCTGTCATTTGGCCTGAGCCCAGTGCCCCCCTGGTGCTCTGCCAGCCCTGGAGAGCTCAGCATCCTCTCTGAAACCCACTGTGGCCGTGCAGGGTGGGAACCACTGCAGAGCCCCCCTGCTTCTCCCTCAGTCCAAGGGACCCACTCACAGGGTCAGCCACAGCTGCTCTCTCTGCACTGAAGAAAGTGCCCTCAAAGCCAGCTTGTGTAGGAGAACTAGCCCACATCTGTAAATCTGTTTCTTGCCTCCAGTACTGTAGCTTTTGCTGTTTGATTTTTGGATAAACTGAGTTTAAATGCCATGCTGAAGTAAACACAGTCACTCCAAAAGCGCTGAGTTTAACAGCTGGGGTTTTCTTAAAGTGTATTTTTTCTCAGGGCGGCAATAATTCAATAAAACTACGAGAGGGCTTTAACAGTTTTCCTCTCAGATGTGTGTCCTGTAATACACTGCTGCATGGGCATATCCTCAGTGCTCTTATGAAGGCTTTTAGCAGAGAAAGATTTCTACCTCAGCAGGGAGGTAAACAGTATCAGCAGGCTCTACAGCAATACCATAAATGGCACCTCCATTTAATTTCTACATAGTCCTTCCAGAACTTTTTTGTCTTTGTTTTGGTTGCCACTTCCTCTTTCATCAAATTCATCACTGTCACATTTGCAGAAGGTGCCTATTACACTGCAGCCCATACTCTAGTTACACTCCCTTACTGCCTGCCTGTGCTGGAAAAATCATAAAAAGGTATTTGGGAAACAAATGCTTCAAAAAACCATGCTGCATCCCTGTGGAGATTGCCACCTACTTCCTATTAAGCCCAAGCTTGCCATATGTTTTAAGGGCTTTTAACCTCCTTTTTCTCTCGTGCAGTTCTGCAGTTGAAGAACTGCTAGTTCTGCTGGTAAGATGTGCTTTTTGCTGAGGAGAAGGGAAGAAAGGGAGTGAGAGGAGGAAGGGATGGAGATTTTGCAACCAAAAGGGGATTCCTGCCTAATAGAACCTGCAATATGAGCAATTGGCTCTGGCTAAGTTGAGAGAGAAGTATTCACTGCCATAAACCTGTCCACACATGGACTCACACAGTGACACCTCCCTTTAACAGGGGTGTCCCTGCTCCAGGCCAGAGACTCCTGAAAATGTAATGATCCATTTAAAAATCTCTGGGAGAAAAGTATACACACTTTCCCTTCTGTGCCATCCCAAAAGCTGGAAGACACCCAAAGGCCATCACGGGCTGGGGAGAAGTGCAGGCTGTACCCTTGCAGTGACAGATTATCACTGTCACACTAATGCTCCAGACATATTTGTTTGTAAATCACAGCCCTTACCATACTTCATGCATTTTTCAAGCCTCCTGAAGCCAAAGCTACATGAAAATTTCAGCTTTTATATTTCTAAGATTCTGTGATTTCTAAAAACGCCTTGCAAAGCTGAAGCCAAAACTTTTGGAAAGAGGCAAAGTAGCTGAATATTTTTTTTCTACAATCTCAAAAAACAGCAAGTAGTTTCGAATTTTCTGTTCTCATAAGGGAGGAAAAAATTTTAGTGTATTTTCCTTTGATTAATATGAATAACATCTGCATAACTCTTGTCATCCTGATTTATAATTAACATCACAATAAAACCCCACAAGCATTAAAATAATACAGGTATTATGGCCCTTGGCATGTTTATCTCACGTTAGCACCAATATGTGCATTAGCTACAATGCTAATTAAAACTTCGACTGCTGTACTGTCTGATACTTTAAAGATTTACACCAGACTAATGCTTAATTGTGGAAGATCAAGTAGATAATTTTTATTGTGGCTTTCTTAATCCAGTGTTAATATAATCTGTAAGGAAATTACAGAGTTGCCTCCCAGTACACCACCCAGAATTTATGTGAACGTGCAGAACCATTCAGGCACCAACTAACACATGAAAATGATGGATTTTTTTGAAGGAAACAGTCTAGAATGTGCCTTTGGAATATAAATAATGCAAATAAGCATATTTAAAAACTGAGTTGCTGCAGTGAGAAACATGATGGGATTCTACCAACACTACTAAGAAACCTACAGAATTTAATAGTTTACTATGTCACTTTAAAGGCTTTTTAAAAAAAAATGCTTCTGGTCCTACTACAGGAGATATCTTCTGTGTGTTAATCGCATAAACTCTCAAGTAAATCCCTTTGATTTCAAAGGGATGAAGATTTCACTCTCATTTTGCAGTAGTTGACAGGAGTTTTTCTGAAAGCCACCATTTCCATGTGAACAAGCATTTTCCTTTTCTCTCTCAGAAATATCTCCTGTTAGATTTTCCATGTGCTTATCAGATTTCTAGGACCTACGGGGACTCTTTGTCTGTATTAATCTCCAGAAACTACATTAAAATAACATTAAGGTTGCTGACTCAAAGACCGGGAGGTTAGGAAACACCAGAATTAAGTTAAACTAATCTAATTTGGCTCCTTATGCAAATGCCTTATGAAACAATCTGCAGCCATATAATTACATGCTCCCATCTATCCCACGCCTGCTTTGGAGCAAGGGGGAACCTGGATCCTCCAAAAATCAGCTGCCACTTTCTTTGCAAGGCAAAATAGTGCAGATCTGCCTTCTCTCAGCAAACAGCTCCAAGGTCTCCACTGAGCTGTGCCCACAACATCCAGCCACATTGGACGGTTTTAATTGCTCAAAATAGAATTAAGAAAAAGTGAGAAAAACAAGGAAATGGGTAAAGCAAGGCTGCTACAGGAATCCCTACTGTCAGTACCTGTAGTAATCCTGAGGAGAAGCTGAGTGCCATCACAGGAGCCATGGACACCACGTGGGACCAGCTGGCACAAGGTGGTGCAGTGGGATGAGATGTTCCTGGATCTGCCATGAGTGAAAACTACCCCACAAAGCACCCTGGGATTTAAAGTGGTGGGTTTTTTGTGGGTTTTTTTTTTTTTAAAAAGAGGTTTAAAAAAATACATCTCTAAGTATTGACACAGTATAGCTGTTGTGTACCACAAATTTTTAATTGTTTTGGCACAAACATTTATGGTTATTGTTCAAAGAAGGAAGCTGCTTCCCACCCCACTCCTGAGCTCTGCACCACAGTTTGCTGCTACCCATGCTCAGGGTACTCTTGCATTTTCCACTTTAAATGACAACTGGTTTTTTGCACTGTTTCTGCCCCAACATTAATTCTGATTTATGACCAAAATTTTCAGTCTAAGAAGAAATACGACCAGGCAGAGTAATTTCAAATATGGTCTGCAGAGGAGAAGAAAAGAAACAAAGAGGCTATGCCCTTTTTGCTCTCTTTCATATATGAAAAAGTTTGCTTTTGTATTCAAAACTGTTTCAAAGTTCACAAGCTACTCTTGTTGTTTTTCACATAAGAAATGGGGCCTACAGTAGGAAAAAGAGAGATTTTATCAGCTGAGAGGCAGAGAGTAAATTTAATATCTGAAAGGAAGACTACTAAGAACAACAAAGTATCTTAGACAACTAAACCCTATTTTCTTACTTAAAGGTAGGACCCCAGTGTAGATAAGGGAGGTATTTTTTCCTGACCCCTAAAAGCTTTGTGACTAGCTAAATCAAATATTCTCCTTTGTGCAAAATAAGCAGAAGATTAGATTTCCACACCTTTTAACAGTATTAACATATATAGAGAAAATAATGGTCCCTTTTTTCTCTTTTTCTCAAATCATATATATAATTACTATTGAACATTTATGTTAGGTATTTCACCCAGCACATCTCAAATTATTGTAATAAAACCACTAAAAGACACATGTATAGTGATCTATAAATAAAATCAGTCAATACAGAATGCCTTTGTGTTGATATAAAATACCTGCTTGCCCCACTGCTGGTAAAACATCACCAATTATGCCTCCCATGCAATTGCTACACAGAGGTGAGGATTTTTTTGTTTTCCCTGGAAAATCTGGAGTTCCATAAGTTACTGCCCAGAACAGTACAGAGGACGTGGACAAGAAGACTGACACAACATGGCAGCAGCTCTTTGGAAAGCTGGATTGTAATCCTCAATGTTGCATTGCTTTTAAATTTTAATAGCAATACAAGATTAAATAGGGCTTTTCATCTTTCTTTTTTTAAGAACTTTGCACATCTTTATTCCCAAAACTATCCATGATGTATAAAGTAGCAAGGACTTTTCAAGTCTAATTATTATGTTTTTCTGGCTTTTCTGCTTTATGCAGTACTGTCAGTCTGAGGAATGAAAATAAATCAGTTCACTTTGATTTCAGCTGGGTCCAAGCTAATTTTTGTCTCAGACAAGCCTGTGTTATTTCATGACAGACTATCTGAGACACAGAAACCCAAAGAATTGAAGCTTAATAAATATTAATAGGATTGAAAATCCATGAAAATGTAGTCTTGGTTTTTTATTTTTAGTTTGTTTTGATTTACAAAGCCTAAAAATTAATCTTAATTTCATGTAACAATGGTTCTTTAATTAACAACATGTATTTTATGTACCATCATTTCACCAGTGATTTCAGCTACTATAAGGCTAACTCTCAGGCACAAAGTAATCAGAAGGTTACTACAAGGCTGTCTTATAATTATTTAATCTCAATACCATTTCGTTAAAAATATATAACACAATTTCTTTCTCCCTGCTTAGGAAAAAAAAAAAAATAAATAGAGAGAAACAAAACCTACATCTGCCTCCTGAACTGGTACCAGTATTTTCAGCTGCTATGCTGCACTTGGAGCAGAATTTTCCCACTAACAAAGACACAGATATATCCAAGAATACAGAGTAATATATCAGTAGTATATCAGTAATAATATTAAATTTTAAAATTTCAAGTAATTTTGATTGTGGAAACAATAGAACATATTTCCAATGTGAAAATTGAAAGTTTTGGGGGATTTTTGGGGTTTTTTGGGTTTTTTTGGGTTTTTTTTTTTTGTTTTTTGTTTTTTGTTTTTTTTAAGAAAACTTAGTTCTTTAGTCCATGAGAGTGAGCACTTTTTCACAATTCATGTGAAAGGAGGGCAGGATCATGTCAGGATCTGGATTACATCAGATTGGCAGCAAGATAAGGTCACTTAGGGATCAGATTTTTGCTAATTCAGGTCTCTGTTTTATATACTGTGAGGAATTACTCTGATTCACTAAAAGAGAGCAAAATGAAAAAGCAGTTCAAGGCTGCCTACAACAGACCATAAAACGAGTATGGATATTTTAAAGGCGTGCTCCTAGAAACACTGGAGTTAGTGCAGTTGTCATTGTGTGCCACACACTCTAAACCTCCTTTAAAAAAAATTCTGAGCCATTAAGATAACATAGAAAAATTAAAGTAAATGCAGTAATTTTGTCTCATCTGCTGCCAGAACAAATGACATGATGACTCCGAGAAAGACATAAAAGCCATTTTAATTATCTCTTCTTTGAAGGAGGCATTGGCTCAAGCCAGACAGTCTGGGTCCAAATCTGAAGTGTTGCAAAGCTCAAGGTGAAGATTTAAGACAGATTTAAGGAAGAAGGTTTTTTTTACAGTTAGGCTCTGGCACAGGTTGCCCAGAGAAGCTGTGGCTGCCCTTGGATCCCTGGAAATGTCCAAGGCCAGGCTGGGCAGGGCTTGGAGCAACCTGGGATTGTGGAAGTTGTCCCTGCCCATGGCAGGGGTGGAACTTGGTGATCTTAAAGGTCCCTTCCCACCCAAACCATTCCATGATTCTGTGACCCCAAGGTGTGTTAAGACCCTTTCCACTTTCAGTAGCCACTTGTCAGGGACATCAGGGTGGGGCAGCACTTCAGTGGAGCCAGGTGCACACCTGAGAAGGTGTGGGCAGCCAGCAAAACACTGCATTATCCCCACTTTTCCATGCAGGAGGTGTGATCAGCACACCAGGTTTGTTCTGTGCCTTCAGCGTATTATTTAATGCCACAATTCCAACCTGAACCTCAGCTTTGCAGGATTGCTTCCTAAGTTTTTCAGCTTTGCATGAACGCCTTTCTAAATAGATGCAAATATAAAGCTGTACAGGTGACACACTAAAACTATAATTGAAGCTGGTGCTTTCATAAAGGCAATTAGCAATTGCTCAAGTTGCAATAGATGACAGCCTCAAGAGGATTGCTGCCCTGGCAGGGAAGTAACTGCAACTTACATTACACTCAGTGGTCTGTTCTTTAATGCTATTTTGTTATAACAGACAAGTACAAGTTGCTGATTATGTATTCATTCCCATGTAGAGTTTTTGGCTGATATTTTTGTCCACAGGCTTAGATGTATATATCTCACTCTTCTACCTTAAAGTATTCCCTCTTAAAGTTTGTGACAAAAATGTTACAGCAAATAAGCAAATAAATGCAGCTACAAGTAGAGGCCAACAGAAAAATCTTTTTAGCTCAGGGTGAAAGTACATGACCATACATGTTTTTGTTTTGCTCAGAATTCATGCAGTGACTACAATTATGCCTATTTTATAGTAACGTTATAGCCAAACTTACAGACATTTTACAACCACTTTAAACCACTTTTGTGGTCCCCAGGAGTCATCCTTCCAGTTTCAGCAAACTATGGGACAAATCCTGCTCCTCTAGCAGTGAACAGCAATGCTCCCACCAGGCCAGGCTGTAAATCAACACCTGCCTTCAGCTATCCCTAGATAAACCCCAGGTTCCACAACTGTTCTCCATAGGAACATGCTTAAATGAGGGCCTTAAACACACATGGATTGAGTATCTGAATATACTCTGCAGCATTTCAGTGCCATAAACAGCATTTTATCAGAAAAGGAGCTATTCCCAAACATGTGGTCAGCCCTTTGCACTGAGCAGAACAAGGTGTTACCGTATGGCACTGAGATACACTGGTTTTTTTCTAGGAAAAAATGTGTAGTTGAACACATTTTTTTTAATGTGGTGCCTGATAGTTCCATCATAGATTACACCTTTTAATATTCCATTATTTCAAGGGATCTCCATAGCAGCAGTTGCACCATGTGGGGCTATGGCAGACTGCCACACAATGAACACTGCCACACAAGACTCAGGAACATATCAAAGTCATTGGGAAATATCATCAGCATCTGTTGCTTTCTGTGAGCTGAGTCTTGCCTGTTCACCTCTGGTTACCCTGTGTTGTTTAGATGCACTTGTACTCTTTGTGCTCATGCATCTAAAAATAAAACCACATTAGAAAAACAAAGAAAATTGTGCTGGTTCTACATGAGGATACAGGCTGAGTTTAAAGACCAGCTTCGATGGGCAGCTGATGCAGCTCTTTGCCTCTGTAAGGGGCATAACTGCAGTGGCCCAAACACAGCCCTGTGCTGGGGGCTGGATGTGTCACTAATCCCCCTGAAGGGACCATTTCCCACTGTTCATGTGTCTTTTTGGAGTCACTAACCAGCTCACACATGAACTCTCTGTGGTGGGGACAGAGATCTCCTCGACCACGTTGGTCTCCATCCCAAACCTCCTCTGCCTCCCATTGAGCCCCACGATTACATCCAGGAGCTGAAAGAGCACTGCTAAGACGCTGAGTGGTAAACACACAAATCAGGTCAATCCTTTTGCTTTCCTTGTAATCCCTGTGGGTTATTTGTTACTGGCTTTTACTGCTGCTGCCTTCTCCTCTTCGGGCACTCTGTGCACGCACCCGGCGCTCCTGCTCTCCCTCTCCCTCACACCGTGGATTGTGGCAATCCCTTCTTATCAAAACTCCAGTGTTCTGCACTACTTCACCACATCCACTGCCTTTACATCTTCACCTCTCTTGTCTTTTCTTCACTGTAAATTCTCCAGAGCAGGGAACTTGCTTTCTCCAAGTTTGTACTAAAGCCTGTAAATTTACGGCACTCCAGGAATGTTTGATAACAGCGCTTAAATAATTAATGAAAGCTGCAGCAGCCCTTTCTTTTTTCCCTATTTGGAGGCTGTAAGGCTGCAAGACAAGTGGGAGGCAGCAAATATTTCATGGGCTAAGATTAGACGTGATTCGCACCCCTATGGAGGGTAACTGACTGACAAACACTTGCACTTAGGAAAGAGTGAGATTAACTTGTGCAGGAATTAAAGAAAAGAAGCATTGCTTCAGCTACATGAATCATAAAAGTGGCCCAGGAGCACCATAAACAGCCCAACCCCAAAAAATAAACTGCAATAAAAAGGATGGGATGTTTTCATTTCAGCTCTACAACAATATTCTGTCTCTTTCCTTCTGTGTGCTTGGCTTTACAGAAGTCCACTCTTTTGTCCTAATTTTTCCATCTTCAATGGAAAGGGAAAAAAAAATAAAGGGTATAATGGCAAATATTAGCTCATGATTTTGCAGTCCTAAAGAAGCAGTAAACACTTCTAAAATTAAAAAAAGTAGGCGGATGTGATATTCACATGCCCTTTGAACAGAGAGAGACTTAGCTTTCTCAGGATTTCTCCTGAGAGAAGCAGAGAAAAGAATGATCAAAACAATTCT
>VXBC01011965.1:612779-638067 GCA_013399945.1 Ploceus nigricollis
TAATAAAGTAATTAATTAGCCTTCTGATATCACAGAGTTCTGCACATCATTCATTCCCACTGTTGGACACCGTGTTTTCTATAGGTGGAAACATGGAATAAAGACAAATAAGACACGGTAAGACTGTGAGAGCAAGAAATGGGAAAAAAAACAATACAGAAAAAAAGATAAAAGAGATTTGTTGTTGTAGGAGAAGCTGTGATATGAGACAGATGTGAAATCATATCAAGAAAATTAGAATGGAGAAAAAAAGCAACAAAGTACGAAGATATTCATGTATCTCAGGCAAATTTTTCAAAGTGTACCAAACATTCAAATTCCCTGCATTTGTCTCTAAGCTTATGTCTGTTCATGTTTTAAAAATGGGAATTTGGGCCTGATCTTGTGAAACCTGATTTGAATTTCACAGCTGACTTTTCTGTAGCCACGAATTTACCCACTGAGCGCACATGGGTCCAGGGGCTTTCCACTGGAGCACCATGCAAAGGACTGTATGGATTTTTTTGTCTTCCAAATAATCAATAATGTAATCCTGATGCTTATGTCGGTTTTGCTGCTAAATTTCCTAGTTTATGAAGGCAATCAAGTACTTTGGCACCAAAGAATAATAGTAACTGCACTTAAAGAAATTTGAACCTGAATAGCGCAGGGACAAAACCAAAAGCCACTTTGTCTAGTACTGAATGTTTATCAGCCAAAACATCACAAAAACATAGGAAAAAAGAAAAAAGAGCAGTAAATTGCTTGATTTTAGGGCAGTGAAGACTCCAAAATTATTACTCTTCTAGAACAGAGGCATAATGACCAGCCTCTGAATAGATATTGGCACAGCAGGCCACACAAAAGGTCTGATTAGCTGCTGTCTGAGGGAATATTCAATTCTATTTTGGCATTGATTTCTGACCTTTCTTCTTTGACTTTAATTGGTCAAGATCCAAACCTTTTTGAATTTATTTAACACCAGACAACAGTTTCTGAATTGCCAAATTCCCAGAAGAGATGGGGGGGAAATGTATTTCATAGTTTTTTCTGTCACTTCTTCAAGTTCAGCTAATTCTGAAGTTGTAAAAAACATTCTTAACAGCTGCAACATGACTTCTAATGCAACAGTTCTTCAGCTCGTTTTAGGGAAGGAAAAAAAACAAAACAGGAGCTATATCATGTCAAGCCTGATTCAGATGTCCTTCACCTTCACTGAGAAAAGAGCAGGTATTTTGAAATTCCAAACCTGTAGTTTTATGGCAGCATTCAGCAAGAAAAGGATGTGATACAATCTGCTCCAGATTTTAATATTAGACAGAACCATCAGAAGCTTCTTTGTTAACTCCTAAGCCAGTGATAATCCTGCAGTTTTTTCATCTCTTTGCATTTACAGTTAATAATATGGGAAATGTTTCGTGGCATTTCAGAGCTGTAGCTGCTGCTTTACGAAAGCCTCCTCACCCATTGATTTACATCCACAACTCCCCTTCCAAGAGCTTCCTTCCCAAATTAAACATGCTAATGATTTTCTATGCAAAATTTAACAACCTAATAGGCTGAACAAGTCAAATGAAAATACACTAATTGTTGCCTTTGATGTATACTATTCTGCCAATTCTCTCATGAAAGCAGTATATTAGCATTAGCTGGAGTAGTTACTAAAATATAGATTAATAAAGAAAAGCTTATATATACATGCTAAGAAGATGACACTGCAGACTGCAGAAAACACAACTTCAAGGCTCAGAAGTGACACAAATGGCTATTATACACTAGAAAACCATTTTCAGAGGAGCCCAGAAAACGAGCTACTAAAGAATGAATCACAAACCTTTATCTGAATTAGCCGGCATTGGTTCATAACACTGGGTTTATGCAATAAAAGTACTCAAAATAAGATTACACATTCAAAATAATAAATACAGAATGGGATGAGAGAGATAAAAGGCTGTTGAGAGAACAGAATGCTTTCTGCCTAACCCCAGGGATCTGAAATGAGCTCCCCCAAGAAACTGCCCAATTGCTTTATAAAGTAAGATTACCATGTGCATGTATTTTTTCACCCAGAGTACAAGCAATAATGTGTTTTAGCCTATGACCAGCATCATAGAGAGAGCTTTATTGCAGAATTGGTTCATTCTGTCCTCCAGCCCAGCTCTGAGCAAGGGTTTGGTGCCACTGTGATCTTAACACACACAAAGAAAACAGATGCAAACAAACAATAAGGGAATATAAATATTCTCCAAAGAAATAGTGACACAAAATTACTTTCTATTGCTTTGTCTTTAAGAGTTTGTTTATAATGATTTGATAATTTAATCTAATTGATCTCCCCGAGTACTTCTATGGCTCTAATCACTGTAGTATCTGATTACTGGAACAGATCCATACTTTATCTCCAGATTTAATAACTAAATCTATACTTGAAATAGAGTCACACAAGTTCAGCAGAGGGAGAGGGCCAGATGCTGCTTAGCCAGGGGAGGAGGGAGGGAGAGGAAAAAGGCTACTGAGGTCCAGAATCAGTGGAAAGGTACACTTGGCTTTGTGCCAAATCATCCCTCTGCAACCAAAGGAGCCCATTTCTGGGGTTAGAGAAGGAAAGCAGGAATGTGACATAATTAATGGGGGCAGAACCAAAAATGAGCTACTGTCTATGGCCCGTGCTCCTTCAAACTGTCTTCTTCGCAAGCACAAAGTAAATGTAATTATTATTATCAGTTCTTTGTTCTCTTCCAGGCTAGCCCTTCATCAGCCTGAAAATTATGACATTTCCTGAATGCATTTCAACAGCTTCTTAACCTTTTTATTTCCCAAGAGCAGGGACAATGTCAGGCAGCACTCAGAGATTTTAGCAGTGAAAAGGTTAACGCCCAAAATTGCTAATGATAACAACAGTATTCACTGAGCCAGATAATCACTCACAAAGAATTTCAATCCAAAGTCACTTAAAATTCAAGGAAACCACTGTATTTCTTCAAGGAAGTGACAGCAGTTAGAAGAATATTCATAATTCAAACAACAGGCCAAAATGTGACTTACTGCTGAGTTTATCTATTTTCAATAGAGCAATGTTAAGTGCTGGCTTTTGCTCTACCTTAGGTGTAACTTATTTTGTGATATGTCCTCTAACACAGGTGGCTGGGCAGAGAGGGGTGACAGCCAGGCCATTTGCACAGTGCAAATATCAAGTACAGAACATAGATGGAGCATTTCTGAGAAGTTATTTGTTTCTTCCTCTCTTGCTTGACTGCTGCTTGTTTGTTGTGCTGATACTCAGCCAAACTAGCTTGTAGCTGAATATGTCAAAGCTCTGGGCAGAAAAACAGCAGCTAATATATGTTAGCAAACTCTAGAGAGAAAAATAGTTTCTGCCACTAAAAACTGCAGGGTGGAATTGTGCATTGCCTTCTTCTTCACCTTATTTTGCCTAAAGGGAAAGAGCCTTTTAATCCTATTTCTCTGCTTGGTTTGCACAGTGCCTGGCAGTGTACACCTGCTTCAGCGTCCTTTGCTGTCAGATCCCTTTCCTTGCTGCTCCCAGCTCATCATCTGTCTCCCAGCTCACCTCTGCAGGCAAACGTCCCATCTTGCCCAAGCACGTCTCAGCAGCCATCTTTCAAAGATGCCAGGAGGAGAAACAAAACCAGCCTGTCACGAGCACAGCACTGCTCACAGTCCAAGGGGCAATGCTCTCTGTCACACGTGAGCAGCACAGAATGAAATGGACACGGAATGGGGTGTGAGGGGTTTGACCAACAGCCCCAAACTCAGGGTGGAGCGTGGACTTTCAACGGGACCTCTTCAGCAATCATCCGTGTCCCTGCAAAACTCAAGCACCCATTTGGCATGGTCCTGTATCATAGTGTGCTTCTGGCCAGGTAATGCCATCAGTACTTGAACTGCAAATGCATCATGGCAAGGATTGCAGTTAATCAAAGGTTTCGTGGAGCTTTAAAGAAAAAAGAATAGATGCACCTTTTCTTTCTTCCTTTGTGTGAGACCTCATCTATGGAGACTCCATCTAAAAGAGATGGCAGATGCTTCAGCTCTTAAGTATAGCAATTATTTATTGTTTCAGAAGTTATTGTTTCGAGCAAAAGTAATCTATTTTTCATTAACCAGTGGCTCAGTTAATGACTGAAAAGTGTAGAAAACACACTTAATTCGCTCTCCTGTTCCACATAGCACAGCTATTAATTGATTCATATGGAGAGCTATTTCATCTGCACTTAGCACCAGAGAGAAACAGGGAAGGATTAAGATTTTAAAATCTAGGTTTACAGCAAGATTTCTTGTGAAATTTCATTAAATGAACCTGCCTCTCCAACAGCCATATACAGCAATATTTCATGGATCCAAAGTACTGTATAGAGCACAGAAAATCTTATTAATAAAAACAGTCTTGGGATTGGTAAATGTGCAAAATCTTCTGTTTGTCTCACATAGGTATCTTATACATGGCCTGCAGTTATTAAGTCCTTTTTCTAAAAAAAAGTCCAATTTCCTTTTGCAACTTTAAAATAAATATGAAAACATATGAGTTAATATCAATTTTGCAACCAAAACAAATTGTACTAGCTTTTCTTTGAGGTCTCAGATCTGATTATGACTGTTAGATGTAGATAAATACGTAGAAAAATACATGTTTCATATTCCTTTTCCACTGGGTCCATCTCATTAAGACTATTGCTTTGGGAATGAGGATTCTCAGAAAATGAGTTCTCACTGAGTCAGCTACATGCAGCTGGTCCTGTTCTGTTTGCCTGCTCACTACATTAAAAGTAATATACTAAAGAATATTAAATTAAGAGAGAAGAGTAATGTGGGCAGAAAATAAAAACAATCCCTGCAAGGGCACTGTAGGGAGGTTGACAAGAAGACTGGTGCAAAACTTTGGGTTAAAGGGCAGCAAGTCCTCAGGAAAACCCCAAAAATATGAGCAAATCACGGCAGCCTCAGCAAGGAACCTTGGCACAAGGTGAGATAAACAGAGAGCTCTTCTCCAAGCCATGGGTGGATGGTCTTGGTTCAGCTCAGGGCGTGGCAAGACATTACTGCTGATCCAGGTTCCCCTTTTCCTCAGAGCTTCTCTCCCACCATTTTGTGGGAGTTTAAAATTCTGCATTAGAGCAGACCCTGCAAGCCCTCCTGAGCCAAGCTGAGCGAATCGGGTGAATTGAACAGAAGGTTTGTGTAACCTGCCCGACTGCATCGAAGCAAGTGGGGAGAATGTGCATGAGTCATTGCCCTGACCAAGCTGGGAGCAAGGGCTGCAGGAGGAGCCCAGCTGGTAGGTGGGAGGGAAGATGGGGATGGGAGCCCCCCCAGCTGGTTTGGGTTCAGCTCCAGCCTGCCCCGAGCATCAGTGGGGTGCTGTCCCCGGCAGAGCCGAGGCGGGTAGCAAGGTAAGGGTGGCTCCTCATTGCCACTCGTGCCACAGGGTCAGGGCTGTGCACTCATCAGGGAACAACACCCTGTGTCAGATGTGAAACACAGAATGAGAAAACAAGCTTAAAAACTCTACATGTCTTACTGCCATTTTTAATGACTTCTAAAATTAGCTGAAGGAAAAAAAGAGAGATCATCTGTACGCTACAGAAGGTTGACATGAAAAAGGGTGAGAAATCTGTGATCCTGAGGTTTTGGTAGATTCTGGCATATGTTATCCTTGCCAGTTATTCCCCACCCACTCTGCAGGAGAGAAAGGGAGATGCTCCACAGGGATCCTCTGTATCCATGCTGCTTAGTCCATCTCCTGTGCCTGGAGCATCACAAGAACCTGTACTACAAGAGGATTTTTTTTTTTCCTCTTTCCTCAACACCTGGAGATGCAAAATTTGGACACTCCAATATATAAGGAGATCTTTGAATCTCAGCACGTAATAAAAACCTCCTTGTGTTTAGTGGAGGTTTTTCATCATCTTCAGCCAACTGTTGGATAAGTTTCTGCCTCTGTTTAGAAGAAGGATGTCTAAGTACAAACTGTGCTTGCTCCGGGCTGAGCCTTCTAGAAACATTCAGCAAGCTGTGCAATCTTCTTCCTACACAATGCACCTTTCCAATAAAAATCTGAAGACAGTTTTTGATGTAAAAATATGGAGAACAGAAAGTAAAGACAGAAAGGCAATAGAGACAAATCTTTTTCCATGAGCTTTGTGAAATATTTTCTCAAAATAACTTTGCAGGGGTTTTACTGCCAGTTCATAATGTGGATGATTCACTTCTGATATTTCTGATAAAACAATATTCAAAACTTCAAAATCTCTTCCAACTCGTTTATGCTACCATTTAATTAGGGCTTCTGCAATATGTTACAAGGGCATCATTATCCCCTATAATTGTATAATAATTACAATTTTTAATGAAATAATTGCAAGTACACTAGATGTGTAGATATAATTATGGTAATTACATAAATACCTGATTTTCAGCTAATAATTAAAGAAGGCCTTTACAAAAAGGGAGAAATTTAACAAATGGAAGCTTTTCAAAAAACAAATACAAATAATAAATAGCTGCCTCTCTCCTGTCGGTTCTGCCTTACTAGACTACCTCTCTCTCTCTCTATATATATATATATAGATATGATTTTCAACAGATTATAAAATAAGAATTTTAAAACTACTTAAATATTAAATCATACCAAGAGACCTCAATACTTTGCTTCTGCAGGGCCTGATCTACTGGCATTAATATAGCCCAGAGTTAATGATTCTAGGAGAGGTCAGCATCTCACTTGAATTGTAAATGACTGTCGATGGCAGGAAGATGGGAATTGTGCCTACAAAAACATACAAACTGTCCTGCTGGTTCTGGTTTCCTCCAAAATGGGTCCTTTTTGTCAAACCTACTGGCTATACCCTCATTAACACAGAAACCCAGCAGAAGATGCATTTGCACCAGGGCAATGATATTTCAATAAAGGAGCTACTTACAGAGCCTCATCAGCTGAAAAAAACCCAGTTCTTCAACCAGGGAATTTCCTTTCTCTTCAAACACATTCCTATGACTGAACTTGCTGTGTGCTTACTGTACTCTTAGTACAAATAGGAAAGTCAAAATCCAGCCTCATAAAAAACATGCAGAAAACTCTGCCAGGGCAGATTGATTCTTGCTCTGATAACACTAAGGGATATTAACAGAATTCCCACAGCAGAGGAATTAGCAACATGATTTACTGCTGCTGCTGAAATGTTCCAAAACACTTTGGCACAACTCTGGAAGGGGAAATCAGCTGCAGCACCTGGACTATACCATTTCCACCTGTCTTGCAATTTCTGGAAGAGCAGCCCTGAGGAAGCTCCAGTTGCAGCCAGAGACCACTCTGTCCCTGGAATAGAGGTGCAAACATGGCTGAAAATCAGCTTTGTCCCACTTCCCTTAGCCTTGCATTGTTCAGTGCTGCTCCTTCTTTGGATAAATCCCATTATTACAAGCATGAGAAAGTAAAATAAGAGATATTAATATTAAAACAGAAGGAAATGGTTTGATATCCCGAAAACAAATCTCATTTATGGTAAGCTCATTAAAGCAGTTGATTTCTGAATGCTGAGTATAATTATTAATACCATACATATCAAAGTGGAGAAGACATGTAAATTTGACATCATAAAGTAAGTAAAAATGAAGAAGGCTAAAGAATTATGAGGGAAAAGAATTTGGAAAAAAAAAGAAAAAGAAATTATACTGGAGCAATATTCAAGTTATAAGCAGATTATTAACATTGTGAGATGATCCTTAAGAATGGTTTGACACATGTAAGCACCGTGTTTCAAGCTTAAAAAACTATCCAAAGAATACCAAAAATGTTTGTATCCATGTGTATTATAAGGAAACAAAAAGATGAAGTGCATTAACACAGAGAAGAGCAAAGAAATAATACTACAATACAGGGGGGAGAAAAATAAGCAGAAAATAATAGTTATCCAAGAGCCATATTAGTTACTCAAAAGTTCCTCCTGAAAATGTACAAGTACACTTATGCAGTTATTTTTATATAAGATTTATCCATTCTGGCTTTAAATGATAAATTAGAAACTAACAGATTGAAAGGAAAACCATCTCACAGATGTTTACTGGGTAAAACCAGTCCAAGCCAACAAAGGCCGGGGGAAGAAGCACAAACCAGTTTTATCCGACTTAGCATTATCAGGGTAGCAGCACTATTTTAGAGCCTGTGTGGGGGAGGATGTAGAAAATGAAAAGCAAGCAGTAAAATAATGGACAAGGAATGGAATTAGATCAGAATTTAAGACCTGTTAGAGCTATAAGCACTGTCAAGGTACATGAACAAAGCAGTGGCAGCACGATGGCTGTGTGGTCAGCAAGAGCCCAGAGCCCGAACAACCAGACATTTACAGGGGACTGTGACCAGTGCTGATGGCATTTAAGATGACTGGAGTCTTAAAATACAGTCTGCAGAGTCTTCTATTGTCAAGCACTGGCTCACTCAGAAAGAGGGCTGGAGAAAGTACATCAGAGTTTTAAGCATTTTATTTCAAATATGACATAAACCTACTGCACATCTTTAAAAAATGCTGCTAACTGACATTAACAGCTTTAGGTTGTGAAAGGATGAAAAGGTCTGTACAAGACAATGTTTGCTTCATTATCTTCTTCCATGTATTACCAGTATAATAGGAAATGCTGCAGTGGTGGTGGAGGAATGAAAAACAGGGCTTCAAAAAGGAACAGAAAAATAGAACAATCGTGGTGTCTTGGTGAGTAGCAGTGGAGTTAGGGATTATGGACTACATTTGGGCCTGCTGATACCACAGGGAGTAAGGATGAGGGTTCTCCAGCCAGGACCCAGCATGGATGGGGGTGAAAATTCAAATGTGCAGGCAACTACTGACACAAATATACTACAGACAAATAATTTGTTAGGAATTTTCAAAGTGGCCTAATGAAGATATAAATCTTTTTAAAGGGCTGATGTCCCCCAAAATACACACAAAGGCGTATTTTGTAAGTTTCTCAAGAGACCCAGAGCCCTGGCAATGGTCTGCAAAGGCATGTTTTTAGTCTACTGACAGCATAACTTATTTTGACAGAGCTCTGCCTACAGTGATGGAGGCTCACACCTTAGATTTCATATTTTTCATTCATATGGCTGTAGAGAAAGGAATGTTTCAATATTTTTTGACAATATACCATCTACTCTTCCATTACTTCGAAATTATTTTCTAAATGACATCTTTAGAAAAAAGGAACATTGATAATCAATTGACAACTTTTACCAGTGGAAATACACGTTTTAAAGGTCTCAGCTTGTCTTTTTCTGGTTGATTTCAGGGCTGAAATGGGTTTACAGAAAGATCTTAATTTAAGGGAGTCCACAGGAGCTGCACAAGTTTTATTAATTGCTCTTTTCCAAGATCTGATGATAAGTAAACAGTTCTAGGGTAGTTAAATGGAGTATTGGAACAAACACACTACAGAAACACAAGGTAACAGGTGAATTTCTGCTTAGTCTTCTAAAGAATATTTCACATTGCTAAGCTTAAAGCCCTAAGGTTATCAGAGCCTCTTACAAAACAGAACTGATGTAACATATTCTCTATTGAAAACAAAGGGAGATCAAAGCAGGATGAGATTACAGCAGTGTGATTTGTGTTTCAGTTCCATGAATATATTTGTGTGTATGTACATTTGCTCCTGTGCGTCCATAGTAACCACAGCCATAACCCAGAAAGTATGGTGTGGGGAGCTTTGCTCTGAAAATCAAGTAGCCCATTAGGAGGCATAAATATTAATAGAGCTGTCTAATCCTACACTCTCAAATGAGGTAGTTCAGATCATGAGTCTTCGCATCTAAAATTTATTCACTGCCCTGACTAGAATAAGAAGCAGAATCCACATGTGGGGAAGTCACTGATATTGGGCGGTCTCTGAGCCACTGATAATTCCTAAACATAAAAGTAAGGATCAAGTGATTTCTTTCCTTATTCTACACCTAAATCTCCTACAAATACTAATTTATCCAAAACTGCATCTGCCTGGCTCCATGACATTGAGGATATACCACCTACACCTCCACATTTTCACATTGAGGCAGCATGAAAGCTTTAGTACAGGTTCCTAAGAAAGAGCACACTCATCTCAAGTGCAGAGCACAAAACACGTGGGGGTTCTTTTAGTGGTCATGTAAGTGATCCCTTCCAAATTTTCTTTGTGTAGTTGTCATCAGATTAAGAAATTTCTGGTGCAAACCATTGCAATGGAAAGAAATGAATATACAGTATTAAAACACCACAGGTATGCAGCTAAAGCAAGATGCACTCGCCCTCCAAAGAGATAAGGAAACATTCTGGATCACAAGTAAAGTATTTGTGTTTTGACTATAAGGTAAATTTAGAGGTCTGAAATGCCAAACAGTAGAATACTATTCAGGTAATCCCTAGAAATGCTGCAAAGGTTTGTCAGGAAATTCAGGAAATGCCAGATAATAGACAATATAATTAGTATCAATCACTAAAATGGTATAACTTACAATGTAACCAAGGTCTATTAAAATTTAGAATTATGAAAACTAGACTCAAAAAGCAACACAGAATTACTCAGATGCCTTTGCACCGCTTTTTCCAAAACCAGCCCTTGCAAACACAAATTTCTGCATACCCAAAACAGAATTAGCAGCCTATGACCTTGACGTATGTGAAGGAAAAGATACAAAACCAGATGCTCTTTATTTTTGAATCAGTAAATTGAAGGTCAAGTAACTGAAATACATGCCTCCATGTTTTGCAAAAAATGTGCTGAATTTTTTCATTTCTTTTCACCCAGCTTCAGCCTATCATTCTGTAGTCTCTGCTGTGGGCACATCCAAATCCCAACAGGAGGTCATGGATATAATGCTCATTACCATCTCTAGCATGACTCATGCATAGAACTCCTTTCATTTCTACATCTGTTTTAATCAGATTGCTCCCTGTTCTTAAAAATTTTGAATTTTCTAGTGTCCCTCAGCTGACAATTAAGTATAAATACTAATTTATTTATCTAATTCAATCTATTTCATGTCGTAAGAAGGAATCAAACGACATGTAAGGATAGCATATGGTTGCTGCTTCAGTCACTTTCATCTTACATATCCTTTATGAATTAAAAAGATGGTGTAAAAGTCTGCCTCTGATTTCCATATTTTCTCATTCCAATAATTTTCATCACTATGATGCTATGACTGTAACCTAAAAATCCAGCAAAAGAAAGAGTGTTGGGCCTTTCCTCTTTCTGATACAAAACTGATGCCATTTCCCAGCTGTGGCTGCTGCTCAGTTGCTGTGACTCTATTGCAACTTTGTCCTGCAACTCCTTTTGCCCCTGGCCGTGGGGGCAATCCCAGCCCAGGATAAATCTCAGGTTATGCACGGGTGAGTAGAGTGAGAGTTACTCAGAGAACAGAGATTACTACAGATATCTCAGCTGCCCAGCTGAAGGTATTCAGGAGCTCTCTGCACTTGTCAACAGCAAAAGGTAGGCTTTTTATTGTGCTGTGTGTGCAATGAATCTAAGTGGAAAGGTACCTACTGAATTTCAAGTAAGTCTCTTTATTCTCCTTCAGGCCCACAGGACAATGAGCATGACTTTCTCAGCTACTGGGCTCTCCCTCCCTTGACTTTTGCTATTTTTCTGCTTATTTTTTTAATACTCTCTCATATGAAAGATGCTCTCCGAGAACAATGATGGGGATCTGCATCTTTATTTATGACTTTGTGAATCAGCGTCTGGGTGATAGGAAGTGAAAGTTGCTCAGCTAATTACACACGCTTGATGAACTGCGTAATAACTGCTGCAGCACTGCACATTAATTGAATGCATATAAATGACAGCAGTTATTCTAACTTGAATGATGTGTGAAGAAGTGACGTTGCTCACAGTACCCTGATTATCTTCATTTCCAGCTTCGGGAATCCAGCTTAAACAATTGTACTTTTACAGCACCGAGCAAAAATTCCCTAACAGAAAACAGAAGATGCCTCAAAGCCTGACACTTTAAACACAAATTGCTTTAAGGCACTGAAAGTGGATTTAGACATCTAAAAAAAGCATACATCGAGCAACTACACTTAACAATTAATAATCAACAGCTAGCTGCAACCAGCAGTTAGGATCTGTAAGAGCTAAAGCCTTGGGAACAAGACCACCTTCATTTTGAGCCTAGATATTGCCTTAAAAACCTAATGCAGTGTTTAAAGAGTTAAATTTTGCCTAGCTCTAGACATTTTTGCTATGCTCTTTCCTAAAATGTGTTTGTTTTGGAATAACAGGATAAAAAATAAATGGATTACAGCTAATAGGCAACTGTGCATGTCCACAGTACTCTTTGTTTACCCAAAAAACATTCTAATTCACATGTAGTCCAGCTCTAAGGTAACACATTATTTTAAAGAAAACAATAAAGGAAAATAATTTAATGCAAAACAAACGTGCATAGTACAAAATTAGTACTTCAAAACTAGCACCAAATGCCTTCTTTGAATCAGTACCAAAATAGACCTTCTCTGTTGCATGTCAACTGCTTGAGGAATCTGCAAATATTCACAAAGAAATCTGCAAACTCTTCCATAGTATTTAACACAGAAAGGGGAGAAGCCAAGTTTCCAAAGCTTCCAAAAGCAGTCTAGCTCCCAAAGTACCATGTCACAATATTTTAACAGTTCCCTACACCCCTATTAAGAGTTTTTGGGCTTTGACAAAGAGAGCTGTAATCATAGAATAAAGGAAATCAAAGCTCACTTTTAGAAGCGCGTAAACGAGAAAAAAAAAAAAAGTTTCACATCTACACTTCAGAAAAGTTAACCCTGTTCCAAGAAAACAGGGAGTATCCTGGAGAAAGCCAGTGCAGGTCTCAGCCCTGTGTTGCTATAACGTTTCCCAGCCATTATGCCACAGTTCTGGAAGGGAGAGCTGTGGGCTATGCCAGCCCCTCCAGTTGTAGCAGTGCCCATCCCAGGGCACAGAGCTCCCTCCTCTGCATCCACACACAACATCCCATCCCCTGGTGCCACTGACAGACACTGCCCAGAGCCTCGAGGCCAAGAGAGAAGCTGCCAACACTGTCACTGCAGAGAGTGCCAGACAGAGATGATCAGGTGCAACTGAGTCCTGGCTTTACAAAACTTATGTTCTCATCTGCTGTACACATACCTCTCTTTAAACACATCTCCACCAGGACAAGACAGTCCCTAAGAGTTCACAGCACCAGCAATCAGCCTCTTTCACCTGTATCATTCCTTCTCCTTTTGCAAGGTTTTGATCTCTCCCCCGTTTTGTTTGTTTGTTTTGTTTTTTTTGTCCACTTTATACATACCTCCTTTTCTACAAATTTTCTTGCCGGGTTTTCTGGCACATTCCTTGGATATTCTTTTGACTGAAAAATGAATAGAAGACTAGAAAATAACATGGAGCTCCATCACAGACAGTAGGAGCATGCAACACCACTATCTAACTTAAATATGACCTGCTTCATTAGGTGCGGAAGATTCTCAACTTGTTGTGCCTGCACATGCAATGGAAAAGATGTTGATGCATCTTCCCAGAAGTCAGTGGGTGGCAATGAGAATTAGGCACCAACTTTGACCTAAAAATTACACGTGCTGTGGGAGAAAAAAAATGAGTGTAGACAGAAAGAAAGCAAGAAATAAGAAAATAAAAATCAAAAAGCAAGGACAAATGCACACAGAGAAAAGCAGCATGCACACACGTAATAAGCTGGCATGCAAACAGAGAAAGCCATGCATGCTACCAGTACACGTGAATTAATATTGTTAGAAAGTAGAACAGGAAAATAAAAAGATCTCCCTGTTTCGCCTGCTATCAACTCACCATCCTCGGTTGGGACATAGATATTTAAATAGAGGCAGTCTTCGTTCTGATCTTGTACATAGGTTGAAACTACATCCAAGTTATTAGTAAACCACACGGGAAGCATGACTTCAGGCAACCTGCCTTCTATAATGTTCTGGGGACACACTGGAGCAAACTGAGTGGTGTTTTTGATATCTGCCCAGGGAGACGGAGGCTCAGGAGGTTGAAAGCGGCGCTCCCCTGTTGGAGGGGCAGCGTATGGAACCCCGAGAAACTGAATAACGGGCCCCAAAATCTCATTATTTAGTTCCTTCTTAATCCCTCTTATCTTGCCAAAGTTGGTGGTCACCACTGGGTTGGTATCATCCAATTTTTGGGAGGACACAGCTGCAGCGTGGAGCAAAAATCCAAGTATAGAAAAAGCAAAAGTGGCATTCAATCCCGTGTGTAGCAGGCGGACCACCGTCGCTCTCCATACACAGTTCAGCCACATGGATCTTGGAAAGGCCATGGTCCCACATTAGTTGTGTAACTACAGTGAAGCAATCTGATTTGTATCCACTGGTGTAAAAACAGGGCGACCGGAGGAAACAGATCAAGTTTCCTAAATAGGTGCCTGTCAGAAAAATCTCAAAAGGCTTTTCATGCGGTAAGCATCTTCCATTGATTTCACACTTATTGAAGCTGCATCTTCACTCAGCACTATTTATCAGACTACATCCTATTGACAATTCTGTTTTCCATAGCAGCAATATGAAGAGAGCAGCCATTTACTGCAGAATCCCCTCTTATAAATCAAATCCAGTTAGCCGCAGGTCTATATCCTGGAGAAAATGAAAATAAATCATTAGTATGAAAGAGCTAATATGAGCAGAGTGATAACTAGGTGTTTAACACGTTATTTACATACATTAATATTTGCTAGAGTCATGTAAGTTAAACTGCAGTAGTTTATGGGTCCATGAAATGGCAGGTGAAGCACTGATTACTGGATTATCTGTAATGTCACCTGTTGAATTTACAGAGACTTGTAAGGAGAAACAAGACTCATAGAAAATACATTTTTAAAATTCACCTTTTCAAGAATAGGAAATTCACTGCCAAGCTACATTACATAAGTGTTTATGTTAACATTTTATTTAACTTAATCAGCTCATAATCAATTTTCACCTTGTTTGCAGAAGTTGATTTATCAGAAAGGAAGTAATTATTTCTTAAAGCAGAAGATGAGGAAATCAAGATAGGCAGGCACACTGAAGACACGAATTAAGTTTATTTCATTAAAAGCAGTTTATAATACATACAAACTTTTTTTGTTCATTTTAAAATATAGCATGAATTACTGTGCTTTTTCACAATAACCTGAATTACCATGTTTTATGTGGTTTTCTGATTGCTGATGAAATTCACAGATAGACTGAAATGTTCATGTCAATGAAGGACCAAAGTCTACTTCTGCTGAAGTGAATGGCAAACACTGAATTTGCACAGAAGTACAACTGGACCTCTGTAGGTTGCTGGGGGTTTTTTCAGAACTGGTTTGGAAAAGGATATGAACAGGCAGCTTAGGGAGGCAGCTGTATATCACAATTTTTATGTCAGATCAATCCTGCATTCCTTATAAAAGACTGACTTCAGTGAAAAATGAAAATGCATGTTGAGAGCACTCAATTCCTACCATCCTTAATTTATAACATAAACAATAAGCATTCCCACAGGACAGGACAAGTCTTATCTTTCATATATTCACATGCTGACTGAACAATATCCTAGAAAAAATAATCAGTTAGGATCAGAGACTGTATAATCTGAAATTCCAGATGCTATTTTCAACTACTTTAGCTCAGAGGTTGTCACACAAGGCTGTGTTCCAGCACTTCTGAAAATTGCTCAGTGCATATCATTATATCTTCCATATTCATGTGAAACGTATTTCCAACACGACTTACAATATCCTATTATTTAAGATGCAGTGTTATACACAACGTAGCAGTGTAATCTTACACTCCCTATTAAGCAGTGTGTAATGCACAAGAAATGTTTTTTGCTTTGTATAGGAAACATTTTAAACCACCTGCTTTTGAAACAGCATTGGCAGCTTTAATGAGAATTGGTTTTTTTATCATGTCTATACACATTGTGGAGAGAATTCAAAAGAATGGCTTGTCTAATAGTCAGACTACCCTGTAGTTTGGGTTATTAAAAAGGAGATTGTAAAAGCTATATAGGACAGCAGGAGATTTGGTTCATGTCTAGTGTTCCTTTAGCTCTGAACAATCTATCTCAGGAGGCAATAAGGAGATAGATGAAGCTTTTCCGCAATTTTCTCTTTCCCCTTCTTTCTCTGCTAATTCTAACACCTTCACTGTGAAACTGCATTAACAAACAGGCTTACGCCCTTCATCCTCCAGCTGCATATTCTCAGTATTTGCTGGAAACACATTAATTTAGCTGCAGAAAATAATTCCCCAGACTTGATGTGTGAGTTTACATTTACTTTAACACACTTACATGGAATGGCAGACATTCCCCTCATGGAGGATTGTTGCTTTATAGCATTTCAGATTTTGGAGGGAGCACGGTACTACTTGAGAAATAGTAAAGACAGAGCAGGCAGACAGGTTTCTGAGCAATGCACATGGAGAGATGGAAGCCTGTTCCTTAGTGGTATTCAAAAACCTCCACAGCCTATTCCACTGGGTCTTAAAACCCACGAGGGTTTGTTTTCCTCTCCAGAATGGAAACATGTACTTTCTCTTCTTTCTCAAACTCAAACTTGTAAATAGCAGGAATTTAATCTCAGTAGCCTTCCAGCTAATTCATGTGATCTGGGGAAGGTCCAGAACAAATCCAGCATAGCTGTGCCAAGCAAAAAAATCCTTCTTCATTTCAAGGTGCTGGGTTAGTTCAATGTGCAAAATTAACAAGATGCCACTAATTATTTATTTAGCACCTACTTTTAGTTCTAAAGAAACTTTGTAATACAATTTTGATACCTCAAATGGTAAATTCTATGTAAAATCAAAGCCAGTTCTAGAGCTGGGCTATAATTCTAAGCTTGTCCATCTGCTGGTTTGTCTTTGCAGCTTGAACAGCTCTGCTGTGATCTACAGTTCTGGTTTGCCTCCCATGGATAAGGTTTTACTCTGAGACAGGATGCTGAAAAGGTAAGAATATAATTCAGTTCTGTGTTTGCTATCCCTAATTAATTAACTGTTGGGCAGTAGCCCATGAATAGATGGATAGGCTGTAAAGGGCAGAAAATTGTCAACCACTTACAGGATTTGTAACATATTTTCATTGTATTTGTAACTTGAATTTTGGATTTGCTCTTTTCAAGCCTTTCTTTTTAAATGTCTAAGTAACGGTTTATTTTCAAGACTGAGAGGTCAGACATTCAAGCCTGTCGTTGGCTGCCCTGAAGCTATCACATCAAAACCACAAACTCAATGCAAATAAAAAGACTGAGATTTATCAAATCTTTTGAGACTTTCATGACAAAATTTCATTTTGAGCACTAGGTGCAAGGGCAAGCAGGGAAGCTGGCCAGGAGCATGTTGAGAGTTAATGCTGGACAAAATTCTCCCCAGGCTTTCTGCAGGTGATCTACAAAGGACTTCCCCTTGGTGTCTGGATTCAGCTGAAGAGGAATCAGTGGGAAAAAAAGGAGAAGGAATAAACAGGAATGATCAGGGAGACAAGCAGACAAATAAACCAAAGAGTAGCAATGATAAATCTGGACAAGATTTAGCATCAAAATAACGTGGATCTGAGGAGGAGGAGGAGAAACCTTTTCAGATTTTTCTGCTGTCTTGATTTGAGGATCACAATTGCTCCCTCTGGTAACACAAATGAATTCTACTGTAAAAGGTATTTGATAAAGACTTTCATGCTCTTTCAAACAGTCTATACTATACAGAGTTTTTTTCTATCATCTATTATTTTATTATCTTCTTTCCTGAATTCAAATTACTTTATAGCTCAGATTCTGAAATACTTTAGAGGAGCATTTAGTATGCTGAGGAGTGAACAATCCAAGAGCACTTCAGTGCATCTTTGCATTTCCAATGGCACAGGGCATCCCACAACAGGTCACACCTGCTGCAAACTGCACCACTGCAACTCCTCTTTGTTGCTCATGCCCAGACATTCAAATCTTAAGGGATGGTTTAATCTGTACCACCTATCAATAGCTCCAATGGATTAATAAAACCTTTGGTGGCATCCAAGGCTTCTGGCCATATGTCAGTAAAGGCTATTATTGTTACCATAAAAATCTCCCAATCCCTCAAAAAAGTTGTTCTCTTTTCAGCTGAAGGTGTATTCTGTGATTTGATATTCCTGCTCAAAAATTCTTTTCCACTTCCACAGTGCTAGTAAATCCCAGCTGCACAAATATTCAAAGTGATTGCAAGAGTTTGGAACATCACACAACGCCACTTCATTTCAAAACACAAGTGCTGTTTTGCAGAACCAGCTACATTTGCATCCATTTTTACTTACAGCAGTCTCTCCTTATAACAAAGAGCCCAGAGATGTCTCTAAGAAGAAATCTGTCCTAAAACACACTACGAATCCAAGCAGGAACATGGACAGTGGTACAGAGACCATTAGAGGGAAGATGAGGGTGAACACTGTGTCGGTGTGACACACCAATTGTAAACATGACCAGACAAATCCTCAAGAGATGCAGCACAAAATTCCCCATCTCTTCTTTCATGTTTCAAGTTAGCAAGGGAAGCAAGTTCCAAATCCAGTGTATTTTCTCTCAACTTAGCAGTAAAAAAAGGCCAGGTTGATGGGATTTTGAGCAGCCTGGAGGGGAAGGTGTCCCTACCAAAACCTAGATGACCTTTAGAGGCCCCTTCCAACCCAATCCATTCTGTGAAATATTTTAAAACAGACATTGCTCTTGCATACTTCCCTAAATACTTTCTCAAAAGGATGGGATTTGCATGGGTTTAGTTAAAGAAATTAACTACATTCATTTTAAAAACCAGGTGAATGAAATGATAACAGAGGAGACTGCAATATATTATACATGTAAGAAGGGTACAGCTCTGGTGGGGTTTGGTCAGATCCCACACACCAGCACCCCCCTCCACCTCAGAGCAGCCACAGGTCTGGTAGCTCCAGAAAGCTGCTCCAAATCCAGCCCTATTGAGATGCAGAGCCTCTGCCAAGATGGCCAACAAAGGTATGAATAAGGCATCATCTTCACGGGCTCACAGTCCCACCCCACATTAGGATGAGATTACAAGTGTCATGTTACACGGGAACACAAACAACCCAGTGGAAAGGATTTCCAGATGCTACAAGTTGTGTAAACATATCACTCCTAGATCAGAGAAACTGATTCCTGAGTGCCCTCACCTCGATTTCATATGATGTTTTGACCACTAAACCTCATAACCAGTTAGCGAAAAAAACAGTATTTAAATACTGTAGTATGAAGTATTCAATGCTTCAAAATTAATGAAAAGTTGAATTAAAATGAGTGGATGTCATAAAACTCCTTTAAATTGTGATGTATTTTTCAACTGCACCAAATTTTTGTTCTTTGCTGTTACTGGATATATTCACTAATGCTTATTAATTAGTATTTTCATGATCAAAAATCACTTTAAAAAATTCTGCATCTTAGTTTGCCAAAATAGGAAGACTTCTGATCAAAATTTTCTGTTATACTGTTTTTGAATGAGACAAATTAAGCCCATGAGGAGAGGGTCAGTTAAGTCCTATAATGTTCCATTTACTCATATCAATAAATAATTTTCTTAAAAGAGTTCTACTTCTTATCTGAAGTAGTTGTTTATACTACCAGAAGTTGACTAAAATTTTTTAATGCAGACTAGAGCTGTCTGACATTTTGCACAATAAGTAGGTAACGAAATGGTGATTTTACCCATAACAGAAAGAATGGGTAACTCTGTCACTTATGTGTAAAGTTTTAGACAGCTAAGTAATACAGATTTAAATTTAAAATGACAGATGCACTGGCTTGGAATATAATGGGCACTGAAGTGAACCTTTATTCCTTTTAGCAGCTTACAGTTAACTCTTAAATGGACCACACATTATCCTCACTTTTGAGTACTGTAACTATTCAGCTAAATGATCAAATGGCCATTCTGTTGATGGCTGCTCTGTGCTTCAGGACAAAAAGATTCCCTGACCTACTGCAGAAATTCCACTGAACTCATGTTAATCAGGGGTCATCCCAGAGGAAAAAATAACCCAGATGTTTCTCATTTGAGAGGTTCAGTATCAAAATCTGTGTATTGCATGTCATCAGGTCAAGTGGGAATTGCTTTGTTTAATACTTCATAAAATATACACGTGTCCAGAACCCACCCAGAGATCCTGAAACTGACTGTCCTTGTCTCTTTCAGGTGATAAATGTAGTTATAGAATTGTTAACAAAGTTCTTCACCTGATATACATTTGTGGCTCACCCTTGGTTCACTGGGGTTAATTGTATGAAAAAAATTAATTGGATTTTCTTTGCCACCTTTTTTATAACTATAATATCAACAATAATACTACCTTTAATGCTAGTTCAGCCCCCAGGGCAAGCTTTCATATCAGATTCATAAGAAAGATATCACTTTTGTATTTTCCTGGTGAAAATAGTAATTCAAGATAAAAAAAAGCTGGAATACAGATAATGCCACTTCTTGAGGGAGAGCTCTGCAAACAAAGATGCTTGAATGAACTCAGATTTGTCCATGAATTGTTGTTCTATCTGGATACAATACCAAGTAACAATTCCAAGCATACAAAACCCTTGTTGTAGAGCTAGATCAATAACTAGCTCTTCAACAAGAAGATTTTTTTTTTTAATGAAAAAGACCAGCAAACTTCCTTGTGGCAGAAAAAGGAACCCATGCTTTTTGTCCTTGATCAGATGGTCAAGACCGTCCCAGTTTCATCAGGGTAATTGAGATCAAGTTCCAACTCATCAGAAAATTCACAGACATATAAACATAATTTGTTAATCACAAACCCAACATCTCTAACTCAGCTCTCAAAGTGCTCTTGACTGGCATTACCAGGCTTTCCAGAACTGCAGAGAGCACACTACAACTTGAGTGCAATATTGGCATTAGAGGGATCTATCAGCTTGAAGAGGTTGTTTCCTGTGATCTAGCATTCTGTACATCTGTGACTTTACTTGCATTTGCTCCAAAATGAATTTCATGCTTAACTTGTTTTTCTTAATTAAACTTCCTTTAACAGTTTCTAATATGTGCATTATTAAAACTCATTAGTCCCATTCATGCCTGCCTGTCGTTTTTGGCTTCATATTCATGTACCAAAGAGCTCTGCTGCTTTATATAGGAAGCAAATTAAATAATAAATATGAGAACTTGAACATTTTATGAGTGTCAGTATGAGAAAGTGGCTGCAAGGCCCATAAGGTTTCACAAAAAAAAAGCATTACAGCTAAAGCTAACATGCTGACACATTCTCTGATCTATAAAGTCTGCAGTAATGGTAGCAGTAAAGTGTTGTGCCATAGATGGGGAATTTTTCTCTCACATGAAATAGAAATAGGATATAGCACAGACTACATTTACCGTTGTAAAAAAATTTCAAATAAAATTTCCCAAAAGCTTAGAATATAACACCATTAAACATCTACAAAGATTTACTCTTTCCATCTGACTTCATGTGTAGCCCCTATTATTCATCTCCTTGTCCTCTTTTCATTTTCTACCCCTGTCTGTGAGAAGGAGACTTATTTCAGCTACAGCAACCAGGCTCAGTGGTCATGTCCTGGTCACACTGACCACGACTCCAGTGACCAGAGGGTTTCCTGACCCAGCAGCTGCATCTCATGGTGCCTGTTCCAGGGCCCAGATTCTCCACAGGAATAATCCATTATTGTGAAACCAGTAGAAGAAACAAAAGCCTCATCCCACAATGCCTGTTTTGCACAGGCTTGAGGATGTCAAAATTATTCAGTCTATCTGTAAGGTTTCTCCTGACTAAATTGTCGTTTTCTCCTCATGAATATTTCTAACACTGTGTGCCTACATAACACTTTACTGCTTTCAAGTACTGTTTTGGAAACTGGGGGACAGGGTTGGGAAGGCAAAAGTTAAGGAACAACTTTCAGATATTGAACCTAAACGCTTCAGACAAAATGTAATTAAATAAAAGCACAAAATGCAACATAAATGTATTCCCCTCATTAAATTCCCAGAGCCAGTTCAACAAGTGAGCTAATGGCTTCTCGAGGCAGGATGTGATTGAGGAGATTTAGAAAACATCTTTTCAAATTGCCATTTAAGTTCTCTGCTTCGTTAAAGGAATATGAGTTACTTGAAATGCAATAGTTGTAAAGTGTCCTTGACCACTTTTATGATTTTACAGTCACGTGTTGCTAATTTCCAAGCATTACATTCTCCCTTAATATGGTGCAAAGGACCTAACCAAGCATCAGCAGAAGGTAACAGGCTACCCAAAGGCAACACTAAAACTGATTATGCAGAAAATATTATGAGGACAAAACAGAAGAATTCAACAAATGGGGTAAAGAGAACTCAAATTGCTTTTTCTTTAATGGCCTCATGTTTTATTTGACCATAGCAGTGGAAAAACCATGTTACCCTGCTGTGTGCAGCCCAGATCTTTACATGGCTTGGTAACCACGAGGATATTTACAGTACAGACTCTGTGCCCCTTGGTTTCCCACAGCTGCTGCTCCCTCACTCCACCTTTTGTTTTCTAGTGGGAAGTGCTGTGGTGGAGAGGGTGCACAGCAAAACTTAACATGGGACTAAGCAGCCAACCAGTCACTTTTCATCCCTGGAGAGCACACAATTATTAATGAGCAATTAATAGTTGTGGAAACAAAGTCTGTTGGAAAACACGTGGGGTTTCAGGGGCAGGTAGAAATGTGCAGCTGAGTCACCAAGAAGCCAAAATTATTTCCCCCTGTAATTCTGCTAGTTCAGTAGTAATCCTGGGGAATGTAATGTCATCACCTGTTAATAAAAGTACAGGATGTGCTCTCAATATGCAATACATGATGAAGTTTTCCCATTAGGTGGGGTTTTTTGGTTTGGTTTGGTTTTTTGCCTCCCCTAACTCCCTCTCCCTCCCTTCCCTACAAACTCTTGTGCAACACCTGGGTATCAGCATCCCCCTCTGAGTGCTTGTGCTCCCTCACAATGCAGAGCTCAGAACCAGGGCTACAGAAATGGAGACATGTCTCCTGAACAGCTTTTATTCATCAATCAGGACCTATTTTTTATCATTATCTATTATTTTATCACCTGTTATACTTACCATGGAGGGATATCTGGGACTAATCAGAGACTATATCATCTACTGGATCAGATTGATAACTGCCCATCCTTTATTAAAAGAAATCCACAGAGGTTTCTACTGGACCTCTAGAAAAATGTTTTATTTTCATTATTTGCTTTCAAAGAACGTCTGTCTCCTTTTGCCCTTCTTTTTCCACAATTTAATTTTTAAATAATTTGCTTTTCATATGATTAAAAAACCATAATAAATATGACATCAAACAAATAATTCAGAGCTAGCCAAGGGTCTGTAATACAGCTTTACATCTCTATTACAAAAGAATGTCTATTTGCTTTTAATAAAGAAAGGCAAGCCAATCCATTACAAACTGAGACCACATCTAAGCCTCTGCTTTCTTCCCTTTTCCCCAGACTCCATTTGAACAATTAGAGTGGTTAATGCTGGTGTGCATGCCAGCAGATATTAAAAATGTAAACTGATAAAAAATACAACTACCACCATGTTCAAATTCCTCCATTCACTTGCAAATCAATTTATCTGCCTACAGCCCTGTCCCGGTCTTTAAATAACCCTCCTCAGCAGACTGCTCCACCTCCAGCCAAATAATCCAGAGAAAACCCACTTTGTGAAAGATGTTTAAGTATCAACAGCTAGGATATTATCTTCTTACCCTGCTCTAGGAGAAGGGGTAAGATAACCAAAGCAGCATCAGGACAGCAGCTCCTCTCCTCGCTCCTACACCCACTGCCTCAAACAGCCTCATGGCTTTCGCTGCTACCTCAGTTAATCACAAAACAGAGGTGTTCAGCCAAATCCTGCTTCCCAGCACACTTAGCATGATTATCCTCAGCCTCATTTTTCTTCCCACAGCCTGCATATGATTCGCAGGAAACATACAGGATAAATGGGATCTCTTTGTAGGTACCTGAGGATCTCCTAAGCATTTACTGCAAAACTGCTTTTGCAACATCACTGCAATCTGTAGCCACAGCCTAAGAAAAACGGTGTCATTTATCAAAAAGTAACTAAGAAACAGTCTTCTTTAACCCTGCACCCTGCACCAGTAATAGAGTGGTGGGAGGAGAAGAAAAAATAAATAATCCTTCCCAGCCACCATTCCCAAACATGGCTACTTAGCTTTTGGCTCCCAATCTGCAAATCTAATTTCAAAGATGCAGAAGTGGTCTGCTTGTTACAGCTGTTGAGCCCACACAAGTCTCAGTGCAGTCAATGGGAATCAAGATCTTTGAAAATCAGGGCCCTGAATAATGGGCTCTATTTTTAAATGCTCATTTATACCGTGCATGGGTCTTTCTCTTGTCAGGTGCCTGTAATAAAGTACGTGCAATTTCATAAGTATCCTTTGCTTCAACTAAGCCAGCCCAGAAAAGTAGGGGAAAATGTCCCAGAGCTCACAGTACTGCTCTTTCAGCAATAACAATAGTCTGTGGATGCACCAAAAATGCTGCTACTGTAAAAAACAAACAAACAAAAATACCGACCTAGGTCTGAAGGGAGCATGAAAAGGTTATTGTGAGCATTGCCAAAAATACGTGGTTTCGGATGTGAATTATCTCTGAATTTACCAGTATGGTCTTGTCCCACTAAGGCTCTGGATAAATGCAAATATTGCCACAGTGGATGGCAGTGCTGGCAAAAAATAATTCCTAAAACAATTTCTTACACTTATGCTGAGAAAAAGAAAAATCTGCTTCATTTCAAATTCACAGAATATCTAAATGTGCTAAAAACATTCACTTTGATATTTATAGCTTCTATAAGACATATTTCCATTTTATACTAGTGGATTTTAATGCCATAGTTGTTAGAGCTAAAACAAACTGGCCTTCCAGAAAGCAAACCCAGTGTCAAACTAACATGATATTCCTTCGAAAGGTCAGCAAATTTACAGAATGAAATGGCCAGTCCAGATTGTGTCACCTGCACCAGCAAGAACACCACACTATAATCAAGCTCTGGTTTGTTTTATTTAAACAGTTATTTGAATGTAATTGCTCTGAAGCCATATGCATCGTTAAAATGATTCCAGATAACATCCTTTCTCCTGATTCCAAGGTAACTTTCTGGCTTTAATTATAAGTTAATTAATATTAAGTAATTTGACTGATTAATTTTAATTAAACCTGTTGAAAATTGATTTTCCTTTAGCAAGTAAAGATGATGCTCTAGTGCGATCATCAGGAAAGGAGGATGG